>KZ308774.1:94153-234009 GCA_000376725.2 Ladona fulva
ATTTTATGAAATAAAAGGATATTTATCGAAATTTTATGAAATGTCGCCAGACTTATTGAGAGAGATTGAGGGCATATGCTTACTTCGAATTCTTTGGGTTATTAAATTCCTCAACATTGAGTTAAGATTCCTGAGTCATACGATTTCATAACGGGAAATTTCCACAAGATATTTATTTAATTAACATTATTGTTTTCTTACTAATCTATATCAGCTGTATTATATAATTTTTACCATGACGTACTTACCGAGTCTATGGCTTGCGCACAATACATAAAAAGGGGACACATACATACATGAACATGGACACTACATTTATTTTTGCGATTCCTATGCGAATAAAGTATATCAAAGGAAGTATACAAGCATTATAGCATATAAAAATTAAATAAAGCTTTAAACTAGCAAAAAGTCGTTCCTGAACGTAGCATTAAAGTTGATGAAATATACACGAAAAGGAAAGACATTTGCGGAAGTAAAAGGAAGTGACATAAAAATTATAAATACGGTCTCGAAATTCCGAATTTTGCACAAACAAACTAACCGCTACACCACGGCTGCTGTTGCAGAAGGTTACAGATTTAAAAGTAATTTAAGGAAGTAGGACATTGAAGAATTTTTACGCTGATTTTAAACGCTCATTGCTGAGGAAATAAGGAACTATTGGGAGAAACTGAAACATATTGGTTATTTATTTTTGCTTAAGAAGGAATAAAATATCATAAAGAGTCGTTTTACGCAGAGGTAAAGACTCCCTTGACAGTTGTCATAAATAAATGGGATATGTTGACGTTACCATTGGTATATTGATTTGAATTTCTTATGTAAATTGTTGCAATTGTGGGTAAAAAACTCTCGGGTTATCATCCAGGTGAATTCCGGTGACAATGTCGCCAACGTTTCGACGGCCGACTCTGCCATCTTCCTCAGGGCTGCTGAGATTATTTATATATGTGCATCAGCAGCCCTGAGGAAGATGGCAGAGTCGGCCGTCGAAACGTTGGCGACATTGTCACCGGAATTCACCTGGATGATAACCCGAGAGCTTTTTACCCAAGCTATCCACCAGGAAAGCCTCAAGTCATTATGTTGCAATTGTATTTCATAATTGTTGTTGTATTATGTAAATTCTTGTTTTTTCAGTTTATTATTCAATATTTCATCTTTATTCGATATTTCCATATTACCTTTAATATTCTCATTTATCATATGTTAATGCCTACTTCTTATAATTCAAATCCAACGTCTGTTTTTGTCAGAATTTTTGTAAGACTTATGCATTTCTTTCTGTCTGCTTTTCATGTTTTTTTACTTTCTTTCAGCTTTGTTACTGACACTTTTCTTTCACTAAATTTCCCCTCTTATTTTAAATTTTTTAGTCGCCACTGTCAGTAGGTTTCGCAGGTTTTTCACGCCCCCCTTCACGTGGGTGTTTTCCTGCAGGGTTTTACTTAATTTTTTTCCTAAGTGCGGACTTTTTTTTTTTAACCCCATATAGTAGTTCCTTCTTTTATTGCCTTCATTTTAGTTCAACTCCCAATACCTCTTTCTTTCTATCTGTAATGACTAAGGGTTAGATGTAAGAAGAGACTAATTAGTCTCAATCTCGCCCATAAATAAAGACGATTTATTATTATTATTATCATCATATACGACTTTGCATTAGGATAAAGTACCACCACAGCAAAGTCGAAATTCAGTCACTTTCTTACGTTTATTTACGGTCAGATGAAGTAAATGACCATCACGTTTTCACCTGATACATATGATGAACAAAATGGCAAAAAGTTAATAAATTAGCCGCAAACAATGTATTCCATTACTGCTTTCTAAGAAAAATGACTGTTGAAGAACTATATGAGAAAAAAAGGAACTATCACGTCTTTGAAAATGATCGAATGGTGCCCGAGTATAAGAGGACACGCCACCTGCAGCGAATCCAATCACGGCAGTTTATTTCGGAATACGAATCGACGGAAGAATGAAAAGAAAGAGGCAATTTCTCTCTCTCGGTTCTTTTGCCAGATGGAACTGTTGAGAAGCTCTGCGTACAGGAGGAAGACATGCGGAAGAGATGGAGGAAGAGGGAAATATGTTTGTTGTCATAGAAGGAGATAAAAGTAAGTGGAGAGAGAGACGAGGTACGTGCGTGTGTCCAGACGGCCGACAAAGTGACAAGCGTCACTGCTACTGCGGAATTGCCGTGAGAGAGACCGCGAACAGCACGCTCCATCAACTCCTCTGCCGTCTAACTCTCGCTACTATGAAAGAATCCGGTTGATGTTAGAAGACGCAGAATGGAAGAGAAGAAGTGTTGGGGTGAAAGAGGGCGAAGGATAATAGAAGTTCCGCGAGAGTAGACGCGGAATGGACAGTCTAAAGGAAGGGATTTCCGAATCGAAAAACGAATATACTTCTCAAAGCTCTATTAACGCAATAAGGAAAGAGTATGTGTTGAATGTGTGCCAAGTCTACCTCGCAGAGAGATATCTATAGAATGTGATGGTTGCCGATCAAAGTTTTCTATTCCCACATTACTCAATTGCTGTATGAAAGAGAGGATAAAAATATCAAGAGGGGGCATTGATTGCATTATTTGCAATTAATGCCGCCTGATTTGCATTATTTTTCGAGATTAAAATATAAAGCAATACAACAAGTCAATCCTACGATGATTAAAATTTTCGACGGCGTGAACCATAGCGGGATTTCGATAATATCCAGCGATAGGTCGGTTTTAAAGATTCTAAAATGAGGACAATTTTTAAAACATTTTGACACGAGGCACCCACTTCCGTAATATATGTGGAAGAGCTATGAAACTCGGATTCGTCAAGTGAATAGTTGGCTTGAGTTAAGAAAAAGTCCGTGAGAGACGTTACTTTACCTTAGTTAGGCCTCACTTTGAGTAAGCGTGTACTGTATGGTATCCTACCAAAAAGTGTTGTAATCGGGAATTAGAAAAGGTACAGCGAAAGGCGATACGTTTCGTAAAATAATTTTGCGACAAATCAGTGAGCGTCACTGAGATACTTCAGGACGCAGAATGGGAATCTCAAGAAGATTTTCAGTAGCGTCCTCGCTGTTGTATAGGACGTTCTAATAATGAGAGAGAAATCAGAGAGATAGAGGTAGTAGTTTCAAGAATCAATTTTTTCCTTGAACTATAAGCGAACAAAATCGATCAGGGAAGCCATAGGTGCATAGTCATAGTGCATGCACTCCCTGCCACACACCGAAAGGCGGCTTGCATGGTACATACATATATAGATGTAAAAAAGCGTATGGAATCCAGCAAAGCGATCCCAACATCGTAAGAAACTGGTTTTTGAATGCTTTCTCTATAAAAAAGAGCGCGATAGGAATGAATTATCTCAGAAGCTTCCCCACCTTCAAACACTTTTAGAACTGCCGATGTGCGGGACAAGTTTGCCTTATCGCAACCTTCTTAATACTTAGGGCGTTGGTAAAGTAAAAAAAGAGAATTTTATGTAGTGGATAAATTACAGGCTACCAATGAGCAGCAGATAAATAACTAATGGTATCCAGCGATACTTGGTGGAATGACATAGTTAAAATATTTTTAAAATATTTCAGATAAATAACGTTTAAGGATAAGTTTGTATTTCACCTACGAAGCTTATCGTAATTTTATGAAAACGCATCATAAAAACTTCTGCTATACTCTGCGTCCGAGACATAAAATAAATATTAAATCTCGGATCTTTGGTTTCTGTAGCTCGTGATAAAAGAAATTTATGTAGATGAACCACAACATTCATTGAAAAAAAATTGCATAAATATATTTAGGCAAACAAGTTACTCCTTCAAAATAGTTTGGTATACTTCCAGGAACAACTTTAACAATTTCTAGCTTCTTTTGCCAAACACTAAGAAAAGCTCACATGATAAAAAATATGGCAAGTTATCTTATCTCTTGGAGGACGGATTTTTACGAAATGATTACCTAAGCTTTAAATAAACCCCTACAACACGCAATCGATTTCCACTAGCTAAATGGGGATTAAGTCCCATCTAAGAGCGTTGCAGGATTTGTTTTCCAGATTATATGATATAAGATGTCCTTCGGTCAACTGTACTCAACTACACTTCTCCGACATATCCCTCACTTTTGTAGAGATTGCAGAATGGTTCGGAATCGCATATTTATCTTAACTCTAACCTTAGTGAATATTTCTACTATTTTCTTCAAAGTAAATCTTTCTTTTTCAACCAATGCCACGGCCGGGATACATAATTATTTTACTGATACTGGCCATACAGTTACCGACAACAGACAAGGAGTATATTTTGGGGGGAGAAGAGAAAAGGGTAGTAGTTAAGAGTAGAGTATTGATCATGCTGTCCTGAACTCATCGCATCCTTTAATTATTTTCCTCGGTTTTCTAGCACACTCACAATCGCCCACAAATTCCTAGACTCTTGTCTACGGTGCACGTGCTCGCGTGCCCTATCTCTCCGTCTCTAGCCCTCCCTCACGGATGATCTATGGGATAGGAAACACCCGAATGCCTGTCTAAATAGAAAATGTTCCATTCTCAATGTTATCTCGTAGTTTATACAGATTACGTGTATCCTTTAATCACACCTCGCAGTCCTACAGAGAAAAATGTTCATTCAAGGGTGCAAAATGGTCAGGATAGCAATGAACGATCCTTTGGTAGGGAAAAAATTGGAAAGGATATATGTTCCTCGAAAAAAAAGCTCAAAGATTTTCTTTGCTAAATAATTAACACGCTAATCCACAGAATTTCTAGAAAACATACAGATGAGAAGTAATTTTGTAATCGCAAATCCAATGGCTGCCTTCATGTGCGACGTTGACAGAGGCAAACGATTTCAATGGGGAAATCATAATCGATAATTTTAATCAAGAAAACCGTTAGAGCAGAAAATCCACTTTAGATGCGCAGTTGAATTCAAATGCGTCGGTCAATTCCACTTGCCATGTTTACGAAGGGAGTAATCCTTTCCAACTCATTTCGATGAAAACGGAGTAATCCGAGTCTCTTGACGAGATGCTCCGACCGACCGACTTCAATTAACATAACAGTAATCTCATTCGCGTTAGGCACACCTGCAATAAAATAGGTATCATAACCACCCCGGCGTTGATGCCGTAAAGTAATTTTGTTACGCTAATGAGTCGATCTCAGATCTTCCAGATAAGTGCCCAGCAAGAGCGGGAGCGTGATACCCAGAGCAGGGAAAAGGGCTGAGGAGGGAGAGAAACTCTTGTAGACAGAAGGATTCGGTCAGAGATAAGTGGCAAACCTAGGAGGAGATACCTGTACGCCGTCCAAAGTTGTTATTGCATTTGTTACTCCTCGAATATCTCATAAAAGTTGGTCATTATAGCTCAATATCTCATCTATACGAGTACGTGCACTCAGATTTCTTCTGCACGGCAGAGAAGGCGAGAAATATCACAAGTGCAGAACTCTTCCCCTGAATCGTTCAAAGGCTTTTATACCCATTCTTCTAAACGATTGTTGGCTAAATACTTAGCTACCCTATCCAACTGAAATGTCAGTTAATATTAATTATTACTGCGTATTAATGTTTGATTTCAAGATAACATTTCTAGTATTTCCCGAGATATCTAAAACTGAACAACTATAACATAGGTGTTCAGTTGAAGTTCCTGAGTAAATTTTAATTCCTGAATAACATTTCCTAAGTAAAGAGGCAAATTTGCAGGAGCGGATCGGGAAACTTCCCGGAGAGGATTTATTTGAGGCAATCACCTCACGCACTCGTCTCCAATTACATTTTAAAATTGCTTTCAGTCGTGATAAATGTAGTTTATGTACAGTCATCGTATAAAAGAACCACGATAAACACTATAATGGAAACGGGAAGGTGATCCCAATTGAATCCCTTTCAGAAATTATTATCATCGGCGAACACACAACCATTCCTTAAGCAGAAAACTCCGTTTATCGGAGACTCGAACACGGGACATTGGGATTAGAGAGTTTGGACGCAAACCGCCAACGCGGCCGTCAATCGTGTTTAATTTTCAAGCTTCTCTTCACATCCAATACAAATTACTAGAAACACAAAGTCATCTAGAGGGGGGGGGGGGAGACGATTACCCATTGGTCCACCCCCTTGCATCCACCAATGATAACTGGGGCGTAAGAAGAAGCAACAACTCCCTTCAGAAGTATACGCGTATGAAGAGGTAACTGTGGTTGCTAAATATATAGTCCTCGTGACTCAAATGGTTAAAGTTATCTCAGAAATTCAGGAATGAAACCTCAAATGCATCGCTCGGAGATTAACTCCCGACTTCAAAATCCCAGCCGACATTTAAATAAATTTTCCACTTTCGCAAACCTAACTTTAATTTGTAGCTATTTGTAACTTATTTTGTTACAATTTGTTTTTTTCTTTTGCTAGCTACGTCAAGCCAGACCAAGAAAAGAGAAGGCTAAGATAGATGTTGGGAATAAGAAAGGAGGAGAGGATATAAATACCCAACTCACTACTGTCGCTCCAACTCGAGGGAGTACACTTCTCCTGCGACCTCACCTTTATATTTGCGGCGTGTTGAATCGACCTGCGCTTTCAACTGCGCGAATCCACTTCATTAAATCCGGTCTTGAGAATATAGCGACGCTATCGTGAGATAAAGATAGGAAGGGGAATGGCGAGAGCAGAATCCGCGAAGATGGAAACAGCATATGGAGGGGTTAGGCATAGAAGTGGTGCGCTGCACGGAAGGATAGCCGTGGACTAATTGGGGACGCTGTGGCTCATGGGAAAGACGGAGTGAGGAGCACAATCTATAGCCTCGGTTGTAATGAGAGCTGGAGATGGGGCAGGGCCGGGGTCACGGAAGTGGATTAGAGTTGAATAGGAGCGTAAGTGGACAAACAGGCATGATGAGATTTAGACGGCCTTTCTTTCTCAAAACTCGGCAATGTTGGATGAGCGGGGACGGCCATTTCTCCAAAGCGATACAACTCTTTTAGTGAGTACGAAGAAAAATTTCACAACAGAAAAGAAATATTTAGTGTAATCTATGTCCTTATAAAACCATACCATCACTACTATTTCTCTATAACCGTGAAATAGGTTTAAGGTCGAAAATATTTGGGATAAGATAATGCGATATCGCTATTGTGTTTTGCAAGATATCCTACATCCGAGTCAGAATTTTATAAAAAATAAATTATATTTAGAGGTTACTAATACTGCAGGAGAGTGTTGAATGAATGAATGAGCGGAGAATGAAAACATAAAACACAATTTTAGCTCAAAAATGCCCATTCGAAAGCAAATCCACTTTAATACATCCACGACAGAATATAAACAATCGAATGTTTCGAGGCGCCACTTCATCTGTTTATACCTTTCGGTGTTCTCTTGCGGTAATTGTAATTTATCATTCGTCGTCGCTTCTTTTGGATGCAATATATCGCATTAGCGACGAAGACTTCAGAATGAACACATCAATGTCGACAATTTCGAAAGGAATATATGTATCAACGTAAAGAAAAGGCATTGAGACGTGAAACGTAAAGGGAAGAAAGTTTATTCCTGCTGCTATGAATGGATATTCAGAGGGGATTTTTTTTGCGTTAGAAAGCCACTATGTAGGAGAGGAAAGCTTCGAATCGATATTTTAAACTGTTGTCTTGTGTAAGCTCCAGTTAAAAAAACACTGATGGATGACTCGAGCGAGAGAGGAAAGTTAGTTTTGACTGAGAAGAGTGTAGAGAATGCCTTTGCGAGAACCGAACGGAGTCTGTATGAAAAATACCGAAGCGGGGAAACCGGAGTTGGCAGATGACGTGATCTTCTCGAAGAAAGCTAGGATTTTGACTCCTCAATTTTCGATGATTTTCTGGGTGAAAATTCAGTTTGCGAGAGTCGCATCGGAGGATGCGTTCGAAGCATCGAAATTAAGTTAAAAAATTACTCTGACCTCTTTCAGTCGATGATTGAGATCTCCGTTTAACCTCACTAAGGTCCTGAGAAATTCAATCACGAATGCCTTCTCCGACTTAGAGAATTTAAGTCGCAGATAAATTACCATTGGAAATTTCCGATTTCTTGGAGCCGGTTCTTGAAGCCGAGCTGCAAGTATTCAGCTTCCACGCCAAATGCAAGTTCACTTCTTACGAAGATGGCAGAGGAAGCCGAATCCCAAGTATTTTCGATAAAAAGGCACGCTTCCGATTCTCAATTAGGACATTCACTATTTAAATGCGATTAAGACATGCAATAAACACAGATTTAGCGAAATTCAAAGTAAAAATGAATTAGACGTTATTATCAACCTTTGAAAATTAATTGTTTACGGGAAATGAATGAATGATGTTAGTGCAACGGCGGAAATTCAATTTCATACGTGGACGTATTTAAAGTATTCACTCTTCGCATCACTTTGCTAGTGCAGCTTTGCTTTGCTTTGCTGTGTGGCTTTGCTGATGACACAGAAATATACAAGATAGATGTTGTTTTATTGAGGAAACTTTTGCAATCGTGAAATATTTATCGAGCAAAAATTAAATGAAACTTAAGTTGAGCAACAGGTTTTAATAGTATTATTCTACGCAATAAGAAACTATTTGCTTACTTTCTTGCACACATACACTTTTATAAGCGGTACCGTTATACTGCTCATCAAAATTCTGCAATATAAAATGCTAATGCTCTTTCCTGTCAAAATATGGCGGAACATGAAAAGTTATATTTTTCCATTTAGGCTCGGATACACATCAATACGATCTCCAAGCGTTTCTAACATTTCGATATGATTAATAATATCGCCTTCCATTTGCAAGAAAAGTCTCAGGAATTATTAATGTAAGGAATAAGAAATTAAGTCGAATCGCTTTTTTCTCAAATCGAAAGTATGAAAACATATTTGGAGAGATCAATTTAGAATGGCTTTTAGAAACTATATAAAACCAGAAATTATAATAAAAATCATACATATTCATTCAACGTAAAGCAACTACACTCGAACATTTTCCAGTTCATGAACGACATGTATTTTCTGCTGATTTCGCCAATAAAATTATTGAAAAACAAGGCCTTTCAATAGGATTGACTTTAAATAATAACACAAGGAAAAGGATGAGGTTGTTATTAAACGAAAAGACGAGCGGCTAGGAATATTTCCAAGGAAAGCCAGACATGATAAAAGTCCGACAGGACCGGGATCCGACCCAGGTCTTACAATTTCCGAGCGATAGCTTTGACGGTTCTATTGTCAGGACATTTGTCTGTCAGACTTTTTTCATGTCCGTTTTTTCCATGAGAATATTCCTAGCCGCAAGAATTTTCATGTAATATCAACCTTATCCATTTCCTTGCCTGTTATCCTTAAGAGGGGTTCCTCTTCCATCATTTAGTAATGCCGGCACATCTACGAGGTCGTGGATTCTTTCCATTGCCATCAAAGTCTCCCAAACAGCATGGTTAAATATTCTGGCAAGTATTTCCATGGTTAGAGCATTCACCGGGAGGACCCCGGATCGAGTCCCGGTCCTGTCGGACTTTTATCACGTTCGTTTCTCCTTTTAAATATCACGCATTAGGTAAATCGAATCGGGAAGAAGCACATTCTGCGTTTAATAGAGCAAACGATCGAAGTCTGTTAGCTAAGATCACCATGAAATGGTGGAGCAAATAAGAATGCAAGTTTTCTAGTTGGCCAAACGTATCGCAGCAGCCGAATATCTCTCTCGGACTCCATCAGTCTTTTAAAGACGCACAATGAATCATGGCATTCGTCGGGAGCCATAACAGTGGGCGCGAGCACTCACCGCTGGAGCACGAGGAAAGATTCGCCGCTGAAGCGATGTTAATCGCCGTCCCAAATTTTTCAAAAGGAAAAGACGTTTTTCATTCGGTAGATAATTTAGGTTGCCCCGGAGACCGCTCGCGGAGTCTGGTTTCTCTCTCTCTCAGCACGAACATTTCGGCATAGCATCGCTTAGGTATCGGTGGCTCCACCCACGCCTCTCTTATCTCTCGCCCGGCAGCATCACGGCCACGCCTAAACTGAATTCGGAGTTCTTCTCTACGACGCGTAGCATCCTTTTGATCCACAGCGCATGGCAACAGAGAAGAGCGCGTGTGTTCAACTATCTCCGTTGACCGACTGAGCCTTGCTCCTCCCAGAAGCCAACATGCAATATCAAGATGCAGTGAACTCGTTTTTAAATTGAAAATAAATGTATAACGGTCTAAGTATGCGAGCAATTCCTAAGACTTCGAGGCCTAAGAAGAAAAACTGAAGAAAAAATTTAACATGACGAAAACTTTACAATTGCTCGAGGATGATAACGCCTCATTCATTATATAATTACGTTTAATCATAAAAAAGTCCAAAATCAGTAAATATTTCGACAAATATTCTACTTTAATTAAGATATATGAATATTACCGGCCACGGGGGAGTGGGTAGCGTGCTAGCTTCAGGTTCGAGTCCTGTCTGATCGGATTTTTTTGATTAGAGAATAATTGTGTGTCCGAGTTTGTCGAGGAAGATTGGCGGCCGGAAAGGCATCATAAATCGTAAATTTCTGGGCCAAAACTAAATTCGACAACATCATCACCACCACTAATCAAAATTCATCAGCAGACCCCATAAATAATGGGAATAAGGCTATGAAGGAAAACTGTATACTATTATTAACTTTATTAAATGACAAAAGTAATACAATCAAGCCCAGTTAAAAGGCTCTCGCTTACTACTTCCTCGCTTATCTTACGGTCCCTTTTACGTGAAGCCCACAATAAAATATTGTTTATTACACTCTGCTAACTGCTTATAAAGCTAGCTTTTCCCGTCTCCAGTTTCACTACAACTCGCTTTAACCGATCGCCCACCAACAATTATCTACGTTATCTGTGTCGCCTCTTTATGGCTGTAAATATATTAATTTTTATCAATTTTGAAAACAGAGAAATTGAAATTTGGAAATATTTATGAATACATGACAACTATTATTTAATTAAAGAAAATTTTTAAAAGATTCTTATTTGTTCTTAAGTTTTTAACACTTCGTTAAAAACGAAAAAGCAAAAAATATCTATATTGCTTCTCAACGTGCAAGAAATGAATTTTTTTCATATTCCTGTAAAAGTGCTACCCTTAATCGAGAACTAATATATGAAGCTTTAATCTTGTTAATTGTTTTTGCCTGAATTTTAACTCGTCTTGTCTTTAAATCTCTTTTTAAACACGTTTAATTTCCTTTTTAAACACGTTCACGTGAGCATTGAACTCTCACTTTTGCTTCACAGTCAAAGTCATAAAATTGCTTTCCATTTTTATTTGAATATTTCTAAGCCTTCAATCTCTGAAGCAATTCTTCTTCCAATCCCCCTCTCACCGTTTATTTCCTTCCTACATTTACAGTCCGAGATAGTGATTGCTTCCTTTCCACCTCGGACACTCTCTCTTCATATCGTGTTTTTTCCGAAGGTATTTGGCTTCTCGTTTCTCTGTTTTCGCGCTCCGTCGACCGTGACAATGCCCGCTATGGAGATTATCAACTACCGATTCCAGTGCTGACCCTCCCCCTCCTGCCCTCGTCCTTCATCCCTGCTTTCTCTCCAGACGTCCTCCCACGCCCCGTTCACCTGGTCCAGCAGACACCTCGTGCCAAATTCCGCGTCTTTATCTACAACAGTTCATTCCCACGAAGGACTGGCCACACCTCGTAAAGCTATCTCTCGATAGCCACTTTTAACCGTCCGAGGAAAGTACCTCTTTTCTCTGAGTTTTGATATATGTAGTTTCGAGCCAATAATACCAACTGATTGTGCGATTTTTCTGCCGTGAAATTACCGATAATATCCGTTCTAAATCTCCGGTAAGTGCCTTTGAATACAGACATAGAGGTTGAGGGGAGATTTGCATGCTCGCAAGTCAACGTCCGAGGTTCGGATCCGAATTCTCGGCTCAGCTCTAAATTTTGCGTACCGGAATTGCAGAGAGCCATGGCTGCTCTATTCTATTTACTGCTCTGATTTCATAGACACACGACCTATTTTTGGTTTACGGCTTAGAAAATAAAAAATAGGGTCTTCAAAACTATTTCAATAATTATTTCTTCCATAGCTGAAACTTGAACTTAAAGCACTCGGTTAGATTATGGTGGAGGAGCAAATGAAAATTAATCCCGGAAAACTGAAGTGTTGCTAAAAAGAATTTGAAGAGAACAAAGCGGCGCCGATAAGTTCCGTTTACTCTGAAAGAGTTAACGTATTTTGTCACTCCTGACAAATACGTAATTGAAGGACCATTACTTCATGAGATACCATTTACTGATGGCTGATCTCGATAGTTAGAAGGTTTAATTGATAGCCCATTTCTCCTTTATTACGTTTTTAGATAAATAATATATGAGCATGTTATGTGGCTTTGGGGTGTAGCTAATTGAGTATTTTTTTTGACCAACACACCTCCCATGCTGCTGCGGTAGTCATCAAGTCCGGAATTAATCCTCCTATTCCAAAATGTTTATTCCTTGTGGCATATATATTTTCTTTACAATCGAGAGAACAACTTACATCACATACATATGTTAATAAATTCAAAAGTAATTTGTATGTTTTTCGGAGTTTCTCGTGAAAATCAGTTATATTACTGAAATACAAACATGCAAACTTCCTTGAAATCTAGAAAGTACTGACAAACAATGAAATATTCCCAACACGATGTTTGATGGTAATCAATTTTAAGCGGTTCATTAGAAATCTCAGAATACTGTCTGTTTACTGTGATTTCTAATTAACAGACAGGGATGTTACGTATAGGAATATATGGAATGAGATTCAGCCTCTGCGAAATTGAGAGTAGTGAGAACCAATTTCGTCATTTGCTCGCCGTCTTAAATTCTAACGTCAGTTACCTTATTCACGAACTCCAACTGGAGAAAGTAAATTTTCTCTATTCGGTCATTCATTCAGGAAATTGAGGGGGTATCGAAATCGCAGGCGAGTGCGGAGCCGAGTTAGCTGCAAATCTTAGACGTCCGTCCAATTTTCGTGCGATTAAATCACGCTGCTCGAGAGGCGTTGAAAAAATTTACCTAATTAATATTGTGTGCGATCCAATTACAATTACAGACTTCGTGCCTTAGTTAACGAGTTTCTCAATTGGTTTCGTAATAATTCTGCCAATAGCTTGCACTTATCGGGTGCGGCTGTAAGAAGAAAAATCTATCATCCGATTAATCCTCAAGCTTCGATTTAATTAGATTTTGTGATATTAGATTTTACGTAATATACAAAACATCTCTGAGTGGTTGGAGTGAAAGTTTTGACAAGACGTATATCTTAGAAGGAGAGTAACTTATTTTTCTTTAAATTTCATCCAAACGACCTGATTCGACTGTGTAACTCATCTTTCCAGCCAACTAATGAACTTCATCGTTGCTTTATTATTTACATGAAGTGAGAGGATAATACTATGATTGTTTCTTTCCGAACTTTATTTATTATATATTTCTTATTTGAATTATTTATTTAGATATAATATCGGTTCCTTTCATTCCACCATTTACACATTCTATAAGAATTTAAAAATAAAAGGAACAAAAGAAAAAATAAATAGAATATCTGTGGGTAATATAAGGGAATATATGTGCTCAAGAAAAAAAACCTGTTTTAAAGTTACCTTAAATTTCATCTGCAAGCAACCATAAACAGAATTGTTCTGTTTTATCGTTATATTAAAACATATTGTGTATTTTTAACATTTATTTTATATTTTCGCTGGGCAAGAGTCATTCTTTTACTTGTCACGGTAGGTTCAGAACCAATATACACCACCTTTACAATATATAAAATAAAATATATTATACTTTTTCTATTATTATATTAAATAGTATTTCTTATAATTTTCCTCATACTATCTTTTCATAACTTCTCCCCCTGCAAAATGTTCTAAAAGCTGAAGTTGGTGAGTTCCATGAAAAGGCAAATAAGAATTTTTGGAGTAGAATTTCTCTTTTTGTCAGATTCATGCTAATAATGAAACTAATGTTTCGCGACTAGAGATGTTCCGCTATCTCTTGGAAAGGAAATATTTTTTTGACAAAGAAATTGGCAGCGGTTCTTCTACCCATTTCCTTTCCGAAATCAAAAGTTGAAACTCGATCATCAATAAAAAAACTAAAGAAAGTATCAACGAACCGTGATTCCCCGCTCTATTTTATGGCATTTTTTCCATGGCCTTGATAATCTACATTTTTCAGAGACACAGCCTATATTGCAGGTGATTTCTAGAAATATCTCTCTCTCTCTAACCGCTAATTTAAGCATTCTCACGTGCCATTCATTCAACACGCGAACCATGATCACTTCATTGGACACGCTTTAGTCGATTGAATTTCACGCCCATATCTCGAATCGCGGAGGAAAAATTGCAAGCAAAAAACGGAAATTTATTCGCAAAAACGTTTCCATGAAAAATGTATGGAAATTAATGGCAGGCGGCCTCCAGATGAAATTTGAGGAAATAACACATTTGCTGAATCGGCGAAGATCCGCTGGAAGCGAAAACATATGAAGATCTTATATCGTTAGAGATGATATGTGTGGCTCAGTTTGGGAGGTCTATTATCCCTCAAAAATGGTGAATGTTAAGGAACGCTGTTTTAATTAAAATATCTCAACGAAATGCTAATTTTTTAATTAAATGATTGTTTATGATTTTAGAAAAAGAACCAGAATACTAAAACGAAAGCTTTGAAAGTAGCAAGGCGATATACATATAAAATGTAATAACATTAAATATAATAACATTGAATTATAATAAATAATGCAGCGAAACTGTAGAAGCATAGAGAAGTTTATTTAAGAAATTATTAATAATATTAAATATTTCTTAACGAATCCTATTTATATGAGTAAAATGAAACGATTGGTATAGGTTTACTATCATTAGAAGACAAGGAAGCTATAATTTTGTTTAGACATATAAAATATTTATTATAAAAAGACGTATTTCAATCTCAATGTACTCCATTATGAATCCGTAAACAGGACGACTTAGCCATTCCTCGACCGTCGAGGGATTATTATTAGAAGCACGTGGTAGCATATTCTATTTGAGGGAAGATTTAAGTGGAATTATATGTTGCAATTCATACTTGTACACTGCGCCACTGATACAAATTTGTATTCGTGCTAGATTTTAATAGCATTTCTAAGCCCTATTCGAAGACGAAATAAACTATCTTCTCGAAAGTTTAGTCTCTTGCAGTTCAATTCGAAGTTACCGTTAACAAAATGAGCAAACTTACATAGAGAAGGTTAATTTTATTCACCCGACCAGAACATAATTTCTGCTTTGGAAAGCTTCTCATGGTACACTGATACAAGCATAGCTATGAACAGAATATTCATGACCATTAGCTCATGACGGAAGCAATTCCTCCGAAGAGAATAGAGGCTCTCATTCCCTCGTTTAACAATTTCATTTAAGAGAGTTTCACATAATTTTAAACAAGCGACAATAATTACCTGCCCACCTTATATGGTATGGCACATGCTTTCTATAACCACCTTTACGTCCGATTAAGCACATAAGTCGAGATTCGTCCCAAGGGAGATGGCCATTTTATTACGCGAACTATTGGCAATTGCGGCACAAATAATACCGCGACAGGAATAATTTACGATGGAGCGATGGAGAGTTCTTCGATTGGTTTATTCCCAAGCAAGCGGAAGCCGGCGCTATTGGTCATTAGCGTTAATGCGGGAGAAGAGAAAAGATGGGGCGGTGCGAGGGAAGTGACCTTTTTCCTCCGACGTTCTCTAATTTAATGAGCCGATGACCGTGTCTAATGAGTAATTCCACAGGCGTGCCGAAATTAATTCATGGAAGATAAAAAATGCTTCCTTGCAGGCGATTCATTTGGGACGCACAGGTTCTTGTATTGCGGGTATTGGGGGTGGGGAGGGAAGGAAGGGGGAGTGGTTGTCCTGCCCCAATGCTTTCTCGAAGCCCTCCCCCGAATCGCAGTGAAAGCTTTTTTCGGCGACGTGCAGTGAAAGCACGGAGTCGCCCCCACCTTTCTTTTTACTTGCTTCCTGTGCTCAACCATTCTCTTTTTCTCCTCTTCCGATTGCCGCTCTTCGCTCCTGTTTCCGATGGTTTCTTCCTCTCGTTCTTCGATCGTACGCAGCCAGAGTGGAGAAAGCTATGAGACATTCAAGATGGTAACAATCGTATAAATAAAGAATCTCCTAGAAATTAAATCTGTTTAAGGTACTTAGTCATTTATCTCCCCAAGTATATAAAAATACTCCACAAAGTAATTAAATAACATTTCAGCTTCCAAAATCCTCACCTTCCATTTGCCGGCCTCGGTGGTGTAGCGATTATCGAGCTAACCTAGCAACTCTAAAATCTTTATTCTGGGCGAGATTGAGACTACAAAGTCTCCTCTTACATCTAATTTTGTCATTTTAAAAGTAAAGATAGAGAATAAATAGCATCAAAAAATAGAAAAGAAAGAAACTACAGAATGGATTAAAAAAACCTAAGACCTAAACTTAGGAAAAAGTCCACTACAGGAAAAAACCCTCAAGAAGGGGGGTGCGAAAACCCTGCGAAACCTACAGATAGTGATAGCTAAATTTTAAATTAAAAATTCAAAGAATATTATTTTCTGTAACCTGGAAAGAAATCTTTAAAAATAAAAGGAAAAAGAGTCCATGGTTCAGAGTTTGAATCCTATTGTAGGCAAGGTTGTTTGTGGTTGTCTCTGTTCATTACGGGTTTATTGTGAAAATGATCAACTTTAACTAAAATAAGCCCAATAAATATAGACGAAAAATTATTATTATCTTTCTGATATCAATATTCTTCATTAGAACATTGTTAATATTAGGACCAAACTGCACGTGGATGTACAACGAAACAACTAGAACATTGACATTAAAAGAGTAATATTTTAAGTAAGCTATGATCGATTCAAACGAGTAGAATAATTCGGGTTGATTTATTCAGCCAATAAATTTTTCATCAGAATGTTGACATAATTGTTATTAACTGATATTATATGGCTGATTACAAAGCAATTGATTTATTAATTCGCAAGCAAATTAGCCACTAGGAAATACCAACCAGCGATAGCGTTCTCCTTGGCTTCGTTTTGCAAAGACATTATTACCAATACGTACTTCGACATCTACGTTAGCATATTCAGGGGAAGAAATGAATTTTTTTAGACATCTTTAACTCTAAACTAGGTTTCTCAAAGATACTACCTTTATATACCATGGTAATACTGTTTCGCAGATGTATTCCGGAGCGTGTGATTAATATGTCGGCATACGGGGTGGAAGTGCCGTTGTCATGGAGATACTCATTAGTTAGAACGCGTCGTAATGAATGCTTTCGCTGGTCTCTTCCGAAGGACTGTCCCACTAATTTGAATTCCTATGTCCCACATGAATATGTCCTGCCATCGCCGGGAAATATCCGTGATATCGTCAATGCACGGTTATTGTCAAAAGGCTTTTCTGAATATTGAAGATTCAAATAAAATAACTGATGAGGAAAGACAGTTGAAAATTCTCCAGTAAATTTTCGCATGATTTATTCCAAGGATCTAAATATTTATAAGCACTTCTGTATCAGAACACTTCATTATTAAAAGGAAGAGTGTTAATTAATTGGTTTCCAGCCTCTCAAAGCCCAAAGGTTTGGTATGTAACAGAAATATTAATGAAAATCCGGTTAGACATTTTCGATGCTATTTCTTTCAGAATTGATAAATAAGAAACATAAGAATTTTAAGTCCATACCTTCGGGATTCGAGGAGGAACGAGGAAAGAATAGTGGTTTAAAGATGACTTCTAAATAATGTTTTCTGTAATGTATTTTTGAAATTAGAGCATTCATATGTGAATGAATAAGAGTTAGCGATCTTATGTTGCAGGAGAAAAGTTTACTGTCCGAATAGCTGAGCTCAAAAAATATCAAATTAGGATTGGGCTAAAAAACTATCTTCTTCGAGACAAAAGAAGAAATCTTAGCATACGTTCAATAATAGAGCCTTGCGTTAAACTGGAAAAAGTACAACGTCCTCTTCATTCTTCATGGTGAATTTCCAAATGACCTCGTCTATTACTGAGCATTATTTAAAAACAATTTTGGTTAAGTTACAGAAAAATATCCTCATATTCAAATATAAATTTGTATATTTTTGACAAACTAACCATATTAGTATTTGATTTTCATAACTTGGTCTCTTAGTATTGCGTAACATATTTTTGTATTAAAGTAAGAGTATGGACAGCAGTTAAATTCAAATCATTGATTTTTGAGAGTAGTAAATTAATTAAATCCAATGAAAAATGTAATAGAAACTGCAAAGATTTATCAAAGTGACTCTGTTTCGGCAGAATGTAATATGGTCCAGAGACCGAAACTTCCATTTCCAATGATCATCATACTCTTCAATGCCTCCAGCGAGTATGGCGGAAGAAAGACTAGGACCTTCATCAAGGGAAGTTAAGTCCCGTAAAAAAAGTATCATCTGGCAAGACGTTAAATGGCTTATAAAACAGCAGACGAAAAGTCGGCGAGTACAGGTTGTAATGGATGAAAACAATCAAATTAATTGCCGGCAAAGGAGAGAGTGGTAGTAATTTGAGTTGAATTCAAATCTCGATGAGTTTCCGCGAGCAGAAACAGTTTCGTTTTGCTCTGTTTTACAACTGTAAGCGATGGAAAGACATCCGTGTTCTCTTTTTTCTTTGAAACGAGGAAGTTAGCGAAACTTTCATTTCAATGTGTGCTATTTATGAAAATGTACTGAAAGCCACGGCAGATTAAACCATTGATCGCTTCTGTGAGTTGTACACACCTATTATAATGAGATCGACAAAAAATTGCACAGCATACTATGGTAATCTAGGAAATCGGAAGAATTCATAATAATTCTAAACTTTCGTAAAAAATTTCTGTCGATGATTCAGCTAAAAAGAAGTGGTTGAAATTTAATTTTTTACTTTCCTCCACATTGGCAAAGTGTATTTCAAAGTCAATTGTCTATGAAAAGAAAGCCCTCATTACCCCCAAAAACGATGTTTTCATTTCGCTTCTTTTTGTTTTCATTATTTATCCTCCGGTGGCAAACTCCAAATTACAGGACAACACATTCCAAGTGTAGTGAAACATTGATAGCCCTGCAATCCATAAACTTAAAAGGTTCATATTTTATTGACAGACCTTTTATCCAACTCCCGATAAACCGATGGTCCGCATTATCCGAGGCATACATTTGTGTGCTTTGCTTTCTCCCTTATGTATTGGCGTACCGCTTAAACCACTTTTGCTGTAACTGCACAACTTGGACAAGCAAACGTCGGCATAATAATTTTGAGATAATCGGAGAAAAGAAGTGAGAGATGCATCTGCACAATTGGCGTATATATAATGAAGGAAAAGAGAAATATTTTATTAAAAGTAGTTGTTACATAAAAACGATTTTTTAAACTATATATACCCGTCGTACTGCAAGGAATGAAAATGGCGTGTTTAATTCATAATTTAGGTACCCTTCCTTATTATCCCTGTTTTAGATTATTAGAGGCGGCCCCTTTATTAGATGCCCGAAATTATTCTATAATTGCAACAAATATACAAGGAAGATTTTCTACTTGGACAAGAAAAGGATGAATTAAGAAAAAAGTCACGAGTTATTCGATATTTATCGAACGTACACAAGCAAAATCTAAATTGGTCACATGTTATTGAGTCAAATAACAGCTGATCATTAAAGAAGATGGGCTCCTTACGAGAGGAATCCATAACTTGAATGAAAGGTGGTCTCTAGGGAAGGGATGCTTCAGTACGTGCGTGCATGTATCCCAGGGTTGCGAGGCTTAGAATTTCTTATTCTTCTGCACTGTGATCTTCTCCACTTCGCAAAGGTCGGACGATGAAAAAGGCCCGAAGAGGGACGATCGAAAGGGGGCGTGGGAGAGAGCACTTTGAGGAGAGAGCTAATCGAGGAAGATGGAGGTCCGATAATTTTTCGATGACTGAATTCCTGGAAAGCGGTAAAGGGGTGAGAAGTGATTTCATTACTCAGAAACTGGATTTCGGTCGACTCTTGTGGGAACATCGTATCCTCCGATTCTCGGAGAAGTGGTAATTGCAAATGTTAATTTGGATGATTCCTACGGATGTAACACAAATTCTGGAGTCAAATTTCACCGAGAAGTGAAATTTCCGACTTCCGAACTGATTCTGATTCACAGTTTTCAGTTAAATCTCCGATAATGGTCTACGCAGTATTGATCGCTATTTGATGATTAATTCGTAATCGATTTCGATGTTAGGGGGAATGATGCCATAACAGAATACAATACTTTTTTAATACAAAACACTTGCAGCTTAACAAAGCTATCTATTCGCAAGTTCGCAAGGAAAAATCTATTTGCAAGTTGGTATCTAGTCTGTTTAAAGCTTACTGTTACATTACGATCCTACTTTAGAATTACGATTCTTATATTGGATGGATTCAAACATATCTTAAATCGAAACAATGACTTGATATTTCAAGATGTAATAGATACAAGAGTTTTAGTTTTGCAAACTGCATCTTTCCGTTTCAAATGACGAAAAGACGGTATCCTAATACCGTAGTTAAGGAAGACAAATCAATTTATTCGGATCACTTTATTCACATAAGACCCAGAGAGATTTGAAAAGCAAAACTCATTCCAACATGTGAAAATAAACCCTCGTTATCGTAGGGGAACTTTCTCTTCAACTGCTACCAAAACAAATAAAATAAAAGCCATAGTATTTCTTATTAAAACAGTGCGTAAGGAGCAACTTGTACAGCCTACAGCTATTTCATTTTTAATGGATTTAAAATGGCTGAGTTAGAAATGAATACTCTGTTTTTCCAGGGGTTTGGGGGATAATTGAGGAAAAGAGAGTAAAAGTTGGTTGTGGGAATGATGAAGACGTTACGAAAAACATCAACTGGGGAGCATTTGTAAATATAATTTACCAACGTTTGAGACTTTCATCTCGTTTTCCGAAAATGAGGGAGACCGAATCTTTACATCTTAATTAAAGGGTTTTCTCTGACCGAATGACTTGCAGGAGGCTGATGTTTTCTTGTCACTGAAGATAGTGAGCTAAGCAAAGCTGTGAGATGCATTATCTCAATGCAAAGGTGAGTGTCTTTAAAAAATAGAGGAATGATTTGCTGTAAAAAAATTAATTATTTTATGCAAATATAGTGCAAAATGCATCAGGTTTTACTTCGGAAATAGAAGTTATTTGGTATCCTTGAGAAGTGAGATAAACTAATTATATATATCTTTCTTAGTCTGAAAACAAACTCGCAAATTTCTAATAAAATCATGTTTATTCTATATAGGTTGAGCATTCACAAAAATATACCAAATAATAATGTTAGGAAGAAACTAGTTTATTCAATTATATTTCCTCATCCTGACAATTGTTGTTTGGTGTAATAAACTATTCTTATTATATATATTACTACACAGTAGCCGATATTTATTAATTATTGCATAGTATCAATTAACTATATTTATTAACAAGGATCAATAAAAAGTACCAAATTTTGCTATGTCTACGATGGACTTTTACAATATCATGGCCTCATCTGTTGAACTGAGTTAATTAAAAATTAATTAGGAAAGAATTAAAGTTCTTTTAAGCTTCACCACTTTTTCAAATTTGCAAATTTCGCTAAGGTTTGAGAATTTTGCGAATCTCACAATGTGGATGTTTATAGCAGTCTCGTCCGGGTTTCTTTCAAAGAAATATTTCGTGCTAAGTACAGAAGTTTTTCATTGTAGAAGAAATGGCAGAGAGCTTTCAAAAACGCATTGCATGCAAAGTTATTTTATCATATGCTGAGATGCTATGAAAGCAGATATCGACACGGAGACTCTATAACGGTCTAAATCATAATTCGTTCATTGTTTGGTCAACTTAATCTAATCCTCCGTATATCAGTTTACAAGAGCAAATTCTTATCACGCAAGGCATTAGACCAGGTCCTTAATTACTGCTTAAAGAATTATTGATATACGTTCATAAAAATATAAGTAAAAAATGTAATGAAGGAATTTAAGAAAGATCTTTTTTCCGATGTTTAGAATGTTAAGACTACTTAAAGTTTAAATTTTACCCCGTGGGAAAACCACCATATCGAAATAGGGATGTGAAATGTTACTCGAATAAATGGAAAATCGCTTGAAAACTTTGGGACATTTATTCTTTCGGTTCGGAGATTCTCATCTCCCCTCTATTTTTTCCTCGGCTTCGAATCCCTGAGGTGCTATTACCTTATCCACGACTTCATTGTTCGCTAATTCGCCGCCTTAAAGAGAAGAAAGTTTTCGGTCCGCGTGCTCTATCGGTGAATGAATCTCGAAGGGATGAGCGCGGTGTCACTGGGTCATCACGTATTATTTTATGGCTATATGGGAACGAAGCGATCACGGACGAAAAGATGAATTCTCCGGGGCATTGCAGAAAGAAAGTCGAAGCTTCGAAAAATATACGTCTTTCACGATCGCTATTCGTTTTCTTTCGGGGCTTCCGAAAAATTTCCTCGTCGATTTCGACTCACGAATGAGTGTTTGCTACCAGGGAGATGACGAGAAGATAAAGTCTTCGTAAATGACTGATTCGTGTATCTTGAGAGGAGATCTAGGTAATGCGTGTTCCATTGCCTTATAGGGAGCTGTATCGCTCTTGCGTACTTGCGGAACGAATTAAACGTCCATCCTCATCCACCAAAGAATTCCAAAATATGAATTTCCTCGAAGCAGTGGCGCAGTGGGGAGGGGGTTTCAGGATTAGACCCCCGAAAAGGGTTAAATTCTTAAGAAATATATCATACAATCTAGTTCCCCAATCTCGGAAAGATCAATGATTTTGCTACAACACCGTAAATCTCCTCATCATTTATCCAGTTAGTGTTTTTGAAGGGAATTATTTTAAAATCTCTTGTCTGCGTGCATGATAATCCCGGCCTCTGTAAGGTAAATATATTTTCATTCTCTCGACTGTCTCGAACCCCCCTCCCCATAGATATATCCTGACTGCACCACTGCGTTGACGTATATAAAGAATCCTAAACATTTCCCAATACAATCGATAATTTTCTTACGTATCTGTGAGATAAACGATGAAGATTAGAAGAGTTTATCCGATTCTCAATAAAGATATCCAAAGTAATGTATGTACCTTAACGTTAAGGCTGTCTTAGCTTAAAAACTTTCACAAGATTGATTCACCATTTTGAGATCAAAGGAAAAAAATTTATGTCTAACATTTATCTATATACGTGACCGTCTCTAATTGAGAGTCGCCTTATTCATGTGCACCAGAGACAATTCTCGGCTGATTAATTACATTACAACTCACAATTGAATTCCTTACGTAACTCATCTTGTGACTGAACTACGTAAGCATTTCTTTTTGAAGTCTATTATGAGGAGTACTCCAACAGGTTAATATTTAAAAATCGTGAGCGATAAATGAGTGAAAGGATTCCCTCCGCATTTTAAAGAAGTTTCCGTTAACAGCCTTTGTGATGTACCCGCTGCATTAGCGTGGATGAGAGACTGACCTTTCACACGAGGTCGCTCACCAATTATTTCCGGATGGTTGGCTCGGGAGTGTGAATTATGAGCATCTTCTAGATGAGTGTAAATCGGTCAGCTGCGAATGGATATTTTGAGTGCAGGACTTCCGCGAGCTTATCACGAAACGAATATAATACTTTCGAAGAGGCATAGCATTTTAGAACAATGGTGAAGAGGCATATTGGCTCGGAATCTTCTCTCTCATGCGACACTGAATTTTCACCCTAGATAAAAAACCAAGATAATTTTTCCTTTAACAGGAGTTGTTCATCTATGACGACTATACATAAAAATAGTAAATTTAACATGATGGGTTTTCTGCACCATTATAAGAAAACCTACAATCAACCATGCTACCTCTTCATCAGCTCTAATTCTCACTTAGGAAGGTTTCAAAATCATCACTAAATTTTCTATTTATGTATAGCCCTCAAAATTCATAACACTCTAAGCACGAAACACGAGTTTCAGTATTCCTTCAAAATTTTCAGAAGTATTCTAAATTATAAGAAGAATCTCCTTAGAGGATGAATACTCCATAAAATTAAAGAAAAATATTTTTGCCATAAACTGATGGAGATCTTGTCTAAATTATGTTGTTTTTGTTAAGTAGTAGAGAACACAGAATTGGATTACACAAATTGGTAATCGGTTGGGCAAGAAAGAAAAAGGAAAAATTGTCATATAAGTACAATGGTATCGTGTTAACGATGGTAAACTACTCTAGGATTATCGTCTTTAACCAAGGCCCGATTTCCAACATCCATACCTACTACAGGTTACATTTTCGGATAAAACTCTTTAAAATGCTTAAAAAATATAGAACATATAATTTAATCATTTATATTTTCTACAGAAATATTAAAATGAATAAAATGATAGTCATAAAAGCAGTTTTAATTGTCAATATTCACCAGAAGGCATCGTAAACCAACGTTCCCCAAGATATTTTTTGATTACAGCCACTCGTCGTTAACCAAATACGTCGTTAACCAAAGTACCACTGTATAAATATAATGTATGACATTTTATATTTGTTTTAACTCTAGCAGTTTGTAATGATTTTTAAAGCAGTTGAAAATATTTGACGAAGCTATTTTTTTATTTAAGCTACTTCGAGATTTATGAATACGAATCGGATAAATATTTTGTTGAGTATTGAACGCTCACCAACTGCAGCTATATTGGAAATATACCATATATGTAAACGTATGCAGGAGGGTTCAGCTAACTAGTATCCCAGGATGAAATCATCAAGCTTTAACAACGACGTCTAATTAATCGCTGGAAAGCACTTTATCCATTCTCGTCTGAAGTCCATTACACCACGCCGCTAATAAGTACTTCGTAAACTCAATAATGGACGTCAGGCTATAAAAAATGACCGATCGCTAAAAGGGGGCAAGTGCACTTTCTTTCTATCGGGTTAATTAAATTCCATTTCTTTTGGAGATTATAAAGGCGATACGGATTCCCCTAAAAGCGCGTTAAGGAATCTCTTAAAAGTCGGTGTTATTTTAGGGAAGTCGTCTCTAGGTACACACATACTCAATTCCTTCCACTGCTTTCCTTCGGCGCTTCTTGCGATTAAGGTCCTCCGAGGTCAATCCGCCCTCTCTGCAAGTCATACGCTCCAACACCTGCCCCGGAGGCACTGCCAGTCATCCGCCTCTTGTGGTGGCGCGTGGGGCGGCGGAGGGGTGCAAATAACCCAGATAACTGGCATACATCAAACTAATGGACCGAAAACCTGATTCGATCGATTAAAAAATAAAAGTTGCCGATCAGAATCAAGTACCTCTGGTTTTCATCGAGATCGGCAATTCGCCCAGTGGGAATCCTTCTACTAACTCTTTACTTCTGCAGCCGCTAATTCTTCCCACGTTTATCCTAAGAAATCATTCAGTATTTTAAAACTTATTTATTGATGAAAGTTCCGATTAAGTTCCTACAAAATGAAAGCTGCGTCGAGGTCTCATGGCTACTCTCGTGCGAATATAGAATCGTATTGCGGATGATTAAAAATTAAATAAAATTTTTTGTTGAGTTTGTTCTCGATTTGATTTTTCATTGATAGTGCTTTTTCACAAGTAATGGATGGTTAACTTAAATTCCTGATACGTTTAACTAGGCTCCTTGATGTCAACACTAATTCCAGGAGTACATACATTCTGTCTCAATTCGCTCGAAGTTAATTATAAAGGCCGGAAACAGTATTTTAAGCTGAGAGCATAAAACTTACCGTATTTCCACGCACTTTTTTTCCGCGAAATTTCATCTATAACCTTATGGGCAGAGGGCGTGCATTTTTTCTGACGTCAGGAACAGCCATACAATTGTAATTTTAAACAATGTTGCACTTTGACTCGTGGGTTTTAGCTTCGAATCGCCGCGGAAGACTTTCTAACAATGTTACGTTTTTGTTTCATTATTCCGTAAATTGATGCTTTTTTACGAATATCGATTGTTTCACTTATTAGCAGCTTATGTTCGTGTGTGTATAATCTTTCCTTTTTCATCTGAAAAACTACGGTACATACGTCTTATAGGCCGGTGCCTCTTATGGCCAGGGAAGTACCTAAACAGGTCTGGTCAGCGATTTCAATTGACTATATGAGAAACGAAGGAAATTAAAATAGGATCATACAACGAATAAAGGATATTTTTCTTATAACATAATGGAAAAGAAAATCTACAACTTAAGCTAATGTCAAATGAACAAATCTTCTTTTCAGAAAAAGATGGGCTGTATTACGGCCCTCAAACTACTCAATGCATTAATTTCACAAAAACGTGTGCCATATTTCGAGGGAAAGGGATTCAAAATAAGCACAGCGAAGGTTTCGTTTATGGGAATCCATGGTATCCTCAGCAACTCACAGAATCCGTTTTCACATTTTAGACGGTCTGGAGATTTCCCTGTTTATATTCTTCTTCATATTTAAGAAGCTGTAATTTTCAGTTGGAAGATAGCGAAGGGTGCATTGCATTTCTATTGCACGAAAGGATGTCGCACGGAAGCACCAAACTCGTATTTAGATTCGGCACGTCCTGAATCCACCCGTAACCTTTTGCCTCCTGTTTGAAAGAGTTCGTCAATGACGGAGAAGATATCACAACGCATAACTGAGCGGTTACCGAATATGGACGAGAATAATTTCTCTCCTTTCTTGTGAACAAAAAACAGCAACTTGGCAAACAGTATAAGTACAGCCGCGAGCGAAATCTCCGAAGATGATTCGTACTCTCGGAAGAAAGCAATGAAAACTCTTTTAACCGGAAAATATAAAGTCGACTCTATGTTACCAATAAGCGAACCAGAATTGCTCGCGCTGGACAAGGGTATCGAACCGTACTAATTTTCGTTCCGTTTTTCGCTCCGGTTCAACTAAAAAATCAATTAACGGTTCAGTTCCGGTTTCGCTCCTTCTGCCAATGTCGAACCGGTTCGAGTAGTTTTTTTTTTTCGCCAACCATTTTAATATTCTTTTGCAAGTTGTTTTCATTATCTCTAGCTTTTTCATAATTCTATATAACACAACATTTTATAGTTAAACTAATTAAAAGTCAGTAGCTACTCGTAGTTACTTTTAATGAAGTTTAATCCAGTTACAAATGTCCATGATAGGGAGTCAAAAATTGGACTAGAATAATCAACGGTTTTCGGTTTCGGTTCGGTTCCGGTTTTCACTCCGGTAGAAAAGTTTTTCCTGTTTTAGTTTCGGTTTACATTTCGGCTTCGGTTTTCGTTCGTTGCCCTTCGCGGACGAACTCTGTCAGCACGCTTGTTACTCTCAGAAGCCCAAAGGGACTTAAACCATCACTCTCAGGTAGTCTGCAAATGAGAAGGAATCCCTGTTTAAAGGAATGCAAAGGGTCATTCAGTAGTTGAAAAGTAATAGGATGAAGCCCATGTTATGATTGAAATATTAAAAGGTTCAGCATTAATTCGACAGAAAAATCATAAACTTTAGCTAAGATATTAAGGCGGTATTTTAAAGTTTGTACACGCGTATATCGTTGTTTGCTTGCTTTCTGTAAAATGACGAATTTCTTACATCTAAGTATTTAAAATGCTATTTATCTATTGCGTATTACATTTAAGCTAGAGAAATAGTCATTAACGAACGAAATTAGGTCGTAGAAGAGAAGTGGAGGAAATGCGGGAGGGAATTACATGGTTAGCAGCTACAGAACGAAAGAGAGCAATGAAATAGAAAAGGTTGTGGGTTGTTATCGCCGTCAGAATCAAAGTTATAAAAGTTACAGCATGATACGCAAATAAGCAGAAGGAATAGGAATACAGAACAGGAAGTTGGCGAATGAGGTCCGAGAAGACGAGCAAAATTATCTGGAAGGAGAATGGCTGTAGAGGGTAAGTGGACAGATGATAAAGAATAGTAAGGGGTTATGGTGGTGGGAGGATCGGGAAGCATGGGAAATGCCCATTGGATGCATTGCAATAAAGATGGCATCGATGTGGTGAATATGGAAGTTCCCCCTTATGGTTTGGTTTCGGGAAAGCCTGAGAGGAAAGAGAGAAAGAGACGGTGGGAAAACTTTCCCAAACAACCTCACGATCATCGGAAGGGTGCAGATCGCGGAATGAGCTGTCCTTCGGAGTGTGAGTGTTACGGAAGAGGGAAAATTCGAAGAGTAAATGGCAAATTCGGGAAAGGTACGGAGAAAGTAGGAAAACGCGGGAATTGATCCGAACGATATGCAGCTATGTACTCGGAAACATCGGAATGTGACACGGAAATATTTTTATCTTTCGTGTCTTATTTTATTTTGCACATCGCCCCTTTCCTATGACGTTAACGATTAATGGACGAGCACGGTGAAATTTCGAGTGAAAGCTTTAACTAAAACCCAACACCTTACAGACAGTGAATAATCGCCTAAAATATTTATCTTAATTTTCGAACCTGTTACGAGGAATCTATTCCTGCCGTAGGGTTTGAGACAGACTTCCGCAACTATATTCCCGGAAACCTAACATGTCCTCTTAAATCAAGCACTAAAGATTATGGAACAACCATTCCGTGACATGGAGTCTCAGTCATTTGAATTTCAGTTTTGCCATTTTGATTGGCCTTTCTCCTTCGTAATGTTTGCATTTAAGGGATAGACTGGAACAAATCACTTCCACGGTCAGCAGATCATTCGTGTAACGGCGGTGGGCAGCCGTGTAAGAACCGATAACACTAATAGTCCCGATGTTAAGATTACACTGATATACGGCTCTGCATGTACATTAATGATACTTACACCCTACAGCATTAACTACTTTCAGGAAGCTATTCAGATAGTCATATACCGGTAAATTTTCGTCCGTTAGTCAACTAATAGGAAGTCGATTATCCTTAGCGATAGCTACAGCTACGGAACTCACAGGTGTTTAATCAACTTCATAATCAAAACCTTTGAATCGTTTGTAATAGTGGATGAAACTGATAATATGCAGTTATTAAAGTAATGTATATTGTTTTAAATGGATCTCTCAGTAATATACCTTAAGGAATTGATTCATAACCAAAATCTCACCAGAATAAAAATGTCATTAATAATTCACCTTCATCCTGATCTGGCAGGTAGTGTTTACACTGCCTTTAGAGTTTGATATTGATAGTCCAAGTACTTGATACGCTTAAGTATTGATATGTACATATTCTATAACTTAAACCTACTTTGCGGTTTTCTCTCATTTTTTGTAGTTGTCATGGAATATAAAATTATTTGTCCGCTTAGATTCGTATTTTATGTTTCTTCGTATAGTAATTTCTGCCCATTCGCTGCAACTCTTGAGTATTATTCATCCTATAAACAACAAATCATTTTGGGATATTTCAGGCTAAATATCGGATATTGTTTAAATTACTGAATTGTATACTACATTGATAAACATGAAATCAATAAAACAAGTAATGCCGTTTTTAACTTTATAATTTCTATTGGTATCGACACTTCAAAGGGCAAAGCACAATGAGGGGAACAAATTAGGGGGTTGAGCGGGTTAAATGAAAGGAGTAAAAAGGGTTAGGAGTGAAGGTATATGGATGGGTGGGGTTTTGAAGTAGAGAGTTGGTGGAATGGAGAGATGTATGAGGAAGGTAGAGAGAAAGAGATACTTGGAAGGCGGAAATGTGTTTCGGATAGAGGAGTTGAAATGGAAGGGAGGGAAGGACAGAAAAAGAATCGAGAGGGAGAGAAGGGGCAAGGGTCAGAAGAGTTTGTGGGGAGACTGGAATGGAGTATGAGGTTACCTAGAGACTGACGAGCCTGTATGAGTGTGTTACTGATTTATCTCTTTCCATGGGTCGCGGTCTCAATGGGTTAGCTTCACCCTCAGCGATGCCCTTTCAGATTGAGTTTCCCTTTTCCGAAAAAGAATGCCGTTTCCTTAATTATTAACAGCATTTTGGTAAGCGATAGAATAATCTTTAAGGGAGAGACGTATAAGAGGTAAGACGATTCCTCTTCGGGGTTGCAACTCACACGCAGCTTGAATACGGATTTACATTAGATGCAAACGTTTCCGAGCTAACGGTCGATATAGGGCGAGCGTATCTGGATAAATTCTTCACGATTGGGTTGGAATATTACTGCGTGAATAAAGCAACAGCATTCTGATCACAAGATGCTGAAAGCATACTAAGTATATACTGTGCAAAAGTACATCGATGAAAAAGGATAAAGTGCTAATAAATGCTAAATCATAATATAAGCTATACGATGAAAATATTCGTTTAAATATGGAATAAACAGAATTGAATACAAATTATAACATATTGATGTATCTTATATTATAAAGTAAGATTTGATAAAATTTAAGATGAAATTAAAATACATTATCAAGTTTTCCGGAAGAAAGGTAAAGATGTACAGGAAAATCATTGAGGCGAAATAAAGAAGGTAAACGCAGTTTTGCAAAACAACGAGATAGAAGAAAAAGAGATTAGGTTGATAGTGGGAAAATTGGCTTATCCAGAAAAACCATTTTCATCCATGGCTCATTACGTATACAACCTGTTCGTTATGAAAGTCGAGAGTGGAAGGTGTCAACACAGTTTAACCTCTTAACCCCGACGCCGCAAGTGTCTTGATAGCACCTATAGCGGAATAAACCATGTGTTCGTCCCCTTTAATTAAACCCCGTTGCTTTCATTTCACCGCATGAATATTTACACGTTCCCTGCAATCCCATTAAATGGAGATCAAAAGGCACGTTTCCCAAGATACTTCCGCTTACAACCGCTCACCAACAACGACCCCCTACCCGAGTGACGAAGACATAGGCGCGTGGGTTGCACAAACGTAATGCGACCCTAATGCACGACAACCATCCACCGATCGACCTCCTCCGCCACCTTTCCTCTCTTTTTCCCTTCCTCTTAATCGTGCATTGTTATTGCTCCCCCTTCCCCGCCTCGTGTTCCAGTCACCCCTTGTTCTCAGCCGAGAGACGGAGAAAAGCGAGTACTGTCGCTGCCGCCTCGGACACGGCGAGTCGTGATCCGCGCAAAGGGTCTTAGTTTTTCCTTTCGCAATGTGTTTATAGATGGGACCATGGGAGCGGGATTAACCTCTTTGTGAGCTAAGGGTGGGGGAACGAAGTTAGGAATGAGCAGGGATTGGAGGAAGAAAGCATGACGGATCTTTGAAAGTATTTCCCCAGTAATCTGTAAATTTACATTATATATAAAAAATTAAAATATTTGCCTGGCACACGGTCCCATAACATTCAGAACCTGTTTCATTTCCAATAGTAGAAATTCCTCAACCGGAAATTTAATATTCATTAAATCAACTGCTTGGGCCGTAACTTCGCGGCAGCACTCCATGAAGGAACAAAGAAAAAGTCTAAACCTTGATTTCCTCCTTTTCCCTCACATATATATATTACTCTTATGTCTTTTCTCCCTTTACCTGATGATGACTTCATGAGTCGAAATCATGGTCTTTTCTAATAAATATTTTGGTTGGTAAACGTTTTGACTTATGTTTGTTCCTTAACGTTGGTTTTTGTTAATATGACGCAAAGATGAAATAACGATAAAATTTTACTCAAGTACTTTGAAAAGCTAATAATATTCAATGAGTTAAATGAAATTTTTCGAAATTACAGGATAAATATTGATTAAAAACCGACAAGAGATTCATTAATTTTGGTTTTTCATGTTTACCTGATAACATAAATATTCAGTTATGAAATAGTTGTGGCTTATGGCCGAGAAAAGATCAGTTATGAATAACTATATGAAAAATGTTTTTTTCTAAAAGATATTTTCGCAGCAACTCTAGCGGCACGACAGGAAATAACTTCGATGTCTTCTGGCAAAGAAGGCCAAGGAATGCCGTAAAGAGAGACCAACTAAATGATATTGAAGGTGCGGAGAAATGCAGAAAGGATGTGGACTTCGAACTGTGTGCTTTCGGAGGGGGTTTTTCGATCTCCTCCGCCTTTTTTCCGTGCGACATCTTCCCACCCGTTGAAATCTCCGACCCGCGCATTGGCTTTCTCACGCGCGCGGGGCAAACCTTCGCTCGCCCCGTCCGCACCTCTTTCGGCCCTTCTCTTCTTGTCAGGTGGTGCAGTATTTTTTCAAGGGAATTATAAAAGGCGGCGAGCTCGCTCTTTTCGCGGCAGAGAGAGGGATAACTTGCCGACAGAGGAGCACTCGCATTGAGGGTGCCGCGGTCGTGCGAAACAGAGAGAGGAATGACGGGGGATGGAAATGGGTACTCCTCACTCTCTCCCGCTCGATGGAGAAGTTGTGTACCGTTATGCTATATTAGGAGGCCATATGGCAGGAAGCTGCTGAGGACTTATGGGTTAATGTGGTTCTATATCATCAAATTGGGAGTACACACAATCATCGATGCCAGAAACCAATCATTAAAGATGCCAGAGCCGTAATGCGTAACACGAAATATAACCATAAAACAGGATTACTCATCTTAGCTAATCTTTCAATTAATTTTATTTTACTTTATTGCTTTGATACTCTTCCCTCATTAAATAATCATTTAATTCGTCCCTTAATTTAAACTCTGAGCATTCGAACTCAAAGATCATGAAAAATATCCGAAAGGAGAATATTTAGGGAATTAAGGAAAGGTGAATTTCTTTACACGATGAAGTCGTGTAGCTATTCCCAAATTCTTACACGAACTTGAAGCATTTCTGCAATGAAAATCATTTGAAAAAGGCAACTTCATCTTTACTTAATGACTTTTTCAATACCAAAAGACCTCCCGATGAACCCTAAGAGTTTTTTTTGAAAACGTATTTGGTATGATGGTTTTCTACAACGCAAAAACTGCTGATAAAGCCCATTCAAAAATATTGCGGATATAATTTAAAAGATTATGGAAAGACATGGAATCAGTAAACTAATAATCCTGAAAAAAATAAGAAATACATTGTGCGCGTTATACAGGCGAAAATCAGATGAACTGAAATGTAACTTATGTTTATTCTAGGCTATTAGAATAGAAAATAGAATACGTCTTTATTCAGGGCGAGATTTAGACTACAAAGTCTCCTCTTACATCTAACCCTTGGTCATTTAAAAAGTGTGTAAAGACAGAGAGAAAAAATAGCAACAAAAAATGAAGAAACTGCAGAGTGGATTAAAAAAACCTAAGCCCTAAACTAAGGAAAAAAAATTTCCACTGCAAGAAAACACCCGCAAGAAGGAATGTGTGAAAAACCTTCGAAACCTACAGATAGGGATAGCTAAATTTTAAATTAAAAATTTAAAGGAAATCATTTTCTTTTTCCTGAAAAGAAAACATCAACAATAAAAGGAAGAAAGCATACAATGGCATGGCAAAGTTTCCACACCAGAAGACATTGAGGCTATTACATCATTGTTAGGATATAATCTTTGTAAGCCAAACAGCAGGAAAAACGAGTTAGAAACGAGTTGGAAGATTAATTAGCGCTCGCTAAATCACTGGTAACATATGATGGAATACTCCCATTAGAGCAGTTTAATGCTCATCTCTTACGTAAAAGATGGAAAGAAAGGAAATTAATGCATCTGACCACTCCTTGAGTCTTCGGTTTGATAGCAAAACCCGCCTTCTTCCGCTATCCCAGCAACCTCAATGAGTCAACTAATATGCAGAAGATACCTCCGCAGTTTATCATAACACATGAGTTCATCGGAAGAGGGAGAAGATGCCCCGCGGCGCTCTATGTGACCGTCACGCGCCTATCCATTTCTGTTGATATCACCTGAAGACCGGAAATGGTCCAAAGGCACGCAAACCTCCGATCCTAATTCATTTAATGGCCTTATAACACATTCCAGGATAGATTTATGACCAAAACTCTCCAGTTTCACTGAGAAACCGGTATTAGAATTATGCTACAGATCACTATTTACATAATTCTGATCTCTTTGAAGTTTGATTTTTGCATTCAGTTGAAAAACAGGATAGAAGTGTATTCTCGTACTTGAAAAGGCAGAAGCAAAAAAATTTTATACGTGTATGATGACGGCCAATCACATTGCAAGGTTAAACCTGATTTCTTTTTCGGGGACGGATTCTTCATAAGATCGATGAATAGTTTGCAGAACTTTTCTTAGCTTAACTTGAACCTAAATTTCGATCGTAGGGTTTAATCAGATAAAAGAAATTATAACGAAGGTATCCAAGAACAGCTAAAAACCGATAAAATTTTTAATAATTGATTTTTTTCTAACCTTATCGCACCATATTGAGTTAATAATTTCTTCAGTTGGCATTCTTTTATAGAAAGGATTTTTAATTTAATGAAACATTAATTTCATTGCGATACAAAGTTCTACAATTAGTGATTTATGGTGAAAAGACTGAAAGAAAAATCATAAGAATCACTTACTTCTGAAAGACAGAGGGCAGCAGGAGAGAGTGTAGTGCACTTTCGAGGCGCCGTAAGGTCGTCGTACTCGTCCACCTCCTCGCTCACTATGGACGAGATGGAGTCCAGGGACGCCAGTGAGATCGCCGAAGCAGAAGTAGTGACGGCGACCGGTGCAGTTGTTGCTCCGTCTTTCTGGTGGACCTGCACCGGTTGAGGAACCTGAAGCCTATTCGGCTGCAAAGGCTCGGACTGAGGCTTTTGGACCATGTAGGTGCCCCCTTCGGTCCGAGAGTCGAGCACCTCGGTCCCCACGCTTCCTCCGCGACCTGAGTCCGTCGGAGGAGATGCCACGGCTGTTGCTCTTGACGTGTCATCATCAACAACCGTCTGCTCTAAACTGGAATCCTGGTCTTCTTTATTCGTCGCCGACGTCTCTTCGAACGTACTCACCTCGTCCAAATCGTACGCGGACGAGGAGTAACCGACGCTGCTGGCTCTTCCTATTCCGTTTCCCATTTCGTGGATTTCTTCGACTACCACAAACCTCTCATGGTGCGTCTCCAGCAGTGGAGAAGGAGTCTTGGATGGAGCGATGTAACACTCCGACTCAACAGCTATTTTAATGGTGTTTTGCACCGTCTCCTCGTCCTCCTTTATCGATATGTCAACCAGGGATTTGTGGACGGTTTGATGCACTGGAACCAGGAGGTCTTCTTGCTGATGGTCCCTGGAAACGGCGCCGCTTGAAGGTGTTCGTCCTCCGGAAAGGCGGCTCAAGTCCGGAGGAGGCGGTCTCGGAGGAGGAGGAGCTTTTCGTTTCCGAGGACTGCTCCCTTTTCTTTTCTCTCCACTGTTTTTGCCTTCCGGTCTTTGGTTGCTGTATGCGCTGGCGTCGGAAGTGTGTCTAGCTGGTCTACGAGGAATCTGCTCCACAGAAGATTTTGGTTCCGGGTAGGAACTAACGTGGGTGGATGGAAATTCGTCTTGCGACTCCTGGACGGCAGCGTGGGCAGGGGATGTGGGGGGTGTAAGGGCGCGATGTGCAGGAATGTGCTCCTTTGGCAGCGGACGGTCGCTGTTCACCTGGAAAAGAAGGAACGATATAGTACCATTGTTTGTTGAAAATCGTGTGGTCAACTTAGTGATCCTATACCTCACAACAATACTATTTGTAATATAAAACTAGCAAAATAACAATATGTCATTTAACCGCATCCTATAACAATCATGCTCCATTCATATGATAATCCAATTAGTCAGAGCAATGCCTGCAGTACGAAGGTGCATAAATAAATTGATGAAATGGAATCATAACTCTGGACGGAAAGAAGGAATGGAATGTATTATTAAGGAAGTAATTCCTTCATATTTTTATTTCCGGGTGGAAGAGTAATACGTTTGATACAATATGTAAACAATCATATATGTATAATCATAAATCAGGGGATGCTGTACATGAAACCAGATCCCAGACGAAAATAAGAAGCACACAGCTCGATAAAAAATATGATTTTGAATATAATTTATGAAGTCCTAAATTTACTGAAGAAAAAAGGATCACTTCGTTCGAACATCCGCCGAATTTCACGGTAGATGAGAAGTCCATAAAAAATAGACATAAAAATGAAATAGAATGAGTATAATCAATATTAAAATTTCATCACATAATTAACTGGAGACCCAGATATTTTAAATATTTACAAGGAAGATTGAGTTTCTAATAAAATATTATGCTTGATTAGTTCCGTCATCTGTAAGATGTTTAGGATGTAGTCTGAAGGCATATGAACCGATAATGACAATATCAATTCACTGGTACTGTGGATGTGAGGTAATGGTTCTCCAATATGCTTACATACAAATAAGCGAGAAAAAATTACTGTTTATTGATCGATTAATATTGTCCTTTTATGTTTCTTGGGTGATCAGCAATATTTCAGAGGGGAGAAGGAAAAATCTGAGCAATTAATGAATAAATTAGGCACTCGATCATCCTTATTTCACTACACCTGTAACACTAAAAAAGTATCCGATTATTACGATGTGTTTTTCAAGCGCGCCTTCCACTCTCCTCCATGCGTCATATCGTCAAATCGTTCGGAGGCTGAAAGGGAGCACCGACGTTCTTGAGCTGTTTTTATGAAGATAGCAGTATCCCCGTGGCCTTCGCTTGATAGACTCTATTAACCTTCATATCCCAACCATCTGATTAATTGTAGTCTCTGCTTACCTTCTCTATGCCCTACATAACCCTTTTATCTTAAAAATGTATTTAACGTTTTTTTTGTGAAACCATCTTCCCACCCTATATCTCCTTACGGAATAGCTCGAAACAGTTTGGGATGGAAAGTTTCACGGTCGCACATCATGGGAATTTAAAAAATGATGTAGAATAATTGAAAATCCCAACAGAGTTAGCAGCTAAATTTCCAGATTCATTAAAGAGAGAAGATTAGGAGCTAATTAGGATTAAAAAATTAGGATTACATTTTGAAACGTCTTTATTCGAGCAAGATTGAGAATTTGTCTCTTAATTATTTAAACAAACCTTTCGTGTCAATCTCATTCTCAAAAATGGTTGCAGTGATTGAAATTAACTGTTTTATGTCAGTGGACAACAATATATATTAAGAGAGCTTTGAAGAGGTGAAATTGCATATACATTTTCCATAATTCGAAGGGAATATACAATCTGGTTTGTAAGTGAAAACGTTTTAGAAGCAGATACTTTTAATTTATTTTTTAGCCCTTTCACCGAATTAAGAACTTAATTTTAGTTAAAGTTCACCGCTTTTGACATTCGACGCGCTAAGTTTGACACTTTTTCTACATTATAGAATAGAAAAATTGCGTTTATGACCAACTTAAATGTTACCTGGCGAGCAACATAGTTGTTTCCGAATGCAGGTGTTGCGTGAGTGAGTCGAAATACATCACTTCTTTGAGCTAATCTCTGAAGTAGTCAAACATAATTTGCCACTGATTTTTAAATTTAAGTATTTACTATATTATAACTGTATATTCTAACATAAAAAAGATTTTTATGAAATTTATTTCTTTATGGGAGAAATTGTCGAAGTTCGATATTATAGGCAAAATTCATAATATTAAAAAATATACAATATAACAATGGTTCAACGATGAATGTAATTAAACATTAACATATAAAATTTACCCCTTGATATTCGCCACTGTAGGCACGCAGGATATGAATCTAAACATTGCATACTTTTTCCCCATCAGACAGAAAAACAGTAGCTTACATATTCTTCCTGTTGGAAGCGAAAGAATGAATTCCGAGGAATAAGATGGTGTATTTAGGAATAAGATGGTGTATAAAAGTATTTATTTAATTTCAAGCAGCTATGTAACACACAAACGTAAACTTTAACGTAACAAATAGGGACATTTGCCGCGGAATAGGAAAATATAATTCTGGGCCGAAAGTTTCACGGAATGTGAATGTTCAAGATGCGTGACGCAATTGCGTGCGCGAGACAACAAAGCACGGGAAGAAAGAGGTAATCCAGCAACGTTAGATGCGAGGACAAAGCTTCCAACCGGGCGACAAAGTAAATGAGGGACAAGTAGAGGAAAAATTGGCCGGCGTCCGATTGGGTGGGCGTGGGAATCTCTCAACCCTTCTCATTGCACGCGAAGAAGGCCTTGCGATGAGTTCTTTCACTTCTCAAAGTGGAGGAAATGAAGCTCGTCTCTGCCGCTAGCGTGGAAATGAAAACAGGAATATCAAAGTTTCGGATTAACTGGAATTGGTCATACGTTAGAACAGATAACTATTCTAGAAAGTGCATGTATTCTGATTTTATGGGTAGACACATCATCGATTAAATAATTCAACCATTAATCCATGTGTATATTCAATGACGGCAAGAAATAACTACCGTTTTTAAAATGCAGCAAAAGCTAACTATTGAAAGTTCATTCTATTTAATTATATTATCCTACTAATTATTTTATAAATGAGTGAAGAAGCACTTTGTAACGTCCATAATTAGTGCACCAAAATTGATATATCGTATATCTCACGAATGAAAATTTGTGTTATTCTTCAATTTTTCATCGTTTAAAAACCATTAAGTACCATTATATGATACTTACATTTACATCTATGCTTATCAGACCCTCCCAGGAGGGCTAAATTTAAAAATTACAGTCATTGGAAGTATTAATAAAGCATTTACTTAAGATCGGGATTCCAGAAAATAACAATCTCTAAGGGTATATCACTGTTTTTTGCAGCATCCAAAAGAAAGATTAAAACAGACTAACGCAACGTGACATATAACCCTAGCATTTATTTATGGCAGATTCTCCAAAATAGGTTGAAAAAGCAAGATCGGAGAAAATCAAAATGACGATAAAAAAACGTGAAGTTGATACGTTATTTTTTCGAACTATAAATTAAGAGGCCAATGGAAGGTGCCTAGGAAAAGTCATCCAATTCGTCCACTGAGATTTTCTTAAAAAGGAAAAGGAAATCACGAGTATCAATAGCATACCGGGCCATTATTTTTGCTCTAGGCGCATTGGATGATTTTCCCAGAGATATCCCATAAACGGGAACGTAATTGACGCAAATTAAGGACTGTTTGAAAAAGATTTAGGATGAAAAGAGTAAGATGCAGCGGAGAAGAATCGGAAGGAAAGTCGTTGGCGAAGATCGTTAAAGGTCGTCTCTCGTTTAAAGCGGAAGATCGGTAAAAGGTCGGACTTATATGCGTTAGGATGCGTGTTCGTATACACGCCCAGAGACGGATGCCATCCCAGCAATTACGAATGGGAGGTTAGCGTTAATGAAGAAAGGGAAGAAAAATTTGAGGAAAGAGAAAGCGTGGCGATCGTCAGGTGGAGGGGAGGAGAGACGTGTGTATTGAGAGGGAGACTGTGTGGATGGGATGGGGTGATCGATTGACTATAGCCATAGGAGATAGCGATGCGCGTGGAGCGATTTTTATTGTGTACCATTGTGGCTTTCCCTTTAAGAAAAGATTAGGTTGCGATCCGGAGGGTTCCACGTTCTCACCATACATTTAAAACGGCTATTTTCGTTACGATTTTACTTAGGCGAATCTAGGCAGAAAGACTGCCCGCTTTTATGACGCGAACTCTAGAAACCCTTTGGTTTCCTTAATCGCCCAAAGTTAGGTTACCAATCACGTTGCTGAGGTCATTCTGAGTAAAGAATTATACCAGTTGTAACTAACCATAGCAGCCGTTTATTTTCGAAAAGAAACCACAAATTATTTCTTTTTAAACGGACAGCACTTTCCTTTTTCGTTTCTCTCCGGTATCTATATTTATCTGGTTTTACTCCAACGATAACCATGTAACCTGGTTCATTGACTCTGACTTTATCGCCTTTAGGGTGGATGTAATCGGCTATCGGAAAACTGCGAAGACTACGGGAATTCTAAGGATTTCAGACCGGGAAGAACATTTAAAACAAAGCTCGTTTGAAATTTATATCGCACCCTTAGAATATATAAAGATAAGTGAGGGACCTCATGGCTATAAATGAACACATTTATTCTACGAAGAAAGTATATCCTTAAACCGTTTTACAGTCAATCACTTTACTTAGTTTTGACGCGAGGACTTGAGATTTTAATTTAGATAAACTGCGGCGTAGGCGGAGCGTATCTTTGAATAATTGACCTTTAACAAGCACCAGTGCGCGATCAAATTCTTAAACAACGCCCACCTTAGCAATGTTTCAACAAGAATTATTCCTGGAAAGGATTTCGCAGTCGTTAGATCCGCGAACAATGGTTAGACGCGGTCGAAAGATTAGCACAATTTGAAACTCAATGGCCCTGTGACATTTGAGTGCGTGGAGGCAGCGAAAGTATGGGAAGAAAAATGGAGACGAGTAAGCATGAAGCAAGCAAGAACAGGAAGCGACGTAATGTTTCCTGAAAGACTCGAAAACCTAAGTGAATGCGGGTATTGAATAATGTAATGGGAATACATGCGCGAATTGAGAGAGGCAAGGAAGCGTGCAAGTGGAGACTTATGTTTGGAGAACTGTAGCAAGAGAATGCGGTTTGCAGGAGTTCGTTTAGGAAAAAGATGGACAGAAAGAGTGTAGATGGAGGATAGAAGAGGAGCGGGATGGAACGTTTAAGGAAAATACGAATGGAAAGAATGGAGTTGGTGGATGGAAGAGAAGCAGGATGATGAGTGTATTGGGATGTATGAGAGGGCGGGGCTGTCACGAGGTTGAGTTATTCAGATGCGGTCTGTTTGCGGCTTTAACTTTTCCCTCAATAAAGTCGCAAATCTCTCAGAGAATGCACAATAAAACTCCAATTTCCCTCACTGCGGAGTTCCGTCATCTTATGCAATTATTTCATTACCCAATGAGCTCCTCTGCCCGCCGGTAAGGAACCATCGTGCAATAGAGTCAAGAGAAACTATTTATTATTGTGAGAATTACAGCCATGAAAAAACGATTTATAGTTGAAAACCTGCTGGATGTCACTCAAGACAAGGATTGTAGCGCATGTATATAAATATTATAGCTGAACCAACTGCTTATATCTACGAGATCCAGCAGAAAAGTGCTGTATTCGAGAGTTAGAAAAAGTAAAGTGAAAGGTTTAGAGGTTTAAAAACACTATGTAAGCCGTCTTTCGGCAAGCGGAACTCGCGCTCAGAGACAAACGGGAAGCTCCGGATTACCGATTTCTGGGAAGGACCATTTCCCTTTCTTCTTATATCTTCCTTTGTGGAGACCCCCTGAGGATGGAGGCGTTGTCTCCGAAATGATCATTTTGGGCCTTCCCAGAAATCGGTAATCCGGAGATTCCCGTTTGTCTCTGAGCGAGGAGTATGGGAATCTCTAGAAGATGGAGGATTAGAACAAGGACTCCATTTATTTAATAAATTTAGAGAAGATACTTCCGTAGAAGATGTAGCAGATATTATGCGTCCTCCCTGTAAGAAAGGGCGTTCTGATTCTGAGAGTAAAATCAGAGATGTAGATTATAGAATATGTTGTTTCAAAATTCATTTTTTCCGCGAACGATACGCGAAAGTATTCGATTAAGGAAGTAGAGTCATTGTGCATGCACCCCCTGACAGGCGGCTTGTAGGGAAAATATATATATGTAGATGAGATTTAGTTCTCCGTGGTAATCATATGGTTGTCAATGAATGAACACTACCTATTTCTGAAATAAAATATTTTACTACCGAAACTTCCTTTTCTTTTACTAATTCGAATGTGGGAAGTCACGAAAATGTATTCTTACAAATGAGTAACTTCCTCTAATTTTATAAATTAGCGTCATACTGCGTTAATTTAACCGACTTATAAAGTTTCGCAGTAGGTGGTTAACGAATGAGCAAACCGAGTTTCGTGTTAAAAATTCGGGATCAGCGCACTCCATCATGGTGATGAGGAGATGTAAATAGGCATTAGCTCGTGGTTACGGAAGGCGGCTTATCATGGGAAAATGCTGAACGGGTGAATGCAGACCGCGGCGAAAAAATGCACGACATGCTTTCCCTTTCCCTGCATCTCTCCGAGCATAATCACAAAGAACTACCAAATGAATGGCGGAGGACACGCGATATTCCCTTAGGACTAACATCACGGAGTTTGCAGCGAAGATACGTGATCTTAAAAAGCATCGGGTCGACGTACCTTCCAACTCTCACCCCATAAAAAGTTAGACAGAGGACGATAAACACAGAAGAAATTTATTCAGGTCCTTTTAGCGGATTTGTGGTGGAGAAAATTACAGCGATCTGGATTCGGAGTAAGAAAAGTACGATTCGTTATGATGATGAGCCTTTTTCCCAGTCTCCCGGACGCCTTCCGTATTCATCGCACCGAAAGAAATCTGATGCGGTCAGAGCATTGGCTTTCTCCGTAAACAGCAAAACCAATTAGAGCCCGCTACTAAATTATGAGGAAGCCAAATACACCCGTAAATTTTCTCTGAAGTTTACTCGTCGATGTTTTACACCGGAAGGAGAAGGCTAACGGTCTTCACGGATAAAACTGATGAAATGGAAAACATCCAAATTCGCAGCTGTACCCACGCATTATTATTATTACGACGTCTATTGTAGAGTTTAATTATTGTTGATCCTCTTCTTGTCGTAGTAGTAGTAGTATTGTTAAAAGTGCTTCGACAGCTTAGGTCATTTCGCACATAGGCCCCCACCGGGATTCGAACCCGGGACCGCTTTCACCGAAGTCGAACGCGTTGCCCACTTGGCTATCCGGGAGCCTCTCTTCTTGTCGTTACACCTATTCTGGACTCAGTCGACATGTTGCTATCCTTTATCCGTTGGTTGGCGATTGCGCCTCTACGGCCCTTTTCAGGGCGATGATGTATGCAGGACCTAGGACCTAGGACCAGGACCCTTAGGACCCCAGGACCTTGGACCTAGGACCTAGGACCTCCCACGCATTGGAAGAATACCTAAGATCAGTTTTACCCCAATAATGCGGAAAAACTTGTCGCGACAATTTTAAGGGTTTTCCTGCAGAGGGCTCCATAGATTAACGTCACACAAGTGCATGCTTATAAAATAATATAATTGTAAAACTTATTACCTTTCTCTATTAGATACAGAAATGCACGGAAGAAAATGTGCTCGCCTATCTGGTCCATGTCAACCAATATTAGCTATGCTAATATGCTAAAATAGTTAAATCTAGCTCACCCCATCTACAGAATTCTTCCACAGTTTACGTTATACCTAAGATCCCTAAAAGATACCCCAGTAAAATCGGATCTTTCTTTTATCTACGAGCACAATGTAATAGACCCGAACTAGTTTCCCTGTTTAAGCCATGGTCCAGCCAGGAGCAACTGGACTCCTCTGCATCCTAATTATAGGTACATAAAGATTATCTCTGGCACAACGTTTCTTTCCTTACTATGTCGACTTCTTAACCTTCTGAACTCCCTCCACAAACCCTTTCAGACTGTACATAGTATGAAACAATACTTCGATGCAAATAGAATGAGGCTAGAGAGTGAATCCAAGGCATTCTTAGTACAGCTCATAATTGTTAATGCTAAACGATTTTGATCATATTAAGAATAAACAAGAATGAGGATGTCTATTGATTACGTGCATCATGGATGCAACGTATTTTACAAATAAAAAATTTTGCAAGTGTGGCAAGTACATGGCATGGAAGCGATGAGTATTGCTTAGAATAAGAAAACTTTCGATATTATTATTTTTACAAACAATATCCCCCTGCCAGTCGCCAAAAGGATACTTGAAGGGTATAAATGTAGGTGTACAACAACCAACTGCTGTACCTATGAAAAAATATAGTTATTAATTTCATTTCTTAACGCAATTGGGATATTGCAGGATTATCCTGAAATAATTCTCGATGATTAAAAGAGAGGTAATTCCTTTCTTTTTATTTGTAAACACTCAAGGAGGGCTGTCATTATTCACACGATAACATGTTTTTTATTCCTCACCCTCACCCAAGAGGGCGGAACATAAATTGATGAAGGGTGTGGCCGCTGAGAGGGAAAAAAAGATTGAGAAGAGAACGAATATTAAAATTCCCAACGGGCAAAGAAAGGGATTTTCCCATTTCCGGAGCGAAAACGCGACCGAAAGACCATAATTGAGCATTCTGTTGGAGGGAAATCCTTTGTGAAACAGTTTTTCTTTCTAATTCTCACAAAGCCCAGGGAAGTTGAAAAGAAGTTGGTAGTTATTCTTTGCCTCTTCCAAATCGCTTTCTTTTGTCTAACTTTGCCGTTCTACATTGTATTTAATATTCTGTTACGCTCCATGTTTATTTACAATTGTGACGCTGGTTAATGATTTACAGTTATTTGTAGAAGAGATGGAATATAAATCATTTGGGATTGCTCCTAATATCCTGGATGTATGTTGACATAGGATAATCTCGGCATGAATAATTTTCATCCTGATCAGCGTAATTAATATAGTTGAGCGGACGAAGATAAAGAGAAAACGAATTTAAGGCATTTAATTCGCTATAAACTTAGTATCTTAAATATGCTCAAATAAGTCCTGAAATTACAATTATTTATACCCAATTTCTGGACACATTAGGAAACTTCTAAAACCTCAAAACACCATAGAAAAAGCACTTTTGAGATCGTCAAAACGAATTATATAAAGTATATATGGACTTTATTATTTACAATAATTCTGAAATCTATTACGGATATTAATTCTCGTATTGTCACTCATTGTGATTCGTTATCCTTTCCCTATATTTTAGATTTGAAACGGTATTTATTCTACGTCTGCATAATACATATGATAGCGAGATTTCCGAAACCAGACGACAAAGAGATTTCGCGAGATTATAGCGAGAACGGATAGTTATTACTGGTCTCTTTTCTCTGATAGTATTAGTAATATCAATTATGTGGTTTATTAATAGGTTCGGTGTTTTCACACCCCTTGCCATACGCCATGTGGCGGCTTGCGGGGTACTAATGTAAATGCAAAAAATAAATAAATTTGTCTGACGAGTTTCTTTACGTTTGATGCGGGGATTCCTAAATCTTGGAATTTCTTCAAGAAGTTCTTAACGAATGAAATAGAAGTTGATTTTTTTCCCTATTCATCTTTGTTATTCAGTTTTGTGGTTTAGTAAAAGAAATCTGAAATCGTTAATTAAATAATTTTTCCCTCCGTAACGAAACTCATAGGACGAGATTATCTCGCGTAATATGAATTCCACAATTTCATATGGTGAAAATTGATATCCTAAGAAAGGAAAGTATTTTTCAGAATTGTATTTTTTATTTACCAATATTCTTTGTAAAACTAAAATACTGCGAAATACACTTACCTTTTAAAGGTAACTAAAGAGCGAAGTGATGATGAGGTAATTACTCAGAAAGTTAAGTAAATGTCCACCATCATGAATTAAATGATTCCAGTTCTTATGAGTTCTCTTAACATGACAAAGACGAAAAGTCGGAGTAACCCGGAAATCTACGCGTCATGTCCCGACTTTCACTGTAATGTCCTTGCAACCTCACGATTCCTTTCCATTCGTAAGTTAAACTGCTGCACTTCTCAATTTTCCATGGCAATGCTTCATGATGTCAACGTGTTGTTATCGAACTCACTAATGAGTTCCAATACTCAGCAGTAAGCAAAATATTAAACTGCAAGAGCGTTTCACATCCACTGTCCAACTAGTAATAGTTATAGGAAATAAGAGAAAAATGATAAAACTGAATGAATAACGATTAATTAACTTTCATAGACATAGATAGAATCGGGTTCAGTTTTGATCTACCTACGATTGTATTTGTAAATAATTAGTAAAAGCGTTAGTTATCAAATGGAACTGGTAAGTACAGGCTCCATTAAACGTATAGTAATGGCTTAAAGATTGAGAAAGGGTAATATAGAGACAGAATATCCGCGAAGCTGGTTCGATGACCCGCAAAAAACTCAAATAGTGCGTATCTGGAAAGAAAAAAGTAAATTATATTTTCAAGGCATTTTTCTATTTCTTAGACGTCTGGCGACCCATTTCTCTCGTGACCCAATTCGAAGGAAGCTCGCCACCTCCGGCAGATCAATAAACGACGGATTGAAAAAAGGAAATCAAGAGGACTGAAGATCTGAAAATTCGCAAGCATTATCACCGACAACGCATTTGAATGCAAAGTCTCTGAAATTTATCTCACCTAGCATGCGCTCAATTTACTTCAACTGTCATAATTATGCGACATCAACTACAGGAAATCATCTACGGATGTTGTTTTTATTTACAAACTGTAGAGTAATTGAAAATTTTATTAAATGATTGTAGAAGAATTTTAAAAGATAGCCTCTCCATTTATCATTAAGGATTTTTTGAATTAACGTGGATAAGATTTTTCCAATGTTTCTAAGTGCACATGCTACAGGCTACTTTTACTTCTTGCATACTCTAAAATTTACATTTTAGATTAGGGTCATCTAGCTAAGATAAGGTTCATCTATCTTTTACCGTAAATGCTGTATTGGTAGACCTACCTACGAGAGGATGTATACCTGTTATCGAATCAATGTTAGGTTCGAAATTTTTTTCAAGAAATTCCATTGCACGAAAAAAGGAGAACTGATTTGTTGACTTCGATTTTATTCCATGTAAAATTTTCAACCGAAAATTTACATGGAGTCTCATGTTAAGTAAAGAAAGGAACAAAACTCCTAAAACCATCAAAAAAATTTTTTTGATGGTTTTAGGAGTTTTGTTCCTTTCTTTACTTAACTTGTTGTATCCATCAGTGGCCTTATTATACTTTACTTTATATGGAGTCTCATGCTGATGATTACTTATGATTGCCTGTAAGAGTAAATAGTTTTCAACGATTCCAACTTTTCAAGGAAGCACGTTTAATCAATGACCTCTATTGAAGAACTTTCTCTCCTGATAAATAAAAATCCTCTTTTTCTTTCAATGTTTCTGCAGAATTACGAATAGTAAAAATCTTTGGGACAAATTTTCGGATGCAAATCAGTCTTCCCCAAGATCACGTTTTCCGATTTGCCGGATTAAAGAGATATCGCGAAAGATTTAATTTGTAATATATTGCATTAACGACGGATACGATTCTCGTAAGATTTTTAAAATTTCAAAGCAGTTATTTTTCCACGTTTAAAATAGGGTTGGAAGCCATTGACTTAATGTTTACCTTCAGATATAGAGGCCTCGTTTCACAGTAATCTGCCTCGACGATAAGTAAGCATTGTCCCGGAGAGGGAGCATTGGCGAAGAAGGGCAATAAATCAGGCCTGCGAGCAGCCGAGGAAGATACCTCAATGGGGTGCTGTCTGGGTTCTTTGGTGATGGAAGTTGTTGGGCTCTTTACTCCGAGCAATTTGTTTATGACAGACAAAACGAGATGGATGTTCACCTGAAATTCTCAGCGACTGATTTAGAGGCTCACATCTCTTCCTTAAAATTTGTTAGTATTTTAAAAACCGCTGCATCGATCACGCAGGAACGCAATGACAAATGCTGTCGAAGGATCTCGCGGTAAAAGAGCGCTCGAGCGATTGGAAATATCGATTCACGACTGCGTCTCGAAAAACGATTCAAAGATGCGCCTGTGATCGTTAGAAAGCTAAAAAGTTAGTATGGATCCTAAGTGTTTGGAATTCTGCCCTTTCTTTTATTACTTGTTCCAAGATTCACTGTTTTTGCCAGAAAACAGCCATCATTATGCATGAGGAAAAGAAGGTCATCGAACCGGAATTGAACCGAAATAATAGAAACTGTAGCCGAACCGAAACAAAAAACCATTATTTGTTCCGTTCCGATATTTGGATCTTAATAATGCACATTTTACTTAAGTTTATTTGGAGGAAGGTCTAGTAAACATAAGAAACTTCGACATGCAACTAATTATTACTAAGTTTTATGACCATATTCTGTGTAATGTTGTGTATATGAAAAAGAGCTTAAAATATTAAACAAACTTTCAAGAGAAATATTTCAATATTACAATGGTCGGAACAAAAAAAAAACAGTTCAAACCGATTCAACGTTGAAGGAAGCAGATAAACCGGAACTGAACCGATATTTGTTCATTCGTTGAACCGGAGCGAAATTCGGTACGAAATATATCACGCTTCTATGCCCTGAGGAAACGTCTGAAGTTTTGAAGACGCATAGTTCTGACAAAGCTAAAACGCTCGAACAACAAGGATCGCAACAAGACAATTGCATGTAAAAGAGGAATCACCCGCCCGATTCGAGCAAAACGAGTACTCATTCGGCAAGCAAATGCGAACCGCCCAATGCGTATGACATCCGCTTATCCGAACACATCTCGTAGATCATGTATCATTTCAGAGATCTTGCAGAGGTTTACGCCCACCGAGTAACGAGAGGGATGGAGTCTCAACAGGTGCTCGTCACTCCAAGGAAGAGGCACAGAATATGGGTAAAAAGAAATATGCACACAACGCATCTCTTTTTTTTAGGAGAAAACGAAACATGGAGGCGTAGAGAGAAATTATACAACACAAAACAATACAATACAGGCGGAATTTTTAGGGGAACTTGGGACGAGAAAGTCTCATCTTCCTTCTATTATCATTATTGAATAATTGGTAAGTATAAAAGTTGAAATAATGGATTCTAGCCAGAATCACGATTACTCTAAAATTTTTCTAAGACTGAAATTTAAAAATAATACGTACAGTTTGGTTAACATACCAGTGGTGATTCATTTTGAATCATGATACTTGGCCACAGAGTAGATTTTCGCTAACTGAATGAAAGAGAGAGATGAATGGGGATTGCTACGATAAGGTGAAATCACAGATAAAATTGATGGAGAAAAAACATTTACTTAAATTCATGAGAATGGAGGTATGGAAGTTTAACTGGGAATGGAATTGAGAACCTTAGTAGAGCAAACAATGGAAGAACGAAGGGGATCCTCCCGCGAGGCAGCGGAAGAACAAAGGAAATCCATGAACAGCGACTGCTATTTGCACAAGATGGTAATGCACCTCGACTTCTCGTGGAAAATGCGTAACAAAGAAGCTATGAGAAGGGAACTGCGGGAGTGAGCGAAATCATGCTTCCGAATAGAAGCTAAGGGAAAACGTAGAAATCGTTGCTCCTCTCAGAAGAGATTGTCTAATCTTTCTCTTCTTCACCACCGAAAAATTATCGAAGTCTTAAAATGGAAGTAATTGCGAAAGGACATTGCTTTAAAATGGAGGAGGAGATTGTCCATCTGTTAGCCTTTGACCCGTTGGGAAAATATTCAAGGCGAAATCCGGCGCAGACTCGAACGAAGAATACAATAGGCGCAAAAGCATGTCGAGATCGAGATAGCGAAGTTCGTCTTACATTTGACAGGCGGAGGAACGATCGCCTTTACAAAGCATGTGAATCGGGAACGTCTGAAATACAACTGGGTATGGGGAACACGTCAATGGAAGACCAAAGCGGTTAGCATACAAACGAACCAATGCATTAGTAGGTTCCAGGAGAGAAAAATACAAAAATTGAGTGATTTGAAAGGACATTAGGAATAAATATTACTCAAACACCATAAAAAGGCACGCATGAAGAGAGGTTTTATAACGCTCTTATAAATACAGAAGAATCTGCTAATGTGACCACCTCCCTATAGTGACCATCTGCTTCATATGACTGGATTTTATCGGTCTCCGCCATAGTAATACGAATTACATGTAATGCTGTCTTTAGCATTTAGCGATCAAATTCTTTTCGTAATCAGTGACCACCAATTTGGGGGACAATCAACGAAATATACCTTGTTTTAAAGTGACCAATTTAAAACAATAACATTGCGGACATTTCTTTCCCTAAAAAATTGAGAAAGAACCATTTTCGAGCAAGTTACAAAGAATATGCAATTGAATTAATAATAAGTGGTAAACGACGAAGTTTGGCAAAGTAGAAAGGAGATGTATGAGAGATGTATGCATCTGGGAATTTTGGGCGTAGCCAGAGAGAGAGAGAGAATGTTGGAGGAATGGGACCGAAGGATTGGGATAATGGACAGAATGGCAAGGAAGATATACATCAATGGTGCTCCGATGTGGGGGAGTCAAAGCAGCTAGATATGGATAACGGTGTGGGGATGAGGCCTTCAGCATCGAATAATGGAATGCGTTAAAGTTTCCAGTCCCATTTACAAGCAGAAAATCATTCTCTTTCGAACTTTGTCCACCTCTTCCCTAATAATTTTTAAAAGATTGTTCACTAAATAGCTAGTTATAGATTCCTCTATTGTTTATTGGTAACTTATCAGGGTTTAAAAGAATTATATATTGACACAATTCTGTTATAACGGTGCAGGATTAAGGTAAAATTAGTAAAAAAACTTATAAAATTATTTAATGAAACTTGAAAGGTCAAAATACGCCTATTTACAAGTGAGGTAGAAGAGTTACATGAAGGAAAAATGTCTCCCATCTCCTGAATCGTCATTCATGAATAAAAAGGTAAATCTGTTTTGGAGGGATGGGAAAATGAAAAGAGCTGCTTGTCCAAATATAAGCCTAGGTATATATTTGATTGATACAAATGAGTTCAGGCTTGTTTACATGGTGTCCCATCAATTTTGCCTCCGAATTTACCCTTCTTTAATGAGATAACAGCAGATTTGCTTACTTTTACATTATCTGCTACATATAAGTAATTCTTACACACCATAAGTTTATAAATAGCATTTTAATGATAAATTAACCTTCACCTTAATAAGGGAAGCCATGTAGTTTAAACATGGTGTTAATCGTCAGTTGCAACACAGGGGGATAAAATGCACCTTGAAATTATCACATGAATTCATGACAGCATGAATGGATAAAATGGTACCTAATAGTTAATAAAATATCACAGATTTCCTAGTTTAACAGAAATAGCTTTTATTAAAAGGAACTAAAAATAATATCGCGTGGGCTCCCGGATAGCCAAGTGGGCAACGCGTTCGGCTTCAGTGAAAGCGGTCCCGGGTTCGATTCCCGGTGGGAGCCTACGTGCGAAATGACCTAAGCTGTCTAAATGACGAAGCACTTTTAACAATACTACTGCTACTGCTATAATATCGCAAAAATGATTAGTGGTCATTTGGTGGTGAGTTTATTTCGGGAGAATTTATATAAAATCTAATTTACGAAGATATCTGATTTACTGAGCATCGGGATCAGGGAAAGCTGACCATGAGTACTTTTCCATCTATAATTTCTCATGACCTTCGTGATTATCGGTGGAGATTGCCAGAAGCAACTGCCGATCTAATTTAAGAGAAAATCCACGTAGCGCCACTTCCCTTTGGGCTAATTCTTTTCGAATGAATTTTGCTCATTTCCCTCCACTTAGCAGTGTAAAGAGAGGAAGATGTACAACAACTGAGCTGTCTTCGTAAGAGAGATGATGAGACCACAAGTGCAAACGGTGACTTCGCTACGGGCTATTTACCTATAAAACATAATTTTGTGCGACTTTGATGGGGTTGATCTCTCCTGCTTTTCATATGCTAATTTATTTCAGAAATGTTCAGGTTTTTATTGTTATACCAGGTGTTTGCTGTTGAGAACTTTGTTAAAAGTGCCATATATTTTATTCAAAGAATTTCAGGAATAACAATTTCTTTGGATCTAATTTTCTTTTCGTTACGGTGTAGATCAAATTTCGATTCTCAACTATTTTCGCAAATTTAGCAGAAATATAAAATACTTTAGTTCAATAAAAACAAAACAAACCTCGTTCACAGAAAATATAACTGAGAAAAACACGACCGGTTTCGAGGGATGCTCTTCATCCTCAGATTGAAAGTAAGGTAGCCCTCGTCCTGTTTTTCCTAATTATATTTTCTGTGGACGTAGTCAGATATGGCTTTCATTGCATTTAATATAAGGTAAGATCCACCAAATATTGCCAGTATTAATTAGTTAATAATATAAAATACCTCAAGGCAACGAGTAAAATCGGTCAGAAAGAAGGAAGGGCAAGTTGACTAGTCCGTGTGAGGAAAGGAAACGCCTTTTAGGAAGAAAATACTAGTTGATATCAAAGGGAAGGATACATTTTGGATCAGGATCTTCAATAAATTTATCCTTTAACAGAGCTCAGAGGGACCCCGATTAGGGGTCTAGGGATTCTAAGGATTCCATAGTATTTTATCAAGTAAAGAGAAATATAATAATTTTCAGGAGCATGAATTATTAGCTCAGTTTCGCTCTAATCTCCAATGTTACTGCTCATAATTAATTCCTTGCAATTTTCAATCGGCTTAACTCTCTCTGAAAACCATGGTTTCGAACCGTTTGTAGAGAGTGGGAGGAAATAAGACACGCAATAACAAGCAATAACGAGGGCAAAAGAGGAGAGAGTGAGAAAGGAAAAGGAGCAGTCAAGACGAATGGGCAACAAAAGTTGCAAAAAAAAACACGGGGAATTAAATCGTCGGAGATTATGTTACGGGAACCGGTAATTACGGAGAGAGGAAGAGAATGCGAAAAAAATCAGATTCCGGAGCATCCCGAGGCGATTTATGGACTCTCGAAGGGAAGGCAAAATGGAGGGGGACCACCTACGTCCTTCCAGAGGCTCACTCTTGAAGACGCCTCACTGGGCCATCACTTCATTTTCCCCCTTTCCTCAGCTCAACAATCACCAAAACATTTTAAGTGGGCAATTTCGAGATTTTGAGATAATAAAATCGATTAAAAATTAAAAATAAAGGAGATTTTGATTAATGAGCAAAATAATCTCGGAGCGAATACATGGAACCAAGGAAGTCGGCCTCTGAAGGAAAATCCACATTTTTCCAACCAAGAGATTTCCATAAGAGATGGACGAAAATAAAGGTATGTATAATAAACCTCTTTGATGCCAATTATTTACCGTACTGCATCAAAATGCTTTAGAAGAAACCTCGCAAACGGTTTTAATTTACAGTTCACAATCATAACGTCCCAGCGAAATTTGAACATTCGAATTTTTATACGAAAACAAAATGAGATTGCATTCCACAGATAAGAAAATATTCACAACTCGTATTCATAACTTATGAAGTTACTAAAAAAGGAGAAACGACGACTATATTCGTCTTTTTTAACTTGCCCATTTCTTTGTTAGTTCGTTGCAGCAAGAATTACCAGATTTAAGGAACATCTTACTCATTTCAAATATGACAGGTTTCATCAATCATGTGTTGGCAAACATTCGTATGGTGGAGTTTCCACGTAAGGTTAGCTTAGATAATTTAATACTCATTTGAAATTCTAAAAATTGTCTCAGTGCCTTGGAAAATTGACATATTTATATAAATAGATATGTCTATATGAATTGCGATACTGACTTTTAATAAGAATTTATTTATATTATCAGATTTCGATGCGTAATCGTTTTTCCCCCAACTCTGAACTTTTTTGCTGTCCCCTCTCATTCTGCTCTGAGGAAGTTATCATTGGTGGCGATATGTTCAGAGGACAGAATCACATTTTTGATGGTTTCCGGAGTTCTTTTAAACTGCTACTAACTCAACTTCGCAACTTCTATTCTTCGTTAGTTCGCCTGATAATGGATCAGTATTCCAAAACCAGCTATACAATTTTTCTTAATTGTATAAGATTTTAGTTATTTATTCCTCATATGTATAATTTCGTAGTACATTTCTTCGTAGTTAGTTTTAAACGTAATGTGTTGATTTCATTTAAAGCAAGTTGCCACATCTCTAACGATTTTGCACTCCCTTTCCACGATTTTTTATGAATATTAAGAGGTAAGCCTAATTGAAACCACCAAAATACCAGAGAAGGGTAATATGCTACGCCGATTTCGTATGAACAAGTAAGTAACCAGATTCATCGGAAATCTTTTTTTTTTCGTATAATGATTATTGATACTCAATTTACACCATTAATCTTTCTATATTCCTTGGAATTGATTTCCTTCATAGTTTTTCAGTAAGGAACGCTAATGTTGTTCTAATATGTAAAAGCTCTACTTTATGAAACGGCGCCATACTAAAGAAGTAAGAACAAACACTCAGTAATTTCCACAGAATATATTATTTTATTTTGGACATGATTCTCTCTACCTGTAAACGAAACTAGTCGCAATCTGTCTACTTGTAGACGAAACTAGTGGTAACAGAAATAAACTGTGAAAATTACTAGGTGTTTGTTCTTACTTATTTTGTAAAGAACACTAAGTTTGATATTATCTTCAATAGTGGCCTAGTCTAAGCTAAATTTCTTACAGTGTGCTTTTCTTACTGGTTAATTCCCATAAATATACATGATTATGTTGTAAATAGTTAATTTTTTTACTTAGCGATTTTAATGAAATAGTGATTACGAATTTAATGTTAATAAAGCTGATCTATGTAAGGTAAATTCATCAGAACACCCTCGACATTCATCTTTTATAATAACTATAGTTCCGGAAATTTTACGGATAAGCCTTTGAGAAACTTTATGAGACATTAGAAAAATCACGGAATACCTGTCTATGCTATATTATACTATAAACGAAGCTGCGCTTAAAGTACTACATATAATGCCATCATATAGAATTTATCACATAGATATTTTTAAGGACTTCCTACAATAATTCCTCAATAATATCTTATCCATTAATTAATTATTAATTATCCATACTTTTTCTGTTCTTGTTTACCTCCTCTATTTATTTTATATTAATAAGCAATGTTTATGAATATAAGGGTTTAAAAATAAATAAAATTCCAAGTTATATGAAGACAAGAGGCATTATGAACGAGAAAGAGAGTGAAGATCCCTTAATTGAGACAAACGATTTCAAGAAGCTATGAATATAAAGTCAGAAATAAAGTTATCGTGCCATCAGAAAAGGTCCGAGTTAGTGGAGCGAAAAATTTTCGTTCAACGGATGGAAGTAAAAAAATCAACCATTCTGTTTCTCTCTCCCCTTTTATTCTTATTTCCGAATATTTTTTGCCTATCTGGTCCTTGAACAAAGAGTCCAATTCCATTGGAATAAACGAAGGAGGGTCTTTTATAGCATCTATGGAAGAATCTCTTGCAGCACTTGGCCAGATTATCTAGCATCCCTACACAGAAACCGGGGATAGAGAGAGAAAAAAATCATATAAAATAGTAGTCGCGTGGGATGGAAGCTCAGATTGGCCATAAAAAACGAGACGAATGGAAACTGAAGGAGGGTCGATCTGGAGAAAATGTAACGGAAGAGAAACGTTTTCATTTAGGGTGTCGCTCTGGGCGAGCGATGCTTTGTTTTTTTTTCCAACACGAGTTTTCCATTTTAATTGGCCACGCTAATGGACGCTCGAGAAAAATGGCGGAATGGCGTTCGAGTGTTTTGATGGCCTATAAATGAAGGAAGATTCGACGAATAAACATTATGGTAAATTTTGACGAGCTGTGAAAATACCAAAGGGCATTGCTTTTTCTCGATAATTAAATATCTCATTTCGGACGCATTGTTCATCTCAAGATATGGAACCAGCGAGTCCACCTTCAGCCATGAGTTTAATATGGTCGAAAGAACCCAAGCCGTCATAAAAGTCAATACACGTCTCGTTAACGACATTACGGCCGAATGATCTGATTTGTATATAAGTTATTAAATTAAGGGCAATAGTGCTCAGACAATGAATAATGGGTATATTATAAACTGTATTATTCGAAAAATCATCATCGAATTTAAAAGCTTAAAGTTAAACACACCGTATTCTTCGGACACTTAAAAAATATTAAAGAAACACCGATAAAAACTATTTTTATCGGAGGTACGAAGTTATGATAGACCTCCTTGAGTAATAATCTGTAAAATTTGATCTTTCAACCATTGGGCAATTCTTATCCGAAACTCTGCTGAGGTATATAACAGAAAAAAAATTCACTATAAGGATTAATCAATAAAATCGCCTCCTTTCTAGACCAATCCTTCTTAAATATAACTAAACCAGGAATTAACGGTAGAGCAAAAGGAAATTGAACAGGGAGTCTACAAAAGAATTTCGAGGACAAATATTTTAGGCTATTAATTTTATTCCCAAAGGTTAATGGACAGAAGATTTTGTATTATTGCCTCCCATCGGTCGTCGCTAGTGAAAGCTGAGGACGTATAGACGTCTCATTCATTCTGAGTGACCTTTCGGTTGTATATTAAGTTTAATTATCGTTAATAAACCACCTCTTTATCGCACATTCTTCTTGATGGATCTTCAACAAGTGGACGGTCGCCCCTTAAAAGCAAACGTCCATCATTAAACGTCCTCTTCATGAGGATCTAAATTTCGCACTCTCGATGAAACAAGAATGGGATGAGAAAAGAAAAGAGGTCGAGACCCAACTCATAAATCTGTCTTTAGATAACACTGCTTCAAAAAAAGGAGGATTCATAGCCGCGTCTTTGACCCTGCTGAAATATTTCAGCTCGCGAATTCTTGCGAGTGGAATGATGAGTGTGGGAGAGTGTATCTAAGAGCGGCTAAGAGTGTATCCCTCGCTCTCTTCGAGCCTCGGAGGCCTTTTGCCAATAAAAAAAGGGTCGAGAGTTCTCTCGCCTATCATTAATGACCCAAATACAAATGCGTCGAGGGGACGCTTATGTGGAACCGAAATCAGAACGCGGGGCAATGCCAGGGGCGGCTCAAGATAAGGTCGCATCCTTTGCAACTTTGCTTTTTAGAAAGCGCAACTTCCTTTTATGTTTTCTTCTCCTCCCCCACTAAAAATGTGCCGATTCCTGACCGCGAAAAAATACTAATCGTTTACAAAGAGAGTAATGACGACGGTTTCGCCAGCATTGTTCTGTAGATTCGTAATTTCCGATGAATTCTTCAAGGGAATACGGGAAAAGGCAATGTTAATGATATCAAATTATTTTGCGCGGCAATCGGACAATATACAAAAGAGAGCAACTGCATAGTATTGCGATTGCATTCTTAAACTTCCTATTCCTAAAATAACGTCATCGTAGGAAAATGTATCATTTACCTCTACAGTGTAGCAATTAATAAAATGATTCAAATCGTAAATAATTTCTCCATCAAATGTTTGCCAGATTCTCATTTTAATTTCAGAGAAACATGACGGTTTGAGGTGTGACTTGGTGGGACTCCTTCCTAATCACAGAGAAAGAAAAACTCACTTTGTAGAGTCCGCAAAATAAATATTTATTATCCAATAAATTATCCGATAAATATTTATTTTGCGGACTCTACAAAGTGAGTTTTTCTTTCTCTGTGATTAGTTTCAGAGGAAATAGCAAGATTTTGAAGTTTCAAGAAGGAGTTGAAATCGCTCTCAAAATATTAGGTTATAAACCTTAAGTTTGTATGCACATGATCGTTGAAGCAGAATTTAATCTAATCCTTTTTGTCGTAACATTTTTTGATTACAATATTGGAAGAACTGGGAAAAATAATAGATAGTATTATGGGATGCAAGAAAAATAATTATTTGAAATTAGCAAGCCAAAACAGGTTGAAAACAGATATCATATTTACTAAAGGCCATCCTATATTTAGCGTAGAATTACGACTAAGTGAGTGAGCTTTTAAAATGTCAAATAGATGGGACTATTCTTTCCAATGGAATAAGCGGTCGTATTTGCTATAAGATTCACAAAGAACAAATTGACATACCAAAAAATATAACATATCTATATGCATTAAATGTCTTTATGTCTACCACCTTCGACTGCAAGGTGCCCTTTTATAGGGATTTTATTTAGTGAGTGAAAATATATTTTGATTTACGGACTATTGTTTTTATTAATATTTCAGAGAACGGCTATGGCTTCGCCGAATTTTCAGGATAAGCAAAACTTCATGGATCATGTCATATTTAAGAATACCAAGGGAAGGCTTAACTCTTAAGCTTTGAGCGATAAGTTATATATTTTATTTATTAGAGGTTCAAATACACTCCGTAGGCCTTATGTCAGCTGATGGAACTCCTGTTTGAGGAACAAACGGAAAATATCGGATAACTGATTTCTAGCAATTACCCTACGCACATTTTCGAAACAAAGTTTACATTATCTAGGGTGTTCAAGTAGTTCAGTTCCCCCTTGGACCCGGTTAATAGAAGCTTCTTTTCCGAAATGTGCATTAGGCAATTCCTTGATATCGGTAATCCGCAACTCTCCGTTTGTTCTCCCAACGCGAGTTCCATCTTCCAACATACAGCTTACGGAGTGCTTTTTAATCTTTAATTCATTAACTGTCGTGTTCTAATTTTTCTTACCATATAGTTATTTATGTTGTTAAGAAAGTAGTAAATCTTCATTAGACAATTTCCTAAACTTGACACACAGAAAATATCAATCATTAGTCAGAATGTAGTAGGAGTATAAAAGCTTTTATTTTATCTCTTCCTCAGTCTATATTCAGGATATACATTCTTATAAGTAACCCTCAAGATGGATTCCAAATGCACCACTGACTTAACCTCTCTCTTTTCCTCATTCTTTTGCCCTAAACTTGTGCGCTTCCGATGACAGCAAACTGGGCATACAGATGGATGTCCGTGACAAATAATAACCATAATAATAAAACTTATGATAATGAATTTACTTGGCGAATTTTATTCTTAAAAAACCACTCTTACAATTAACCTTTTACAAGTCACAATCACAAACACCCATGCCCTAACCAGGATTTGAGTCCGGGACTCCGGGTGCTGCCAGGCTTACACTCTAACCACTACGCCACCGAGGCCGACAAATAAGGTCCTGGAGCAAAAAAATGAAGAAATGAATGACAAAAAATCCTCACAGAAATGTGCCAAATATACAGATGTGGGACGTGTTTGAAACACGCCAATAGAAGCTGAAGATGCGGAGCGGATATGCGTCGTATGAACACATCCTCGTTCCTTTTGCATCGTAGAAATTAACGGACAGACTTAACGGTTAGCAATCGTAGAAAAAACAGCAGGGGCGAGAAATAAGGGCGCGAGGGGCATCGATTTTTTCGCTGCGATCACGAGAGAAAGAGAAAGAAGCGTCCTAAAATTCCGGAGTGCTTGAGATCACGAGATTATCCTTATAAGGAGACTGGGGGTGGATGGATCGCTGGCCCACCCCTTGGCCTCGCTCGTTTTTCACCCGACATAGAACCAGGAAGAGGATCTATGCGCTGGGTTCGCGCAAAATCTGATCGACGCGAGCTATTCTAAAGCGTGTTAAATGAGAGTATGTTTTGGCCGGAGGAAATGCATGGGAACCGCTCCTTTTCAAGTCCGTTTCCGCGCGACACGCGTGAGTCGATTGTTGCGTCGTGTTGGAGCGGCGCCAGATACATTCCCACAGTGGCGAAGAAAGAGAGCGAATGTTTCTAATTGCATCCTTGGAAGGAGAAGGATCGGTCGGCACGCCTAGGGAAACGCAGAGGGCGAAAAACTACCCCAAGTCGACACAAAGAGAGGATAATTTACGAGATGAAGACGTTTTACCTGAAAACGAATTACGCGAATCATTTAATGGGAGAAAACCTTCCATAAATTTACCCTCTGGGAATGTAAGAACTTAGTAGCCAGATTCAATAGCGTAACTGATCCTCCTATTCATCCACTTGCCTTCTGGATGACGATAATAACATCTGACGGCTCAACCGCCGATCATCGAGAGGACGTGCGGTTTCTAATAAACACGCCCCTGTTAATTCGTCGCATTAACTCCGATAATAAGTTTTTACAAAGCGAAAACCGCCAGGTAGGCGCCTAATTCATCACCGGTAATAAGCTTTCGATCACGGAGTCGCATTGAGGTCGGAATTAATCCCGCTGAGATATCCGAGCGATCATTAAGCGCGCGAATTATCCCTGGCGACCCATTCAACTCCCGACGGATCATTTTTCAGGCGTCGGGCGATCCATCATCTCAGTTCGTCATCGTTGAATCGCTACTTAAGATTGCTCCGAGAGTAATTTTAGAGCTTTTTTCCCCACGATTCGAACAAATAATGGCTTCTTGCGCGCGGCTCTTTCTTTCTCAGATAGCCAGATAACATCCAGCCTCTTTAATTGGCGAATCCGTCTTCGGCCGAGCGACTCAACCGTCTAACTTGCCAGGTCGCCGGAGATTTGGAGAGATTATCTCCCGCGAGACACCTAACGGAGGAATTTCCACATTGCGGTTCCGCAAAAGGCGGATTGGATTGCTGCACTAAGACAAATGACCGGCGGTGGACAATGCAGGGCTGTTGTGTTCTCGTCGAGGGAGAAAAAAATCTGCGGAGGGCGCTGTTGGGAGAGAGACTGACGGAAGGAGGGGAAACAGGTAGATGAGAGGGGAGCAGAAGAGGAAGCCAAGAAAGAAATGTAAAAACTGTGGAGCAGCAGTACGAAGTGCCAAGAGAAAGGAGGGACAAACAGGATTTCCGATAAATTGAGTATTTACTAATTAGTTAATCGTGGAATCCTTTCTGATAGGAAAAAAATCCCGTTAATAACGTTTGGAAATAATATTTCCAATAAAATCAATCTTTCTTCGGATTTGTCATTTCCCGAGTTTTCTTTTCCATAATTCAATTTGTTTGATACGTCTTCAGCTAACCAAATTAATTTATCCTTGATATACTGTTAGATTAGCAGTAACAATGTTATTTTATTTTCCAGTTTATCAAGATTAAGTAATGTTTAAAGTAAAATGGGAAACTTTAATTACTTCCACATAAGTTGAATATGATTCTCGTGAAAGTCGACGGAGAGCTCAATATAATCTTAAAGTGAACAAAATAATAGAAATTCCTTTCTGATTCGCGCTGTCAACGTTTCTGCCAACTTTGCCAACTGCCAACTTTGAATGATAAATCATGTATATTTCTGAGCACATTTATTTATTATTATGAATGGTAGATAATTTTTTCGGAAGATTAAAGAGATGGGGAAGGGGGAAAGATAAATAACGAAGCGCGGAAAGCCTGTGCGACTGAAAACCCAAGGATTAGCAAGTGTTGAAAATAACGACCTGAGTGGGACTCGAACCCAGGTCTCCCACTTTCTGGTTTATCTTTTGGTTATTTCGGCATGTTAAATTAAAATTATTTTAATTTTATTATTAAATTTAAATTATTTTTGCAATGGTGAGAAATTGAATGATTCGTTGATGAATTAGTTGGAAGGTGACTGAATAACAAAAGTTCATTGCTTCAGAAATTCTCATCTTCCAGCTCCCAATTAAAACAACATCGGAAACTTCTGCTATATCATTTTCACAAAATTATAACGCGAGCTGTTTTGATCCACTTCCTCCATTGATATTATTATCCAAAGGTCGTCTAGGAATTAGCGAGTCATTTATATTCCTTGACTATTACGCGCAGGTTGTCTGACCCACTCTTTCCCGCGAACCTCCAGGGCCTATAAGTAGGCGAGACACAATGAACACTATACTTTAGAATAGCCTGTTGATAGATGCATTTATCACGCCCCAAGAAAATTATATATATCCTCCCACCAAACGTGAGAGGTCTTTCCGGTCATCCTTAATTAAAAAAGATTCATTTAGATAGCATCTTCCGACAGTCGAACCACTTCCTAGTTTCTCAATGTATGCAAAGACATCAGCTGACCTCTGGCGTACTATTTACAGACGGAGTGATTGAGAATCCACCTTATTTCTACAATGCTTTATTTTTCATCCTTTTAATTCCTCATCAAATCTCTAAAGGGATTAAATGGAGGTTGCCTCAGCAGAGGGCGTGCCACTGACGACGTTGGAGGGGATGGACCGAGGGGAGAAGAATGGAGCATCAGAGAAAACGCTTCCAAAAGGAAGATTGAATGCATGTGAAAGAAACGCGAGAGAACTGGCTATCTGCGGGCGAGTTATCATAACATGCACCGCGATAATAACCGTATGAATAATTATTAGGAACCAAAAATGAGAATCTCTGAGCTTAGATTCTTAAAATTGCCTATCTAAGTTAAGCTATAAGAATAGTTGCAAGGAAAAAATTAAAGCTATCGGTGATTCTTCAGTAAAATAATTCTGTATCTAACATGTCCAAGCTCTAGTACGTGGGACGGCGCCATACTAAAGAAGTGGAATAGACTTTTGATAATCTTCTGATTATATCTACCTGTAGACGAAACTAGTCGTAAATAAAAAGATACATTTTGTGGAAATTGCTAAGTATTTGTTTCCACATCTTTGGTAAAATAACTCTCTTAAATCAGAGCTAACTGAAGAATATCGGATTTATATTATATATGATAGTAGAATATAATCTTCATATAGATGGATACAATACATTCACCAATATTTTACAGACATTCTTAGTAGTGAGGGTAAATAGAAGAATAAATGAGACAGCTGCACTTCCTATTTTCCACACGATTTTTATATTCGACCGGTTTCAGCCTTACAGCCATCATCGGGTACATACAGAAGAATACGGTATATATCTGATCGTATCTTCTTTTTGTATCTATAAAATTCTCTTGTCAAAAAGTTTTGCATGTATTTGTATTCTTCTGTATGTACCCTATGATGGCTGTAAGTCTGAAACCGAATATTAAAATTCGTGAGGAAAATACGAAATACGGCTGTCTCATTTATTCATGTGGTGTTCCACGATATTCGGTCATCTCGTATCGATTATATTTGTAAATAGAAGACTACAAGAGGATAATAATAAGAGTAGCATTAAAATTAATATGGTCATGCGTGACGTCTTGGAATTTCACTGACAACTTACAAGAAAGAACACTTCGTAACTTCCACATCTTCTGTGGAAGTTAGTCAGTGTTCTTTCCTTTTAGAAAAGTAGCACTATTAAAGCTCGAGATATTCGTGAGTTATGCATACATTAGTATGGCAACCATAGTAACACCACGTAACAAATTCAAGAGAATAGTTTCTCACTGTCTGAGATAATTCTTCGTTTTATCTGCGAATCAGAAGATATTTTAAGAAGACGCAACTCAAAAAAAAAAAAAAAAAATGAAATGGATTCATGACAAATAAAAATAAACATTTGGACAATTCCCAAAATATATTTCTCTGATTACATCTAATCGCTGTATTTATTTTCGGGAAAATGGGAGCATTCTGAGCGCACGCATTTGCGATCCAAAGGAGAAAGGAAACGAAATTCAAACAAGTAATTGCTTATCACGACTTTTTTCGAGGGACTGCTTTCCTTTTTTGTTTTTCGCTTTCGCCTCTCCACATCCCTTTCCCCCACCTCTCCTGCCTTTCCATTCCTTTATTCTCTTCTTATTCAACGCCCTCTGGACTTTCCTCTACCTGAACGGGCAGAATGAAGAGCGCAGGGTCTGTTCCGACCTTATGACCCCATTGGAAGCCCCATTTTTCCCCATTCGCCATCTCTTCGCTCTCACTTGCCTAACGGACGATCGAGACGATAGCATTTATGCACCGACAGAATGGATCGAAGGGGCGGAGAAATGCGTCTTTGTGTTAGTGATGCCAAAACCCGCCGATTTCTCGAATCCATAGCGCGTTAATATAATAATTCTCTGTATCCGACTCTTTTCCACCACGCCTCCATCATGTCATGTCATGCTCTTTTCTGATTCACAGATTTCCGCATCGGCAAATTTCTCTCAAATTTTCCCTTTTTTCTACTCGCTATGACGACAAACAACGTGTTAATTAGGACATTCCAATCAATGAACATTCACGCAATCCGTTACTTTTTTTTGATTTATTACTATTACTAAGTTACTCTTAATTAATTACAGGACATCTGATATTTTGATAACCGAAATGTGGGAGTCTTCGAATATAATGTGTCGGATTAGTATTTATATTTCTTGTAATTTAGGGATTTTCCTCGAATTTGTGCGGTGCACCCTTTATACCCATAGGACGGCGTGGCTCTGCTCATACGTTTCATTACCAAAATTTAATTACATTAAGTCATCTTTTGGGGACCTGACAGGCAGGACTGTTCAAAAGCAACTCAAACTTCATGATTAATAAACGCCACGTCCTGCACGTCTTCCTAGAATGGAGATCAGACGGATGCGATTTCCTCCGCGATGGAGAAACGTGTAGATATCTAGGGTGATGAATAGGAGAAGAAGAGAGAGATTGTAAGTGACAGGATTGTCTGCATCAATCCGCTTCTGATCCTCCTTTCTCCTAATCCCAACAGGACCTAAATACGTCAATCATCCCACTATTTAGAAAAATAGTGAGGAGAATCTAATGTAAAAGGATGGCATTAGGGAATACGGCAACCTTAGAATGCCTTAGGAAGACTTTTTCATGGAATCGTCGCCTAACAAGCGGAACGATTGCATTTCAAGGATTAGCCGCAGGAGGTCTCCACAATCGCACGCTACTTCCTCGCTCTGAAATAGTACTCTCCACAGCCAAAACATTTCCGCGAATTGCTTCGGAAGAGAAACCACTTCTAATCCCATTGTTTCCGATCATCACCGTGATCATATCCTGCTATTTTTCCCGATCCCATTTCCCTTATTAAAACCCACTCCATTGATTGCGAGTCCGAGGAACGTTGATCTTGCTGAGCCGCATTTCGGTCCCTGAGGCGACTCCCTCGAATCCTGCTATATCTCTCCCTCTGCTAATTTAGAATACGGCGTGAGCTATAGAATGAAAATTGGCAATAAATTATACCCAAATACTTTAGAGAAGAGGGCGGTTAAAAGATATTCGCTAAAAATTTGGCCGTAAAATTTGTTACAAACTGAATTGGCCGCCAGCAAAGAGAAAGATTATGAACGATTAAGGACAAGAATGTGGTACACGAATTAATTAGTCATGCTCTTTCTCTTACAGTTTTATAGCTGATTTTGAGATTAATCCTGAAGCCTGACTAACTATAATTTGAATACACTGCCTCTACCTCTGTACAATAACCTAAATCAAATTTTAGAGTGTAGGGATTTTAAAAGATAGGCCTATTTAATATTTAAGCTGCAATTCATATGCCAGTGGCCGACACTAACTGGATATTACGTAGAATTTCGCGAGGAATATTTTTCCTTCTCTATTAAAAATTAATCGTCTCCTAACTTGAATCACGAGAAAGGCTTCCACTTTAAAACAGTATGCGAAAATATGAGCGTAAGAAGCGGAAAGATTCGAAAAAAGATAAATATGAAGGAATAGATAAAAGATTGCTGGTGAGTGCTTCTGAATTAAGGTACTAAACAGAAAACTGGAAGATGCATAAGAGTAAAAAATCCATTGACAAATCAATGTGATAGTAAATTATCTAATACATAAGATTAGGCTTTTCAAAATTCAGTAAAAATTAAATGCTTTTCATAAAAGTTAAGTCTCGGAAATCTGTAGCACGACCTTGAATTTGATAGAAAATAAACATATCGAAATGTCTCTTTAGATCTAAACGGTTGTGTCTCTCTAATTGAGGATGGAATTAAGCGTAACGTTAGTTACATCACCATTGTATCATTAGCAAGGGAGCAAAGAGCAGATGCTTGGCTGCGGAAAAAAGAACGAGTGATCGATGGAAACCACCGAGACTACGTTCGCTCCAACTATGAGCTTTCATTCTACATTAGCCTCCGTTTCGTCACCAAACCAAAGACGGACAGCGTTAATTATTCGAACAAGCGATCGATTTCGAGATGAGTGACGCGCCATCCGCCAGGTGTCGTTGTCGGCGGGTGGCCACTTATAAGAGGAAGGGGAAATCGTGGTCTCCTGCTGCGTTGGCCAACAATAGACACCATCTCAAAGCTCTCTAGGAGTACTATATGTGCAGTATAGCGTCTGGAGGAGCATGTAACCGAACGGTAACAAAGGTAGGCTGTTGGACATCGGAGGAGGGCATTCTTCATCATGGAGCACAGCGGACGTGGATTGTTAGGAAGGAATGTTTCGCGAAAGAGTCCCAGGTTTAGAAAACCCAAAGCGACCTACTCTAGTTTAGCAAATGAACCTCCAGACCCGAAGACGATCATTTATCTTCAGCGATGAGATTATTGCTGAGAGGCGATACGCTCGCCGTCCTTCATTTTTGAGAGATTGGAGTGCCATCGGTGGAACGCAGCTTTACTCGCTGGAATCGGGATGAATGACGAAATTCCGAAACAATGGAGTTCTTAGAAAGCCAAGGAAGAGAAAGATCTCGGAAACTATGGTAAGATTTTCTAAATTTTTGGATATGAAAGCCCGTAATTACTTTATTCGAGAAATTCAAAATAAAATGAAAGCTTTTCTTTTCTATTAATACCCAGCAACTTTAACTATCAATAAGGAAATTTTGATCTTTCCCGCATCACGCAGATCTTATCTTCCAGAAGATAATGATGGCACAAGCGGAATGTTAATATATCTGTGGAAACATTAATATCAAGTGTTATTACGGATTCAGGAGGAGATATTCTCAAAGGGGCTTCATTGATTTATTAAGAATTCATTCTTTCCGCGAACTATACATGATAATAATAGGCTAAAAAAATAGTCCGAACGCCCGGTGTTTTCACCCCCTGCCACACGCCGTAAGGCGGCTTGCAGGGTATTTATGTAGATGTAGATGTAGATTGATATATTCCATATCGTTCTATTAGTGTATTCTTAGAATTTAAGGCTTCGAATACTAACAAAGTTAATGCCTTCCTAAAAATAATTTTCACCGGATTCTACTAGAGCCTTGTTTGGCTTTTATCAATAAATATGCACAGAGAAGCACATCTACCTGTACTTGGTATTACTCATACTGGTAGCTTTTCAACTTTTATGAATTATTTCACCCAGTTATAAAAAATTATATAGTTATGATTAATCATGTTTAGATTTATTTCCAAAACTACAAGTATCTATTAAATTTATGTTTAAATATTCTTCTTATTAGATTTTGTGCGACGAACATTCATTTCGAACATATTACGCTTCATAGTAGCACATATTCATAGCATAAGAATTTAAAACACATTACAATTTACTTTCCTTGTATTTATAGTTGATTTGAAAATGGATCGAATACATGAATAACTGTTATATGAGGAAAATTCTGTAGGTGACATAATGTAACCTAAGTAATAAGTAACTATGCAACATGATAAGACAAATCACAATTAAACTTTTCTTTCGATTGATGGAGTCTTAAGATTCATTGACGATTAAATATACGTCACGGTTGCTAAGTAAGAGCAATGAAGATATAGTGGGATTTGATGACTTTTAGTTAAAAAGATTCATTTGGTAAAATATTATCATCATTAGAACTTTAGCATTAAAACGAAAAATTTTTATTGATTATAGGTACATTTTTACTAAGCGAACGAAAGGATATTTACTCTGGAATGAATAACCATAGGTACAAACAAAATGAAATAACCAAGTCGAATAACAGAATCCCTCTGACGTCACCGAAAAGGTTTAAAAACGGTCATTGGATTCGGAACACATTATACGAGTAGGAACAAAGAAGACAAGATTTCCGCAATTTAAATAGCTATTGGAGACCTAATCTTGGGCTATTGTTTGAATTAATGAAGTTGATCGCGATGCCTCCAATAAGAAAAACATTGCTTCACTTTCATTTTGGCAGAGTCACCCTCCTCCACCCCCGCCCTACGAAGGAAACGGTGTCTTCCGGGAGGGAATGATGCATGGCTGATTGGAAATCTCACCTATCCCATTACTTTTGTTTGAGAGAAGTGAAAGCCGATAGCTTAAGAAATGATCCAACCGGTTTCCTTGCACATTTTTGAGAACGCGGATCTCTTTGAGAACGGACGAAAATGACGCGACTGTTGCGTTCGAAAGTGGCCTATGGTCAAATTAATAGTTAGTGCATGATCGGGAAATGAATGGGCGACAGCAAAATGAATACCCATCAGATTCCGACAGATTCGCTCTTTTTCCTTTCCCCCGTATGAGATACTCTGTGCAGGTCGAGAGTGATTTTCCGACCTTATCTGCGGTTGCGAGGGAATGCAAATCCGAACTATCCTCCTCGGAATCCCAAACGAGGAAATGCTTCGGAGGCAGTGACAGAGGCGGCCAATCATCGAGTTATCGAGCTGCGTTGAAAAATTGCCCGAGGAATACTCCGAGAACCATATGAGGGGATTAGGCAACGGCATCGTGTTACTCAAACAAGGAACTCAAATGAGAGATGCCCATTGCGATAAATATGCGGGAGGTTTAGCTATTACGCAAATGTAAATCCATAAAAACTTGATTCTTGCATGTATAAATATTTATGACACCTTCATGCATAATCCAATTAGATATTGGAAAACATCGCGTTCTAATGTAGCATTATTTGTAATACACCACATTACGAATTATAAGTATGGTCATTGGTAATAATTGGAATTTGATTACGAAAGATTCAAATTATATTATCATAAGCTGCTCAATGTCTAACATTTTCACATAATAAGTTAATCAGTAAACAAAGCAAGAAGTGTTGCGGCTCAGCTAAAAATTAATGCCATTTCTCCGAGTATCAAATTCTGGCCAGTTCTTGGTAATAGTATCAGACCGTTTCAATTTTTGTAGACAGAAAAGTTCTATCCTGAAACCTATCTAACCAAAACTTTCGCAACTTACGCATTGGTCATTTACGCGATTTTATACGTTTGAAGTGAGTGAAACATTGCATTATCTTGAGGTTTTAGAATGCAAGGCCGAGGTGTATAACCCACTAACGGCCGACGTTATAAATTACGAGAAATTTACCATTAATTCTTTTGTAATGATGTATTGACGTGTTAGGTAAGAAGAGTAAAAAATATGAACTCTGTAAAATAATTTTGAATGTGTAAAAAATAATTGTTAATGAGGATAATCCTGCTTCAAAAATTAACACAAGACTTCGATTACAACACAAACAGCAAAAACAATCGAAAACTTGTTTAACATAACAATTATGCATTCAACAATAATGTTGCGTTTTCGCAACTTTGGCCGGAAATGGGATAAGCTGTAATAATATTTTCGCAGGATTTTAATTTGATGCATGAATAAAACATGACCGCAAACAAGGCTGGAGTAATAGATCAGTGTCTTTCCTTGTTATTATTCGTAGACCTCCCGCCAAGGTGAAATTGAATCCCAAGGGAGACCGTCCGCCCTCGCCTCCACCAGAGGGCATTCTCTGATTGATGGTCCATCGATAAGTGAAATTATGTCAAAGGATTCCGGAGCGATACCTCGCGTTTCTTGGACACTCGGGTGAAAGCAATCAGAGATGTTATCTGGGTTATCTCTCGATTGGATTTTATAAGATCTAGTCATTCCGCCATTTTTAAGCCCAGGGCGAGGTTCGAACCTCTTCCCCCGCGATTTTCTCCTTCTCCACCGCAAACTTCATCTCCAGGCGTTTGTTTTCCGTGCCTCTTTTGTTTTTTGGCTACGTCTGTTTTTGCGTGTTTGCCGACACCTTTATCGCTCTATTTCATCTTTTGGTTCACCTTGCGCTCATAGATTCGCCGCGTTTCCTCTTCACCCGAAGCGATTCGAGTATCTGCAAAGAGGGAAGAGCGGCGGTCTTCAAAAATGGAGATGAAAACATCCGCACTCAGTTTGCTCGTATACTTCTTTGCCCATCTGAAATAACCGGCCTTATAATCTTTCCCTTTGCTGACGTCTATAAATCTCCTTAGGGAATTAACAACGGTTCCAGAATTCCGAACCTTTTCGGATGGATCAATTTTCTGGTTTTCAAAGTTTTCGGAGAGTTAGCCTTTTCTTTTCTTGCTGCACGTTAAATCAATCAAGAATTGACCTCGAGAATACCTGTGTTAAACTTTTAACGCAGAAACAAGAGTGAGAAAATGATGCAGCAGAAACAGCACGCGCATATGTACCATTACATCACTATATAATGGTGAGCTAATTCATTAAAATATACCTCTATAACTAATGGATGTGACCAAATGGATATTGTAATACTCCACAACTTTGGTCAACATCACATTCCAAAAGTTTTAGGTAGGTCGAACAAAAGAAAAAATTCATTCAAACTGCTCCTTAAAATAGTTTCAGTGAGACGCTTATAAGATTAAATATTACATTAGTCTTCCAGATGTTTTAAATCAAGTAATTAGAATTAAGAATAGTACTTGATAAAACACTGAGGCCACGTTACTCTAGAGCTACGACGATATTTCCCCTCTTCATATCTCAACTTCACAGACTAGAATCGAATAGCCATAGACGACTTAGTATGCCCCTAACGCGGAGGACTGTGGATCTGATGACGAATGTTAGTACCACTTACAGAGGAAGGACGTATTAAGAAAGGTTGGGTTTTCATGTTGATTATAAATGAATAAACCTGAATTCATGGGAAATTAGTAGACGTTCGACATTAAATTTACCCAAAATACGATTACTTAATTATTTTATCAATCTTTGCCAGCCTTGAAAAAATCAATACCATTTCTTTCGGAAAGTATTCCAGAAGAGGTCTGAGTCAGTGAGATCACATCGCTACCAATTGGACTTATTCAAACTTCACGAATCGTCTTAAAATAAATAGAAAAATTAATGAAACGTTGAAAATTAATCCGCAGCTTTGACCAAAGAAATCTCAGATGAGAACGTAATCAGCAAACCATCTTTCAAAACACCAAATCTCAAAGATTTATAAAATATGGTAAGATCTAACATAAGTAAAGTTGTCTTGTAAACGGAGGTACAATGAAATGCAAGAGAGCATTTCTAACCCAAGCTGCGATTCCAAGAAAATTCCTCGAGAGAGAGGCGTCACAGATGTTTTACTGGAAAACCTGCTTTAGACTCACGAGAGCATAACTCGTATGCTAGAAATCCGTCGAGATATTAAGCACACACAGCGCTGAAAGGAATGGTATTTTGAACCTAGTTTATTTATTACCAGTTATATATTTTAACGTTCAATGCTTGGGGTGACAGTAGATTTCCTAATAACGGATATTATTGGTAATAAGTAGATTGTCCATTTATGCGCTCCGTTTGCAATTGAAAAGCGTATAAACGTCTCAACCTGTGGTGTTATAATGTATAAACGCTTTCACTGTGCTAAAGACGGATTCCTGTTTCGATATTAAATTGTATCACCCTTTGGAGCAGGGATGTTTTTGGTTTTAGCATCAATGAGCCGCATTAGCTGTTACCAAGATTTTGCGGCACGAAGATGGTGCTTTTGGCAATATTTTTATATATAAACTCTCAGAATCCTTTATTTTGGTTGTTTAATCGTGATGAAATATTCAATGAACAGTTTTTCTTTTCTCGGGGTAGAGGCCAAAACAAGTATGCTTTTTTCGCTTCAATTATCCACACGTGAAGAAGAAATTGATTGAACTTTCAAGAAAAATAGGATAGCGAACATAGAAGGCTTAAACAAAGGATAAATCTGCTTAATAAATTTAGAGAAAGCACGTTCACAGATGATGTAGCTGACATAATGCGTCCCCCATGTTACATAGGCCGTTCTGATACTGCGAGAAAAATCAGAGAAATAGATGCTAGAACAAGTCGTTTCAAAAATTCATTTATTTCCGCGAACGATACACCAAAGAAATCGATTAGAGAAGCAGAATTATGGTGCTTGCACCCCCTGCCACAAGCCGAAGGGCGGCTTGCAGGGTACTTATGTAGATGTAGGAATAATGAAACGCGGAATGGCTTGATGGTTGGATGGTACCTTGTTTTAAAAGGTATTTTTCCTAAAAGGCGCTAATTTGATTTGATAAGGAAAATCAAAACAAGTTCATATCCGCCATAGTTGATTCGTGACTTGTAGTTGCGCAAAGTTTACCCTGGAGGGTCGACCATGTCGATTAAATCTAGGAGCGACCCTGTACGTTACAATTGATTTGATATACTTATGATTGATTCGATCTTGAGAAGTATTTATTTTCATATCAGAATATTTTACTATTTAAATTAAAATTTTATTTTAACTTTCTTTGGAGAGTTACTTAAAGAGCACAATTCTGATAGTGGGTTTTTCCTCATCATATAATTTACTCTGATATCTTACCATCGTGGTCTGAAGGATAGCAAATTAATACGAGGATAACATATATAGAGTGGACAAGGTCCCAGCAGCGGAAACAGAGAGAGTTTGAGGCAGAGAAAAGATGGAATATGTGAGTGGTGTGGGAATGACTCCCAATGGAGAAGGGCAAACGGAAAAAGGAATAATAAGCGATGCGTTTGTTGGGAGATGAATGGGAGATTGCGAGTTGTGGGTTGGGTTGGCAACACCATAAAGATATAAAGGGGAGGAAAGGTGTAGTGGAGAAAAGAAGAGGTGAGAGGAAAGCCAATGTAAAAAAGCCTCTTTCACACGCGTGCTAGACATCTCTTCGACCGCCCCGGCAGCTTTCTTCTCCACCCACCCACGCAACACACCCAAGTGGTTCTTCATCTGCCCTCGAGCGCCTTAACATAATGCAAGGTTCTCTGTTCTCTTCATACCTTTTCCACGCACAATTTTCTCTCATTCCTTCTTTTCAAATACAACTCATCAGATCTGTTAATACATACATCGTAACCTTTAGATGTTCCCTTTTAATATTCTCTATAATATCCTATAATTTTCAATAATATTTTCATTCGCCCTGCTAATTTTCTTCTAACTGGACTACATTTCCCGTTTAGAAGATAATTCATTTTCAATCTCCGCACAGTTTTATAATGCAACTACTTATCAGCTTCTTTCAATCTAATTACTGTTAACATATATTGGAAGAATATACTCGACAATTCCCCGTTCACATGTAATTATTTATTTCGTTTTATTTTTTCTGGTGGTCTTACAAATATCCATTTATTAGAGAATTAGAGCAGAGATGTAAACAGCAACAATAGACGAGCACATACGACCATTCCCTAACTAGAAGTCCCGATAAGCATGGATTCGAACCTAGGACATTAAGGCTGGAGAACTAGAATGCTAAGCACTCCGCCAATACAGCACGTAATTAAAATCAGGTTAATTCTCTTAGTCGATGTCATTACTCTTTCTTTCCCTTAATTTTATATTTTTCTTAATGCGATTCTTAATTTTTGCGAATTTTCATTTAAATATTATCACTTTTGCTTCTTGATACTTTCCCCAATGTAACTTAAGAATTTAAAAAGAATAATTAGCGCCTGTTAAGATCTCCCTTAGTTAAGACTTTCCTTAGATCATAACAAAATTTACTCATCTGTTCGACACTAACCTTTACCCAACAATTCACTCTGCTTTCTTTTACCCATTTAATTCTCCATAAACAAACATCGCCGCGCGAATGTTTTGACATTTTCAAGGCTTCCGTTCTTTCCGTAAATTTCACTCTCATTCTCATTCATTATTCTTTTACAGATTTTATTGTCTTTCACCTTCCTCTTCCTCGTCATCTGACATTTAACTTCTTCTCTTTCTCTCATTCACTCTTCACCTTTTAAAGCCCTCGTTTTCTCTTCTCCCTTTTGCAGATCCGATCCCTTCATCTTCTCGATCCTCGACTTTATTCCTTTGACCTCCCAGAATCATGAAGATGTATTCCACTTGCACAGCTTCCCTTTCCTCTCGCCACCCCACGAGATTAATGGTTCAGGTGCGCACGCCGCGACACGCGTCTCCACCCCGTGCTATCCCCAAAGGGTTACCTCAACCGCGGCAAAATGGTGCGTATAAAAAAGGAACAGAAAAATTCAAATCGCAACGCTTTTGTTTTGCGTGGCATAGGGAAATGTTTCCCCATAAATCGCATATGTAGTATTTTCTTGGTCATTCTAAATACTGCCGTCTGCGAGTGACTTCCTTTGCGAGTGTTTTGCAAGACGAGCAAAAGATTTTAATACATTTTAACTTGATATACGAGCGAGGTCTTACAATGCGAGCAATACATGTAGTACGTATACGCTGTTTTGTCTGACGAATATCACGTGATCACTACTTCTCTAAAAATCATTATAATATATTTGAGTATTTTTGGTTTTGGTAAGAATCATGATCAGCTGAGTTTCCATTACCTTTTTTGAAATCGCTTTGATATTCGAGTGCTTCGGATTACGAGCACGTTTTGAGAACGAATTATGCTCGCATTCCAAGGTTAGACTGTAAGTCTGCTCCTGGATCCACTCTTCGATGATAGAGGGAATATTCTCTGCAAATCCTATGAAATAATCCTTTTCCTTCCGAAATTTCCTCATTCCCTGTAACACGATGCAGCATTTTAAAAGGCATGAAGTAACTAACAAGACCATTGCAATGATGTTCCATATTCAGAAGATATTCTCTCCGAACAGAATGATGGCGTTCTGAACCAAATCAATCCAAGCATATCGTTTTTGGACCAAATCTCTCCAGTTACGAATACTCTGAAAAATGCTTTTTGCTTTCTTTCCAATAATCAGAAGGAAATGATGAGGGAAAAGAAAGCGCTGCGCAGACGTATACACGACTTCCTCTCTCAAGAGAAATGATAACAAAAACGAATTGAGATTGATCGAATCTCTGAAAGTGATGATTAAACATAATGAAAGAATTCCGGCGATTACGGCAACGATTAATTTTTGCCTCCTTTCCTCGAATAGTGGGCCTTTTAGAGAACAGGTGAGCATAGAGCGATTCCCATAATTACTAGCAGAATCACCCGATACATTAATCATAAATTAAATATGTCATACTAAACATTATTAACACCTATTTTACCATATTCCTGAGCTTAAAAATCAGAAACTTTAATCATAACCTTGAAAGTATGCAATATCATCCAAAAATTTTAAATTCGGAGAAATTATACAGAGTTGATAGGAGCGAAAGAAAGTCCCATCACTGCTTCGTTTATACGTAATTTAAGCCTCGATATGACCTCGCAGTCACTACATCATTCTTAAATCTCAGCTATTATGGTTATATCACTAAAATATCGGAATAGTGGCAGATTGAATACATACGTAGATAGATTACAAAATATTCGGCCCTGGAATATTAACGTTTCTTTTCACAAACTAAGACTTATAAAAGTACGTATATATTATTAATATGCTACATGGGGAGTATATATCACATATTATAGTGAAATTTCTCTCCATATGATTGGGATGTTAATGATATTCTCTTAATAACACTCATAATACAATTATTAGTAATACTTAAACGAGCTTTGTAGGTTAGTCCAAAGGTACCCAATTAGCTGACATTGATTATTACATAAATTAAGGAGATAAAATGTTTTAGACGATATCTGGAGAATAAAAGATAAAGATACATTTAACTTCAATCTTTAAGAAAACAGATCATATTCCACTCAAGTAAATGCTTGATTATGTTGTAATTAATATGAAATCTCGTTAGCAGTTGAATTCACAAATATGCCATTAACGACTGTATAAAAACGAATGTCGCAGAAGATAGCTAAAGCATTTAAGTAGATTATTTATTCATTAATTTTTCTACCTTTCGGTAGGTTCATGAGCTCTAATATTTCCCACTCCCCTCCATTTCCTTTACCTACTGGTAACTTACCCCACCCTTTATGTCATCTGACAACTTTTGTCTTTGTCTTTCCCTCTGCTTTTCTTCTTGTATTCTACCCTCAACAAATTTCTATAGGAATCCCTCTCCTGTCAATGTTTGACCTATTTTCTCTCTGTCGACGTTCGATTACTTTGATCAAAACCCTTTTCACCCCAACCATCTCTAGTACATACTTATGTGTTTCTTTCCTATCAACCCAATTAACCCTTTACATTCTACGCCATACTCACATCTCGAAAACCTATAATATCTTGATTTCCTCCTTTTGTACGGTCCTCGTTTCTCACCCATACATCAAAACACTCTAAACCAAGGATTTTACCAATCTTTTCCCGAATCCTTTATCGAGACAAGTAGACTAATGAATTTTAATTTTTCCCTTGTCAAGGTTAAATGTAAATTTTAGAAGAGGAAACTTTTCGGAACAACATAAAATCGCGTTTCAACCGAAAATTGTGTTTCCTTTTCTAAACAACGTTCGTCAATCACCGCAGAGCGCCGTATCCTGCAGCGGATGCGACCCGACTCGCAACAGCCAATTTTGTTGGCATCGGCGGAACTTATTTACCGCGTCCGCGCAGCGGGAGCAAAAGCGTGCTATGTGAATGGCTGTTCCAAACCTCATCTAGGAACTTCGAAACAAGTCTCATTTAAATCATCTCATTTCGATCCGAAAACGGAGCGTAGAGAAAGTGTAATTAACGATCTCTTTGAGCGGCCTCTTGATAAAAACCTCGTAACTAACTCAACAGAAACTAACGAATCGCCGTCTTTTCACGACATGGCGAGGAATTTTCTCCTTAGGGAAGCAGCAGTAAGAAGAAGGACCTCAAACTTGGTCAGTAGGCTACCTTCCGGGCGTCGTACCTTCGATAAATCAACTCCGCTACAGATTTAAGGTTCAAAGAGAGATACGGTCACCGCCAGGATATGAACTCGAGCGAATTATCTGAAGATTAATCGCTTGACCCTGCACTAAACGGCGCTTCAATCGATGCAAACATGTCCGCCCACGGCTCGGCCATTCTCGGTCGCAAATTGCGCGCACACTTTTGAAATTGACTTATTCCAAATTACCAGATGAATGGACAGAAAAATTATTTGTAGTGACATTAGTCAAAGGGAGAGCTTAAAAAGATAGCCGAGGAGATCAATGGAGATATCTAGCGAATATTTTTTAAGATTTTATTCTCTTCGTCTCTAAGACGAGTAATTGGGATGACTGAAAGTAATTGAGCAAATTCTCAAATGAGCGTACGCCTTTGTGCTGTCCGCAAAAACTTTATTTCTGCAAATAGCCATATAACCAAAATTTTGAAATTTTCTTAAAATAGTAATAAGTAATAATATTTGAATGTGATAAATTACAAATGAAACAATTTTGATTAATGAAAGAGATGGGACATGGTAGTTTAGTGGTTAGAATACCAGCACAGAAAGTGGGAAACATGAGTTCGAATCCAATTTATATCGCTTTGTTTGACTATAAGGTTATCCAAGCATGTGCTTGATGTGAAATTTGTTATATATGTAAGAATCTTTATACTTTGATAATGTATAACTTTTGTTGTACAGATTTCAATATGTTAGCGTAAATGAGAACTTTTTAATGAAATAAATGTTATCCAGCGATACTTGGTGGAATGACATAGTGAAAATATTTTAATGTTTATCTTGTAAATATGGTAATTTAATGTATAACTTTTTGTTAATATTTAATGTATCATGGAAAAACATCTTGCACTTTAGCATACTCGTCTATTGCTGATTTAATATTGCGTCGCTTAAATTTCGTTATTTCTTGATTAACGTTTAGTTTCATGTCGTTAGAATCGAATCATTTAGTGAATTATGTGTCTTACACGTATCGGCCTGTTATTCGAGTTTATTTATTTCTTCTAAACTGTATTATTCGGNAATCGCACTTTCGATGGAAAAGGTTTCTTCCCGGCTGCGCAGCCAGAATATAAGTTAACTATCAGTCTCACTCAAACTAATCTTAGACCAGAACAATTCAATGTAAGTCTATAAATGTTAAACAAGAAAGGAATAACTTAGAATTGGCTCCGGCATACCGGAAGTGCGAGTTCAATATTTTCGGCTTTCATTGCTTTAGGAGGCAATTGTTAACTTTCGTCTGCGACACCATCATTATATCATTAAAATACGGAGATCTTCTGTAACATCACTGATAATTTTACAAACTAGTTTTTCTATAATATCAAGAAAATAAAAAATCTCAGAAAATTAATCGGCCATAGGCGGTGATAATGCTATATTAGGGATTCACGGAGCATAATGGACACCTTTTAATTCGGATCACATAACATCAGGCATTTTATGATTTCAATAACTCTGTATGATACATTTGATTACATTTTTTTACTGAAATGATAATGGTTCGTATGAAAATATATTTATGAAATTTTCTGCTTATTATTATTCGTTAATGCATTCAGTTCTTAAATCAATTCTGAATGCTTTTAGCGTTAGGGATTCAATCTTCGGAAATCATACTTCAAGTATTCTTATGAAGGAAGTTAAACATCAACAAGAATTTTATTTCCGAGCTTTTTTGATGGATGAGAGGTCTCTCGGAAAGATGGACAGATGTAGGGTAAACACGCGCTAGGCCTTTCCCTGCCAACTATGAAAAAGCTTTCGGAAATTCCATCACATGGGGAAAAATGCCACCCGCGTACATCGGTGCGTTAACCTCAGCGTGAATTCTGATCCTTCGTCCGCCAGATGCGGACCAAAATACACTCAAAAAACAACGGCGCACGTCCGGACGCACGTCGAGAGAACGCATTTGCATCGCGGGAAGCTCACTAATTGAATTGGTGTTTGAAACACGAGAGGTAGTTAGAAACCAGTACTGCTTATAAGCTGTGAAATATCTCAAGGATCTGAGTGTAGGAATTCTCAAAATCAGATCTTTAACCTATTCATCTAACATATCTGTAGTTTTATGTATGATATTTACACAAGATAGATGCCTCAAAATACTGTGGTGCCTTGGTTGTCAAAGATTTGTTTCTCTGTTTTTCAGACCCATTGTTATTGGTGGATGCTCGCGCATATACGTGGGCAAAATACTCTGAAATAACAAAGCAAAACATTAATTAGTAATGAAAGTGTTAGTTTCTGGGAGTGTTCACCTGTATAAAGATATGAAAATTTATGAGGGATGGCATTACGACTGAGAAAGGTTTCGATTTAAAAAAGAAAATATCCGAAAAGAATTACACCCACCAGCTCAGGTGACAGTATCCCAGTACTCAAAAAAATCTTAGTATTTCTCGGTAAATATTGATTTATGTTGGTGAAATTACAAAATAGTTACTTGTTAATAAAGATTTCAGCTTTAATATGTTAAAACTTTCTCGGAATTATTATTGCTTCTTTACCCGGAACCCGGAGTAACTCAAACTATCTTCAGCCACTTCACATCCATAATAATAATTATTAAATAAATTAATTATAATAATAATTAAATATATTATTCAAGAAACAATGAGAGCTGACAGTTTATCAGGCTTATGAAATATACATATTTAAGTTGTGAGTAAACAGGAAAATTATTCTTGAACGAAATATTCTGGTATAGGGAGACAGCCTAAAATCTTTAGAAGGCTGAATGAGTGATGATAGAAATGGTTTCGAAATACTTCTTTTCGCCATAGAAAGAACTTATAACTAATTTTAAAGCAACTTCTATGTAAATGGTGTTGTTATCATGCAATCCTACTCATGAATGAGTAGGATTGCATGGAGGTTTTACAGGGACCTCTAACTTATGCATGCTAAGTAAATAAGATTATTACATCTCTCACAGGCATCACTTTAATATCTCTCCCGTCGATATGGCCAGAAATTTTCATTTCAACACATTCTTTGACGCCGAGACACTTAACAAGTGGTAATAACCATTTTAAAATTTTCATAGCTTCACGCTATTTTCGAAGCAATAGCCATTGGGGTCGATACCAGGTTCGGAATTTCACGCATCGAAATCTCAGTGTCGACTTTGTGTGAAGTTTTCCCGCCATTCCCATTCTTTGCCTGAGGGCACTTCACGCATCGAATGCGTGAACCTGTTCCTTAGCTTATGATACGCCGAAGAAAATAGCCAAAGATAAGCCGGCCGAAAAAAGACAGTTATTCTGCTATTTGTTGTTTTTCCTTACGAGCCTTTTACGTTTAATCCATGACACATCATCATTTGAAATGAAGGCTTCCTGTAGGTAACTCTGAGCAGCACTTCAGTATAAGTGTCAGCGATGGGGCAAATGCAGGCATACAGCCACTTGCGAAATTTCCGTCGTTCATTGCGGCATTGATTTATTTTTTAAACGATCTCGTGAATTATAATGATTGTATTTTACAGTTTCAATTATCGAATCAAGAAAAGTTAAAATGAAAAACGCTCTCCTTTACATTACTGAACTATCCAGCGTGTTTTCTGCATACATTTTCAGCGTCGGACTGTTTAATTGTAGGTTATTTTAAATCGCACTTTCGATGGAAAAGGTTTCTTCCCGGCTGCGCAGCCAGAATATAAGTTAACTATCAGTCTCACTCAAACTAATCTTAGACCAGAACAATTCAATGTAAGTCTATAAATGTTAAACAAGAAAGGAATAACTTAGAATTGGCTCCGGCATACCGGAAGTGCGAGTTCAATATTTTCGGCTTTCATTGCTTTAGGAGGCAATTGTTAACTTTCGTCTGCGACACCATCATTATATCATTAAAATACGGAGATCTTCTGTAACATCACTGATAATTTTACAAACTAGTTTTTCTATAATAAATGAAACAATTTTGATTAATGAAAGAGATGGGACATGGTAGTTTAGTGGTTAGAATACCAGCACAGAAAGTGGGAAACATGAGTTCGAATCCAATTTATATCGCTTTGTTTGACTATAAGGTTATCCAAGCATGTGCTTGATGTGAAATTTGTTATATATGTAAGAATCTTTATACTTTGATAATGTATAACTTTTGTTGTACAGATTTCAATATGTTAGCGTAAATGAGAACTTTTTAATGAAATAAATGTTATCCAGCGATACTTGGTGGAATGACATGGTGAAAATATTTTAATGTTTATCTTGTAAATATGGTAATTTAATGTATAACTTTTTGTTAATATTTAATGTATCATGGAAAAACATCTTGCACTTTAGCATACTCGTCTATTGCTGATTTTATATTGCGTCGCTTAAATTTCGTTATTTCTTGATTAACGTTTAGTTTCATGTCGTTAGGATCGAATCATTTAGTGAATTATGTGTCTTACACGTATCGGCCTGTTATTCGAGNTTAGGAGGCAATTGTTAACTTTCGTCTGCGACACCATCATTATATCATTAAAATACGGAGATCTTCTGTAACATCACTGATAATTTTACAAACTAGTTTTTCTATAATATCAAGAAAATAAAAAATCTCAGAAAATTAATCGGCCATAGGCGGTGATAATGCTATATTAGGGATTCACGGAGCATAATGGACACCTTTTAATTCGGATCACATAACATCAGGCATTTTATGATTTCAATAACTCTGTATGATACATTTGATTACATTTTTTTACTGAAATGATAATGGTTCGTATGAAAATATATTTATGAAATTTTCTGCTTATTATTATTCGTTAATGCATTCAGTTCTTAAATCAATTCTGAATGCTTTTAGCGTTAGGGATTCAATCTTCGGAAATCATACTTCAAGTATTCTTATGAAGGAAGTTAAACATCAACAAGAATTTTATTTCCGAGCTTTTTTGATGGATGAGAGGTCTCTCGGAAAGATGGACAGATGTAGGGTAAACACGCGCTAGGCCTTTCCCTGCCAACTATGAAAAAGCTTTCGGAAATTCCATCACATGGGGAAAAATGCCACCCGCGTACATCGGTGCGTTAACCTCAGCGTGAATTCTGATCCTTCGTCCGCCAGATGCGGACCAAAATACACTCAAAAAACAACGGCGCACGTCCGGACGCACGTCGAGAGAACGCATTTGCATCGCGGGAAGCTCACTAATTGAATTGGTGTTTGAAACACGAGAGGTAGTTAGAAACCAGTACTGCTTATAAGCTGTGAAATATCTCAAGGATCTGAGTGTAGGAATTCTCAAAATCAGATCTTTAACCTATTCATCTAACATATCTGTAGTTTTATGTATGATATTTACACAAGATAGATGCCTCAAAATACTGTGGTGCCTTGGTTGTCAAAGATTTGTTTCTCTGTTTTTCAGACCCATTGTTATTGGTGGATGCTCGCGCATATACGTGGGCAAAATACTCTGAAATAACAAAGCAAAACATTAATTAGTAATGAAAGTGTTAGTTTCTGGGAGTGTTCACCTGTATAAAGATATGAAAATTTATGAGGGATGGCATTACGACTGAGAAAGGTTTCGATTTAAAAAAGAAAATATCCGAAAAGAATTACACCCACCAGCTCAGGTGACAGTATCCCAGTACTCAAAAAAATCTTAGTATTTCTCGGTAAATATTGATTTATGTTGGTGAAATTACAAAATAGTTACTTGTTAATAAAGATTTCAGCTTTAATATGTTAAAACTTTCTCGGAATTATTATTGCTTCTTTACCCGGAACCCGGAGTAACTCAAACTATCTTCAGCCACTTCACATCCATAAAATGTACACGATTTGCTTCAATTTAATCATTCATTTCCTAAACTAAAAAGAAATATTCGAGGTCAAACATGTTATTCATGACTGAGGGAAAGAAAAAAGCGGAAAACGTATCTTCTGTCGAAATACTTTCCAAAATGACCACTTGAAAAGTATTTTCAGGATATCATAAATTAAAAGTCGTCGCCATATTTTCATTCGACATATTCAGGTTCATCATATTCAAGCGCAATGAGAGCATTTTCTTATTTTTCAGTTACTTGGACGACCAAATATGGCAGTTACCACGTAATAAGTTTATTTGCTAGAAATGGATATTTTTGTCTCGTGTTTTAAGAACTGTATGAGAGAGTGATGGTTCGTAACCCTACCTTTTCCATTTATGCTTAATTTCATCATTCACACAGTATCACTCAGCATATGTGCGAACAGTTTCCAATAATATTTTTCAACACGAAATTTCGTTTTCTATAATTTTTTTACAATCAGAATTATAAAATTTCCATTTGCCTCATCCTTGAAATATAGATTCTAGGCAAATCTTTCAACAACGTAACAGCGTAAGAGATGCTTTGGCAAATCAAAATGAATTACCAACTCATTCTTTTGAGGTTAAAATTCTTTGATCTGAGTTCTAATTTGTGCGAATTCAATCTTAATTTATTTCCACGAGAAAATAGCAAACTCCGTTAATTAGGTCAAGAAGTGTTACATGTAAAGTTATTCGGGAGCACTGTTTCTCTTTTAGGATTGCAATTCTCTCCATTTTGTAACCGTATGAAAGCATAAACTTCTTTGCTTAAGCTTTTTATTGAGTGTGTATTTACGTTATCTGAATAATACCCTTCCATTTCACGTTCACCTGCGGGTGAACCACCTCGGGCGCGCTCTTCCCGGGCTAAAGACCCTCTTGCACACTCTCCGCCGACCCATCTTGATTCGGACGGCTTTCGCTCGACATCGTCCATCTCCTCCACCGCCTCCAATTATTCTCCCTCCACTTCCTCTCCATCAACACACACCGCTCCTCCCTTTGCCCTCCCCCGAATCTTCGCCCCCGGGCGACATAAACTCCCACCCCCATCAAAGGAGGAACATCTCATCCCAAACAAGACTTCGGATTCGGCTGATAACGGAAAAGAACGCATCTCCTCGCTGTAGAACCACTTCGGACTTCTCCCCCTTTGAACTATCCACATCTTCATCCTCGAGGCATGCGCTATTCACGGCGAGATTGTTTTTTACCCGCCGCTTCTCTTTGGGGAAGACAAAAGAAGGTGCACACGCGAACGGCACTGCGCGGTTCAGCATCTCTCTCCTTCCGATAAGAAATTGACGCGTATCCCTCATGCTCGTCTTTCAAACAAGGCCACGGCGAATCGATTGCTGTCCTCGAGGCGGAAAAGCAAACCGCTATCAGAAAAAGGTGTTTTTCTCTCTTCTCTCCGCCCTTTCCTCTTTCTATCACAAGAGGCCGCCACACGATCCATTTCCTTCTTTCCTCCACCATCCTTTCCACTCACTTCTACGCTTTTTCACTTTCTGAACATTTTTTTAATCCCATCTCTCCCCTTGTTTTCGCCTTAGTGCTCCCAATATTTACTCGGTTTTTTTCAGCAAATTTCCCTCACTTTATCTTCCTCGGCAGCGGACCATTATTTCTATGAATTCTGTACAAATTTTGAGACGTGTAATGTGATAACAACTTTAATTTCCCGTCTATTCCTCGAGACATATATTTTAAGTATTTTTTCGGTATGTATTTTAAAGTTTCTTTTGTTTTCAGAACATGCAGACTAAACAATGTGAATATTGCCCAATGTAACGGGAATTAAAATGTTCAACAAATCGACAATTGCACCAAGGTAAAGTTTTAGTTTGAATTTTCAGCTATTTTTGCAGAAATTGAAAAAATGTTGATAGAAAAACGTTTCAATCCGATCAAAGAATTTATAGTGTAGCCCTTAACGTAAGGTCTATCGCATAGTTTACGCATATTTAGCTTCCGTTTAAGATTGTTTCTTCTATAAATAAAATGGTGCAACATCAAGTATTCATGCTAGAATGATATTATATTATAATTATATAATGTTTACTTTATTGCAAAAATGTTTAATGAAACGAACTGTTTAAAGGCATTACATGATGTTTTTTCAATATGTTATTTATATTGATAATGTGATGGGATATTATTGTGACGTAGAATGTATATGAGGGATGATTGTGATGCAATATGTAAAACCTTGTAAAACTGTAAGTTTAATATGACGAGACATCTGTCCAGCTTCGGTACCCTTACTGAAAATCCATTTGAATGTTGTTTGTCGATAAATTACTATTACGATTACTAACATTAATTTTATTTGAGTCTTCTATGTTCTAGAAGTTAAACACGTTTCAATGCATATTGCTTTTCCTTTATACCGTACTGTGTTTCGCAGGTTTCCACTTTGTCATCCTTAAGTTGCTAATATTATTTCCCACGCTCTATTCATTATGTTTCTAATCAATCTCTGTACATATAATAACGACATTCGAGGTTAGGTGATAGAGAGGCCTTGCCGATAAAGCGTCTATCTATTTATTAATCTATTTCCTTTCCTCATTATATCTTCCTCGGCGACTGACCTTATTTCCCATTACTGTGCGTAGATAGTTTTAGTTCACGTGTGTACAATCAAGTCTTCAAAGTCAATTTCATCACTTTACGGAAGATAAGGTTTCTCCGCCATCCATTCCTCAAGTTATACATCGGCTTTCTTCATTTCACATCAAAATTTTATCGCCCTTAATTAAATATTATTCTCATTAATTTTTTGCAATCCTTACCCTCGGATTCTTCTTCTCAAACCTGGAAGTTTATTTAATTTTCCCAGAATTCTGGTCTTCAATTCTGACAACGAATTAGCCCACTTTCCTGAAAATGTCAGCACATCTAATTAGATATTCCAACCGTGTACCTTTCTATACTTTCATCTCAGTAACAGCCCTAAATTCTAGAACCTACATTCCTCAAATATAGGATTTTAGATACGAGGGATTTTAGAATCACATCTAAGGTTAGATTTAATATCATTGAATTCTCAGTAAAGACCTAAATTATCAACTTTCAAATTCTGCTATAAGTTTGCATGCGGTACTTGCAACGTAACCATTTTCAGAATAAAGTGTCGAAAATTGTTTTACTAATACTGAAGAGTTCCAACTCTTTTATTCAGATAGAAATTACATTTTTATTGTACATTGTATTGATCGTGATTGAAATTGAGTCATTAAGCGAAAAACGTCGGTTATCACAGAAAAACAAGAATTTTCCATTTTTTGGTCTTTTCGATCAGATTTTTGAGGTCAAGGCAGACAATATAAGAATTCAACCTCACAATTCATATGAATGATAGAGTTTGTTATGTTTTTATTTATACTAAAATTAAAAACTATATTCCATGCCTTAAAAATGTTCTCTTCAAATTTGACGGATCGAATTCGTTGAACAACAGGAAGATCTTCCCATTATTAGTAAGATTAAAAAATTATTGGAAGTACGATAACTACAATTAACGTCTTCGTGTAAATTTTAAGGTTGGCATATTCGCAATTTGGGAATTTCTCTCAGACGTAAATAGTACATCAAAAAATAATCTATAAAATGGCAATTGGATGCTCCCACTCCCTTGATAATTTACTAAATTCAATCAATCTCTATTCCTCATTCCATACCTATTCCTTATTCATCTCAACATTCGCGTATCAATTCACATTCCGCTATCTTTCTTCGGAAGTCCAATTTCCCTTCCAAAGCGCTCTGCCAAATGGACCGCGATGGGTATCCGCCGATGAGAAAAACGGTGGCATTTGACCAGAAAGCAAGGAATAAAAATCGATGCTAGATCGTAGGCAATTGTTTCCCTGAAATATCTCTTCGTCCGATCTATCCAAAGCCGTTAGCTGTGGAAGATGAGCGAATGAAGAAATTTTCCATATAAAATGGGCACCACTTGCTTTCTACCTCAAATTGTTTCTCAGCACAGTACACAATGCCGGATTCCAATTTGCATAACTTGCGCGCTTCGAAATCGTTGCCGCGTCGATTACTGAGCTGAGTTATGATGATCGACTCAATCGCTGCCAAGATCAGAGATGCCGGATGAGGATTGAGCGGTTGCGAGAGTAACAGCTGCCCAATACACCAACGTCGAAATCTCATTTTCGATTAATACTTGCCGAAGGTCTTATTCCGTTATTGACTTTTGGAACTACCTCACGATCAGCTCACCAACGCTTAGTGATTAGGCCACCATTTCGACTTCGAATCCGACAGTAAGTTTGCTTTATCTCACGAACTTTGTTATTCGTTATATATATTAGAATGGGAATAAAGCCATAAAAGTAGGAAAATAAAAATAACAATTTTCTCTTGGATAGAACTTATTTTAATATAAAGAAGAACTTTACAAAAATACCACACAGGCGAACCAAAAGAGTGCGACTAGTTTCGACGCAGAAGCGTCATCATCAAGTTTTTGTGGGACCGTATTTTCCTACCGTCATGAAATATCACAAAGTAAGTCGTCATTTAGTTGAATTGAAGCAATAAATGGTGGAGATGCCAATCCATAAAAACCACCCCTTATATACTAGTCGAGGGAGTACTACAAGAATGAATTATTAACTGAAATTCACCCATTCCGCCTCGACTTTGTGCTAGGTCTCCGTTATAAAGAATAAGGAAAAGATAACACTTAAACCATTACCATATTATTTGACTCTACGACCATGGTTTCGAAACTTTAGGTCACACCACCGATATTGTGATAGAGGTATCAGTGTTCTTTTTTTCTTATGTATAGAATTATTTATTTGTAAGTTTAGTGAGCAATAGTAGAGTTAATATGAATCTCCAAAATAAAAATGCTATTCGAATTTATTAATAAGCATAATAAAAGCGATGGATGGCACATTCTGAATATGAATTAAGTTGATATTATTGTGTTCAAATCTGTTTTCTCAGTCAATATCGACGTATGTCAATATTTAACGTATGTTTTCTCCTTAATATGGATGGAAGTAACTTGTTTGATTAGTCCTTTAGTAACAACAGTCGTATGAAGAAAATATTTCGCCCACCACGCAAAAGAATTCGTTCCATTTGTCTCACAAATTTTCTCTTGCTAGGTAAAAACGTTTACTCAAGCCTTCAGTTACGACTACTCAATTCTTCTTTTTTATGGGCGCTCATACGTCCATTATACAAAACAATTGCCAGGAAGTGCTCGCTTTACTCAAACCAGTAGTAACCAAACACACACAAAATCCAAAATCCAGAATCCCCAACGATTTAATCCTTTTCCGCTTGAATCAAAACGCATCACATTCGCAGAGATCTCTATTAAGTATCGAAACAACTCTTTTCTTTCACGTAAAATAAATATCTCGGGAAACTCTCATTAGCGTCCAAAGTTTGGCAGTAAAAAGTAGAGAATGATCCCAAGTTACGGTTAAAGGGAGGGGCAATGATGGGCCTATAAAGTCTCTGCGGCCATTAACTCTTTGAAGGTGCGTTTGGCAACTAAATCTTCGATCCCCTCTCTATGCCCCGTTCTTTATCCTTGGAAGAGGCTCAGGTCCTTCACGAATTCGTGTTTTATGATTCACTTTCCTTTTCGCGAATTTTTACGATTTTCTTTCGAAATTTCGATGTCTACATCCCGCTTGAGATCACTTTTCTGACTGCTATTTACATCTTGTCTCCATATTTCTGAATTTTTATTAATTTTCTACAACCTAAAGTTTTCTGACTTCGACATTTTCTTTTCATTCGTCCTTAAATAATTTTAACGAAACAGTTTCATTCAAATTCTTTACTAACTTTTTAATTTTCATTAAGAGTATAAGGAGAATAAAGAGTGGCAGTTTTTTAACTAGAATATCCTTAGGGAACTTTAGCGGTAATCCTTTACAATTTTCAGCAGACTCTGCATCCTTGTGCGTTTAAAAAAGTAGAGTCAATTTAATTAGCCAAACAAGTGACCAGATATGATAACAGTTGTCAGTTAGAGCACAATGTTAAACTAGACAGCAGCTTGTAAGGCATCCGAGAGAAAGAGAGATAAAATCAAAAGAATTCTGCCAATCTTATCGTCAGAAAATACACAGACAGATAAGGCAGAAAAGACAGATAAGACATAGCTAGGAAACAATGAAAAACTTAAACAACAACGTGAACTCATTACTTAAATTCAAGCATAAGTGGGCCTATGCGAGGAAGTGTTTCAAAAATGTATTCATGTAACATGTCAAGGTACAACCTTACGTAAGTTCCTTGAAATAATTTTTACAAAAGGGTTCCTTTCTGGAATAATAAATTAATTTTCACGCTTAACGGAATCTGCTTTAAGTATCCTCAATTCTCTTCTTTGAAAGCGATGGGAAGATATCCACCGCACGGAGCGAAATTATCCTAAATTATGGGTCTCACAAAAGCAACTCACGCATCCTAAGATAGGAGATGTTTGTTTCCGCATGGTTGGACATCTTCGGTGGAAATTGAATGTTTACGAGGATATATTTATCATCAAAACACGCAATGCGCAACCGCCCAAGTAATCTTGGAAACATTTTTGGGCAAAATTTAAGAGAAAGCTCTGCGGAGAAACATCATTAACTTAGATGTGTGACAAAAGACAATCAAGTTTGCAAACTCTAGACGAAAACGAGAGATATTTAAAGAAGCCACAAATAATCAAATAATTGAAATTAATTGATTATTGTCTTTACATGTGTTTTCTGATAATTAAATTACATCCCAACAGTTATCGGGAACTATTACGACAGCTTAAAAAGTACATTTCAACGCTGATCAAAGCAGTGTTATAAAGCAATAATCTCACGGGAATTATTTCCAAAAATAAACGTAATATAGTAAAAGTCTTTGTAAAAGGCTTTGTACGACTTTCGCAAATAAAGGGATAAGTAGGTATCATGTAACGTGCCGTAATAAAGAAAAATTTTCAATACCTTAAGCCTCGAGGAAGGAATTATAATCTCTCATACTCATACTCTAAACTTGCCCTACCTTGTTCCTCGGGAGCTGCCTCTTTATTAAAACACCGGAAAAAACTAATTCTTAAAATGTGAGTTACGATTCAAGAATTAGCACACGAGTCATCCATTGCTTCGCTTCCTTTTGAAGGTAAATATGAAAAGCGGATAAATTCAAAGACGTTTCCGTTGAATGTATTCAGAAATCTCGAAAGGCGACCAACTGAACAATTGGTAAAGAAGAAAAGCGTTTCTTAAATGATAAAATAACTAGGAAATAAGGGAAAGTGCGGTGGAATAAGATTATAAATGGGAAATGATATCGCACAGGGATAAGAAGCTTCGGAACACACTGCAGCCGCTTTCATCTCCATTCTGCTCCAAGATCGCTATCGCCCTATCTCGAAGGAAAAAGGGTAAATCCGTGTAATTGGATGAAAGCTTCGCTGGAATTGCTGGAGGAAGAAGGGGAAAGCACGTAGTAACGATATCGAACTTCGATTCCCTATTTCCTCCCCCTTTACCACTTTCCATTCTGTTTACCTTTCTTCTCCCATTTTCGACTCCGGCTGCTTGCTCTGCACTTACGCCCTTTCCCCTCTGCCATCTCCACCGTCCTCGCCTCCACCACGGGCACATGCGGAAGCGAATCGATCCCATAATTGAAGTCGCTCCTAGACACTAGAAGATTCCTCCGAATGCGCACTTCTTTCTCTTCTTCTTCAACTATTTTCAGAGAATCGCCGGAGATTTAATGAGCTTACTACTCCTTGTTCTGATGAATGCACATTCTCTTCGCGAACATTGCGCGAAACTGCGGCTTCAAGAAAGATATACCGATGATAATGCGCTACTGAATTCTTTCTCGATGGACTTTCAACTTGCGAAAGTGCAAACACGAATTATCACGAGTATTCCTCGAGAGATATGACAATTATCTTCGTATTCGATTAAAAAAATCTGTTATTTCTTCGCATGAACGAGTCGTGTCCTTATAGATAAATGAAGATTGATACCTGAATTTCGCGACATCAGAAAGAGAGTGGATATGTTTAATACACTTTCATTCAGGCTGGTGGAGTCTCTGTTAAGCTTAGGAATGCCAATAGCAATCCATGAATTTCGGGATGACTTCTATCGTAACAGTCATCCACTTGGATTTCTTTTTTGAGGCTCAAGTTTAATTGTTTCTTATGTATAAAACCATCGACTTCTATGAATAGGCAGTGACATATTATTTTGCTTTCGAAAATGATACACCCTCAAACTCAAACGATAAGGGGTAAAAAAAAAGAAAACAATTTTGATTAACTAACAAATAGAGATATCTCTTACGGGATACCACTATATTCCTTTGAATATTATGTTTTTATGTTATATCATGTATGTTTGTATACTTTGTAATGCAAAGGAATAAATACCATTATTATTATTATTTAGTTACCGTAGTCCAATAGTTTGAGTTTGGGCATGCAAAAATAAGTTTTAAGTTATTATAAATAATATGATACGACTTAAGGTGCTAAGTTGGAGAGCTGAACTATTTATGGGGATATGAGATAGTGGCTTATAACTTTTTCAACAACGAATCCAATCCTTCATCTCAGTAACACTACATTAAAAATATTCTCAACGTGAATAATTTTTACAACCACAAAGTTGTTGGGACAAAACAAGAACCCACCTAGTCAAAAAACAACTAGGATAAAATTCATGTGGAATATAAGTAGGAACTTCCGCCAAAATTGAGTTTTTTTTTCGATTACGTCTACACCATAAGTAGGTAACCGCTAAAGTAAGGCCATTACAGATTGAGAGCCATTTCCTGATACAAACCATGTATTTCACGGGGTTAAGGGGATAACTTTCTGTTGTTAATTATGGTATTTCTATCCATGACTAAGAAATGTTAAGACCATTTATATTCACCAAAAATAGCTGACTGGCGTTTTCGGCGATAAAGTAGGCAGTGATACTGCAACTTTGCTCTTGATACTCCAAAACCATTCTCAAATCAGAAAGAGGGACGTTAATTTCAGATTCTATTGAACCTGGAAAACCTCATGGGGTAACTTGGTGAGTACTCAAAAGTTTGGTTGATGTACGCACATAATTCTTCCTGATGAAATATTTTGTCGAATGAAGTAGTTCTCATTTATCTTTTCTAAAGGACGGAGAAACTGTCTCTTTCATTTACTCCATTTTCAGTCTTCGCATAGTTATTTTCACTCAGTCTTCACTTATGGCTGTGATTATATAATAGCTTCTCAGGTATTAATGATTTTCAATAACGACAATCATTCCGGTAACTCCTTATTTAATCCTACGATAAATAATATACACAGGTTCATTGAAATGTAGTTACGAAGACGTTACCCTCTCATAACCTTTTTGCAGAGGAATTATGCATATTACCTCACGCCTCGTTGTGCCTCGCAAGCATCATCCGAAGCTTTTGTTACTGATGATTGAGGAGGAGGATCAACTAGATTTTTCTGTAAATAGCACATACAGATACGGTTTATAGCTAATCTTATGTCGCAAAAATGTCAAAAAATTATACGCTTCCGTTCATTTTCTTTCAGACAATGATTGTAAATGGTTACGAAATATTTGGCGTTGACAGTATCCCCAGACATCGACCCTTCCGTAACACTTTCATTCTTAATTGAATAAGAGAATTGTACCTTCTATAAGAGGAAGAAAATAAATCTCTGAAAGAGTTTAATGGCAAACTTTAATCGGAATTTATAGCCGCCGAGTCTTTTATCTGCGCCTCAATCAGGCTAATGCATAAACAAGGAGAGACTTCTCTTGGTTCGAGTTATAAGTCAACGTCCTCATCCCACGAAAACGGTGGCGTCGTGATAGAACTGGTATTTCACGAAAAACGGAGGGCACGCGGCCGATCCATTCTTTCACCGTCCCGCTCCATTACATAATTTTGCAAAAAATGTCACTACTCATTTGGTGGCGGAGTAGATCACGAGGAGAAAAAGCGGTGAGTGGATGGGCCAACAACCGAATGTCACGAGGTGGACTCCCTAAGTTCACGAATCGCCTTCGTTTGGCAACCGATTTGGGATTTTTGCCCTCCAAATCTTGAAATCTACAGCTCCTCCTCCAAGGCTCTTTTCTTATCCTGGAATAACAGTTTTCGAAGCAAAAACGTCCAATTGGATCTCATCCCGTTCTGCGCAAACGGCTTCCTGAGACGTTACTCTTGTAAGGAAAGCAAGATATTTATGACTTAATTCGCTTCTGCTTTTCTTTCTACTTTGAAAAATAAATAATAAGTTATCTTAAAGCGTGATTTTGTTCTTGTATCGGCTAACTTTCAAAGTTCTTTAGAAAATATCAATTGCAGTTGCAATTATATATTTTATTCCTGCACTTTTCCATTTCCTTGCAATATTGCAACAGAAGAACCGCAGATACATCGTAGTTTATTTCCCAATTCGGTTACAATAAAAAAATACATAAATAAATTTTAGAAGCGACTTCTTATAGAATAGGTAAATATTTTCTCCGAATTTATTTACACAGTTAAATCTGCGTTTTGGTATTCTTATTTGAGACGGAGTAATTAAAGTAATTGGATTTCTTTTACACATATTTCTATGAATAGACACCAATAAGATGAAGGAGATATTTCAATTGTACAATGAAACTGATGTAATTGCCGCTAATACTTAAAACGTTGAATATATCAGATTGAGATTAAAATTGAATTTTAAGTCATAAAATTCGAGTAGACGAAGAGGATTGTCGTATAGAATCGTTCTGAGCAAGATCATTTTCATCTTTCATCTATTCATAAACTTAAGAATTAAGACTTTCACGTTACTTTTATTCTCAGTAACTAGCTAAATACTGGAATATGAATATAATAATTGAAAATTATGCCAGAAAATGTATAATAATATGTTATCAATTGAATTTAGATAGGAAATTTATCCTTCAAAGATCGGTTTGATTGAGAATTTCAAGAGCTAATTAACTAAATCCAATAGAATAATTATAAATAATGGAATAAAAGACGCGTCTTCATTTCCACTATTACTTTACCTTAACATAAGCTATGTTTTTTCCTTTAAAACCAGACAAAAAGATTGAAAGTATTTTAAATAAAAATGTTCAATCAATGAGCATGGAATGAGTATTCTGTTACATAATAATCATTTATACAATGAACAATGAGTACTCTTATGTGTCTATCTTCAGTGTAACCGCTCTTCAATATTTATAACCGTTTTTGTGTTAAATATATTTTTCAGGGTTGGTGTATATCTAAATACATACATAGAATGAAGTGCAGGAAAAACTCATCCAATCCAAAATGATGTTATATGTTGGTTATTACTTGGTTTCTTTCGAAGAAAAACCAAATTGATTTCCCAGGATTCTGTCGGAGATCATTGCGATTCTTTTCCTCTACCTTCCGCCTTTCCCTTGAGCTACAGTTTCTTCGGAAAAGCTCCGATCTTTCTAGGATGCCCTTTCTCGCATCTCGCATATTTTCATCTTAAATCTTTGCAAAAACCTTTCCCGTTCTTCGCCTTACCTTATTCGAAAGCAGATAAAAATTTCCCCTGCTTTCCGACTCATCTAAACTTCCGCATGAGAGTCATATCTCTGAATAGCAGGTTCCATAACCTCATAGCTGTATCCCTTTCGGCCGATTCAAGTTTTTAATATAAAGTTGTGCAATAGATCGGCGATAGAAAGGGAAAAATTAATTACTTACTTATTATTAACTTACTCTGTAATGGGTTAGATGGAATAGGAGACTTTTAATTTCAATATCGCCCAAATAAATACGAATATTATTATTATTTTAAAATTTCAGGGCTATGAACTATGATAAAACATCTCTCAAACTGTATTGGTTAGAGCTCACATAATTTAAAACAACTGCCGAACGTAAAGGATAAATGGAAACTAATAATTAGAATGAACGAGGCACTACTATGATACCAATACAGTTACTCTTATTATTTGGAAGAGACATTTAGACTCAATTTTCCTCAAACGAAGACGTTTCATTGTACGGCTTATGTCATAATTATTATTATTCCACACTCACACTGAGGACGTTGATCACTCATAATTTCTAAAGTTAGCTACAAAATAATTTAGAATTGGAGGAAGAGTAAATTCCATAACTAGCTTCCTGGTTAGAGAAAACAAAATATTAAATTTAGGAAATGATTAACCAAAGAAAACGTTTTCTGCTAGTTGACTTAATACTATGAATTTACGTCGAAATTGTATGGCACACAACCATAAAGCAAAACGATAACTTTTGCTAAAAGTTATTGTAGATAACCGATGAAAATCTAGTCCAAATTAACGACACTTCTCACTTGAAAACTTACTATGTACCCTTGACAGTTCATTCTTTACGCATAGAACTGAAAAATGAATTATTTTCCTTTATTTTTCGAATGTACGCACTGTGACTCACCTGAGAATGTTATTTACGTTGGTAAGTCGAATCAATACGCGAATTTGGGAAACAGTTGAGAATACTCCCGACTGAAGGTCGGAACCCTTAAAAAATCTGTTCTGATTCATCCAAAGCTCCACGTTAGCTCGCAAAAGAGATTATGCCCAAGTTTGAATCTCACATTCGTTGGGATGATTCATTTCAAAAAGACTCGAATCGAGTGCACTTCGAGAGGGAAAGAGAATAAAAAGAATCCAAAAAATGCAGTCGTTACAAAAAAGAGGATGATTCATATGTTTTGGCAAAATCATGAGTCACCGCCGTGAACCTGACCTGGTCAGGCGCCGGCGCTGCTCCGCAGTGGAATGTTGGGAAAAATTGATGACTGTACAGAAAGGGATGAGGAGAACCCCTGTAGGCAACGACCTTCCCCTCTCGGCGTCCTGCTTCATCCCTACTGTTCCTGTTTCTCCGGGAGGCGTCCCTGCATCGATCCGCCGCCTGTGACGCAGTTCCCCGAAACCCTTTCCTGAGGCCCAAACCCCTCCCATATCATTTCCTCCCACGCCTTTAAAAATGTCACCTTACGCACTCCATTTCACTGCATCCGCTGAAAACAACCGGAGGGCACGGAGGCAGGGATTAGGGAGCCATGTTTTAGCGGCACTTGAGAGGATAAACGAAGGAGGAGGGGGAATTAAAACGAATCTATGGGAGTCACATATAGCCCTGGAAAAGCAAATTGATGTGGATTTCGTGAAAATATTTGGATTCAGAGGTATTAAAGAAGTCGAATTTATATAAGGGAATAGCCAGTAATAGCAGTGTTACTAGATAAGATTATTTGCACAATTTCGCTGATGTTGCACTCATCCGATTTTTGTAAGCTTTTTTGTATCTGGCCCAATATGTCCATTATCAAAAATTAATAAAACGCAATTTTATAAAATTGTCCAGCATTGCAAACAATTCTATGAAAAGGAATAAGAATAAGTTAATAAATAGATTCACAAATAATATTTTGGAATTTATCCCATTTAATGGAACATAAATTTATAAAACAGCCCAGTTTGTTTGAAGAAGAGAAACATGTCATGTCATGGTCATAGAAACAGCACCAGAGTTATCTCAAAGGATTGTGAGCCTCTTGCGATCTCCTCAACGGACCTCGCTGTTCTTTCTAAGCTTCCGTAGGAGGCGCCTAGCGCTAGGAATACCTTTTACGGTTTAAGGTTCGTGTTTCAAATTATTGTACAGCAAAAGAAACGCTTATGTCTTTCAATAACTCAGTAGTATAGTAGTAGTATTGTTAAAAGTGCTTCGACAGCTTAGGTCATTTCGCACGTAGGCCCACACCGGGAATCGAACCCGGGACCGCTTTCACTAAAGTCGAACGCGTTGCCCACTTGGCTATCGGGAGCCCCTTTAATAATTCAATTTCAATCCTATATTCTAAAGAAATTACTCTTAACACCATTTTATCCATCGTATTTTGCTGTAAATAAACGTTAGGAATATTTTTATTTGCGAATTGAAATCTGGAGGCGATTCCACGCACATTACTTTCTGATTAAGCGTTAAGAGAGTGTCAGAGATGCTATCGAAGATAGGAAGGGATTAAAAGGAGCAGGAAGCGGCTGCGAAGAGAAACCGTTGGTAAATTTGAAGAACGTTGTGGAAGGTAAGGAAAGCGAGAGAAATTCAATTAATGACATTGTAAGATGAAATGGAATAACATCTCCACATTTATGACGAGTACGTTCTGAATTGCACTTCACCATACACCGAGACTGCTCTCGAACGAATTAACTTCCTGGAATCTGGATTTGGAGCTGAAGTAACAAGTAATTTCTTTGTACAGTTGTCGTGCTATAAGAATGCGCCCAAATGCACAGAAGTTAGATGAATATGAATGGTGAAGGGGTATATGAGGGGAATCTAACGGTGTGGGAGCACAGACGAATACAAGAAATTTGCTCCTCTCCGTTCTACCAACTCCCCTATTTTCGCACTCTAGAGGATAGACTCGTCGTGGACGTAAACTGTAAAACGGCCATGCACAGGCTCACTCACTCACTCAGGCTGCTATAGTGTCAATGAATCCTCGGTTCCTGCTAATCGGAACTTATAAATGTGCGATCCCTCGGCATTTCATTAACTAGAACAAGTATTCTCTCTTGAGCAACTTCAAGATATTTTTTCAATTGTACGGTTTTCGGTATGATCAGTCAGTAGACGTAAGAAGTGATCATCCTCTACCGTTAAAAACTCGTGCGCTAAACTAAAATTTAAGTAGAATTCTTATCTAAATAATTAAAAATGGTTTGAAATGCCTTCGGTGCACTGTTTTTCTCAGAAGGTAAATAAATCTCAAAATTGACTTGCATCCATTATTTCCATAGCTGTAAAATAGTATCTGTGCGCGATAAATATTGAAAATTAGCTATTTAAAAGATGTAGAATTTTCCCTTGAAATGCTTCTTGTTTGCAGCTTTTGCACTTGGAGAAAACCTATGTAAATGGAAGAAACGGAATAAAGCTGGAGAGAGTGAATTTCTTTCGATTGCAGCTGAACCTGTCGCCCGAAACTCAGTGAAATCAAAACAAACTTATTTTTGTATTATTCTTATTATACATCATAGTATGCGAGAAGACTGCATACATGTAATAATATTTCGTTTTTTTTAAGTATGACAAACAAGGATAAAGGAATCAAACTTGTATTATCTGAGACAATTCCTGTTACCTATTGAAAATATGAGCTCTAAAAACTGCAGAAAACAATACCTTCAATTACTCATAAAATCACATTCAACGACAGGCGCTAACATTTGAAGATCCGCTCATGAGATCCGAGCCTCAAGTTTAATACTGCTTCAGAAATCTTAACCCTTAAAAAGCTTCCAAACACATAAAGTTGCGAGAGCTTCGAGGCGCTCGTTTTCTGCTTATACTTGGGTTTTCTGGGTGTACTTGGACGACCACAAACAGCAAAGATGATAAACGGCAACCATGGCCTCGATCATTCTGCTAACTCTTGAATAGGCGATAAAAGGAGATTTCGACGGAAAAGGCGCCCGAAGCACACTCGAGAATCGGCAGAGAGGGAGATATATGTGATGCTGCGATGAGGCAGTAAAGATGTGGGTAAAGAGAGAGGTGCGTCCGTGAAATCTCACGGTCAGGGTCACGAATGATCCCGATGTGGTTGCGTCTAACGCAGGCGCTCAACGTGTTGAGGGTTGCGCAGTTCCGGGGGTTTTCCTTTAATACGGGAGGAAATCGATAGGCACGCATTTTGCGGAGTGAAACGGAATAGAGCGGAAGCGAGACTAGGGGATCTGAGAAGCTCCATTTTTCATCCCATTGTGCTGTCACAGAGATGAAGATACCTCGAAAGGAATGTTTTGACTTCGCCTTGTCAGGATTCAAAACCCAATTTCAAAAGGCGCGTTGACACGACGTCACAGCACTTTGACTTTCCGGCCGACGCAGAAGATGGATTAAAGAGCGCAATTTTCAATTTTATTGCTCATTCCAGAATTCTCTTCTAAATAACTAACAGAATTCGTGTAATTTAGGAACGGAAAAAATCTCTCGCTTGTGAATCGCTTTGGATTGGGAGTATTATTCAAAACCTAATCAAGGATGGAGCGATGCTAAACATATTATATGAGATGAAAGATTATCATTGAATTCATTGTAGTGATGAGAGTTCTCAACAACAAAATCCATCCCTCTCTCACTCTCTCTTGCGTTATCTTCGAAAGTTGGATACCTCTTCTCGAATTAAGAATAAATGTTAGTACGTAAAAATTGATTCGATGACAAAAAATCTCAATAATTTAACGTTTTATTTGAATAAATGACCAGCTGTATTTGAGGTTTTTCTGATTTTTTCTTATAATTGTATTACGTCAGTATGAGCATTACAGCAGAAAAAATAAATTTAAGGGGAGAATTTATATTAAATATATGTCCACGAAAAATATGATAGATAAAGAGTTCTGAGAAGAACGGGAAATATCTATGTATCTATTAATAGATACCTTTATTGAAAGGTAAGAATCATTAAACGTAATTTATTCTTGCCTGTCCAAGATGGCAATATAATTCATAATGTTTACCTTATATTTCTATTGTAACTTAAGCCATAGTTTACGAAAATTAAATCTCTAATAAATTTATCTAAGCAAATATTATCAAATTGAATTTTCATAACTCAATAAATGTTAGTATAGTAAATTGTATATTATGGAGGAATTATAGCAATAATAAAATTAAGAAACCACACGGGGAGCGTTTCCAAAGACCTTAGTAAAAGGGTAAAATTGAATAATCATATATTCATCGTGAAATCAGTTGTATTTCCCCTTCAGTGCTTTAATTAAACGCATTCCCTAAATTTACGCTCTTTCCTCATCGCAGAGGAACGTCATGTCCACGGGGAGAATTTCCTTCAAAAAGCGCTAATCAGCGAAATTTCACGGCCGATTAAACCCCCTTTATCTCCTCGCATTGAGGGACCACCTTTCCAATTAACACTAATACAGGGGCGTCTTTAATTCTAGGGGCCGCGGCGAGAGCAATTTGAGCACTTTAAAAATTCAAATGAACCTCTCACACTCTGTCCTTTACCGAATCGGGTAAAATAGGTCTCAGAGGTACATTTAAAGAGAAAAAGACCTGAAGTGATGAATTTCAGTAACGTTTGCTTCTTTGAACGGCCGCAATATTGTAACATCACAGGGGAATGATTGTAGCTTTGGCGTATGGGGCAAAGGGTGCGATCAACTGTGATGGGATGAACAGAGCAATCAAAATGGATGCCTCCAAAATGAGCATTCATTTTTAACTTTCACGTTTCGCAGGATGCTTTACGATTTGGCTCTCAAATTAATGATTAAAAGTTTTAAAAGTCCTCCAAATGATTATATTTTTATTCAAAGAGTGCAACAAATACAAAAATAGACCCAAAAGATACCAAAAAATTCTTTTATGGATATAATCAATTTGAACGGGATTGGGGCATTGTTTGGCTATGCTTTGAGAGACGTCAGATAAATTTAAGTTGAAACCACTTAAAAAGATCCCGATTGAAGGAGAGATAAGTAAATTGTGCCGACGCACATTCTGCTTCCTATTTGTGGGTTTTATGTCCAATGACATTGCCTATTAAAGTTAATAGCTGGCGTCGAGGTTACGTTACACATCAGGTTATTTAACTCTCCAACCATATCCCAATCTAACTAACCATCTCAACCTTCTCCGTTTTCCCTCGAAGCCCCTCACTAATCGCAAACCAAAACGCTAAACCCATCCACTAAAGTCCCGCCTCAGGGTTTGAGTGGGGATTGGGGAAGCTTTCTGAATGAATTCCTCCCCTTTCGGAAAGTCAATGCGGAGAGCAAGTGGTAGGCTAGTACAGTGGCTTCCGAGAAAGTGAGGAGTGGGAAGGAGGGGAAAAGGAAGAGGAGGGGACACGGTAAAGGGAGGAAATGAGAAAAAGAGGGAGAAAGAGGGAGGGAAGGGCGGAACGACGGCGCTTATTGATCGAGAGGGTTTTTGGAGGGCGACGGCGCCGGACGGGACCAAAGCGGGGAAGGGAGAGAAAGGAGGTAATAAATGAAAGGAAGAGATAAAAATTTAAAAAATATGGGGAATGAGTGAGAAAGGAATGAAGAAGAGCAAAAAGAGAAAAAGGAAGGAATTCAAAGGCAAGTAGCTCTTAATTGGAAGAAAGAGGAGGAGTATAAAGAAAGGAGACGGAGAAAGAGATGAATCCGTGGATGTGTCGCTAAAGGTGCAAATAAGGAAATAGAAAAAATGTGAAAAATATAATATTCTGCAAGAATATAAGGGAAAGTAAGAAAAGAACCATGTTTACAGGAGAACTGAAACAGGTGGAGTAAGAAAATATCGTTTATTTAAAATGACTTATTCAAAAAGTTAAAAAGAAAACAGTAGTATAATAGGATATGGGAAAAGACCAGGAGATTGGGAATGTAGAAATAGATATAAAGAAAGGAAAGAGAGGCATGCTAAGTTAGAGGAATAGAAATTATAAAAGGGGAGAAGAATTAAAAAGCATCATAATCAGGAAAAATGGTAATTAGGGAAACAGTACTCACTGAGGAATGTGGAGGAGGATAATAAACATTGATTATTATAGGAGAGGAAAAGAAAGGAATGTATAGGACAGAGTTTGAAAGAGAAATAGAAAAAAATCAGACAAAATCTCGAGGAAAGGGTGAAAGAGGTACATGTGGAAGGAGAAGGCATCCCGGCGCCGGGATCCCCACCTGGGGCACCCGGGCTCGACTCTTCACACCTCCCACGGAGATCGATTGTCGACGCGGCTTCGGGATTGGCCGACTGTGTAATGTAGAAGGGGAAGAATGAGAAAGATTGGACAGCACCCGTGACGTTTATGCGGAAGAAGTAAATGTTTGCAGTTTTTAAAGCGTTTTAGGAGAGTATGCCGGGGATGGGAGGTTGCCAAATAGAGCGCAAGGCAATGAGTAAAATGTAGACATGAGAGAATAATTTCGCAGACAAGAATGAAAAATTGCCATTGAAAGAGATCTTGTAGCTCTTTCAAACTCCACGTTTGTAAGAATCTCGAAAACCGTTCACGAAAGAAGTAAACATAGAATTTACGATGTACGACCTGTGGATCATAATGATGCATTGAAGCATGTAAAAGTAACCACGCAAAAGTGTACTCAAGAATATATATAATTGGAATTATTGACATTGAATTAAGGAAATATGGACGAAAATGTTTCTCCTAAAAGAAAACTAAATTTCATTAATCGAACAATTCAGTGAGCGTAAGTTTTTGCGTAAGAAGAGACTTATCGTTTCCGATTCCATTACACGCCTAAGTATACTGCTGTACTCTGCCTACATGCTATACACTGCTATACAATTTATCGAGCAGAATGACATGACAAAAACAGATGTATCATATACACAGATTTTGCAAGTTATGCCCACAAATGAGAAAATGGTTATTCTATTCCTTTTTAAGTTCGCAAAAGCAATCGCAATGCTTCCTTTTAAAGATTTGACTTCAGGCGAAACCCACTAAGGTGAAGATGCGCTTCCAGTATAATTTACGACGGTTGTTTCCCCTGTGCATTTTATTTTCCGATGTCTATCAGTTTTGCGCTGGTTAACAAGAAAATATCGTAATGGTTTATTGGTAGCTCTTAACAATTTTGTTTACGTTTGTTTGATGACGACTCGGAAATGCTACTCTAGAAGATTGACTCCGTCTGAAAGATCAGTTTAATCTCGCCATAAGTGTTTTTCGTGCTCTAAGAAATATTGAAATACCTCGTTCGGGCCAAAAGAAACATTTTTTCACTGAACATAAAAAAACTGGCATTAAATGTTTACTCGTGCAATTTTCTTGACGCTCAAAATATTGGAATCTGTCCATGTAAGAAATGTCTCAAAGATGGAAAGTTGATCTTTTCATGTTTGAGCGTGCAGGCGAAACCTTATTTCATATGCGACTCGATGGGATTATATAAAAGCAGCTTTTGTTAGAGTAAATGAAGCACTATGAACTTGCCCATTTGGGAGCCTCTTCAATTTCTCCTTTGATGCGATTATTAAGTTTTCCACTTACCCGGGATTCTTCGTCAAAACTAGCAAAGGAGAATTGGTATCTCAGACACTCACCTGAAAAGTAACGAAAACGGATAAGTTTGAAAAATTACATTTAGTCACTTATCAAGTTAATAATTATACTATGGGTTTTAAGTTAAAGGATCAAATTAGATGATCTGGACGAATTTCATAGTAATGAGCCAGCTATCGTGAGATTAAATATATATCAAAACTTTCTGGAAATACTAAACATCAATTTGAAAACGAAATTAAAATTCATGAAATCATTGATTTTAAACGGCTTGTAACTGTTATCTCCACCCAGCAATGGACTCGCCATTATCTGGCGGTTAAATTAGTTCTACTGAAGGTTTCGATAATTGTTTTTCTTCAAATACATGTTATCTTCATCGAAGTGTAGAGAAGAAAACAGAAAGACAATAAAATACTTGTACATATACGACTGAAAAAAGGGAAAACCGAGACACAGTAAGTTTCTGGCCGAGTTAGGTCGAAAATATTCTAAGAAATTGTTTCACGAATAAAGTTTTACGCGTGTGCCAAATATCTCGATTCTTTTTTTAATATATCATTTATAATACCGATTTCGCGATTTAATGCATATTATGTTTAAGAGTTTCTCTATATTATTTCTACATAAAATTATATCTCTGCGAATGCGTGGAAAGTAACATCAACAGCAACATGAAACGATGTTTAATTTGCAGAATCTACAAGATGGCGCATCCCAAAGGAATTAATTCCGCGAGACACCCTCTAGTAATAGTTCACGGAACCCCAGCATTAGCGCTAGAACTCTCGACGCACGAATTTATATTCTCGCGCTCACACATCCGCTGTTGGGAGGAGAATAACAACTTGCAGCCCCTATTTCTCAAAGGCATGCATTCTGTCCCGAGGCAATCATTCCATTGCCGTCTCGCGCATTGTGCGTCGGCGAGTTTATACTCCCGTCTCAAAATATCGCCGTTCAATGGCCACGGCTGACGGTTAGTCATTCACTCAACTATACAGTCACACGGACGCAAGTGAACGATTGAAATGAGACCGTGGCAATGTGTGGGCGGTCCGGATGGCATTCGAAGGAGGAGGAAATGGTTCGATTCCCGCTGCATAGAAACTTACACGGCCATCTGCAATCGCCGTGGCTCATTTCTCATCCACCTCCGCGCAATCTCCGAATAAAACGATGACTAGCGATGCAGAAACCTGTAGTGACTTCGTCGGTACATTGTTCCCGTCTCGTATACTTGGCCATATCGCGTTTCTCTCGAAGGGAGAGGACTAAAGGAGTGGAAACATGCCCCATTGCCCCATATTATCTGGAACGGAATCTTTGTTTCCAAGAGGAGGAAATAGTAATCGGAAAGGAGAGGGATCTCTAAAGAAAACTTGACAGATCGAATACCGATTTCGCCATTTTTGTAATGTCATTATTTTACTCTCACGCGGTTAGGCCAAAATGGGCTCTCTTCCACCTAACTATAGGAGATATTACATTAATAAACAAAAGAACGATGTACTGCAATTAACTTAAAACCATGATTTAATCAGTACATCCAAACAAACCCGCAAACAGCAATTACAAATTAATAGGCAATCTAGTTGAATTAATAAAATATAATGCATAGATACTAGATATTCATATTTATACTATTTTAACAATTACTGAAACTTGTATTTATAAAAACAGATCAGACAGGATTAAATCTTCAACAATGCGATTCTATTCAATATTCCTCATGATACAGTCAAACTTCGGTCTGCGAATATAAAACGCTTTTTGAGTGTTTTCCAATCTATAAGGAAAAGGAACACGACTAATAACAGTTATTCTTCTCTCCCGAAGATGGCAACTTAGTTGTCGAAATACGTATAGAGAACAATACTTGCAAAGCGCGACCACGGAGAACCCCAACCCTCGCTGGTGAGACTTCTTCAACGGCTAGTTTGCTCGCAAACAACGGCTATTTTGAGCTTGCATCTAACTCTGAAGTGTTTTCCAAGACTCGCAAAAATTTATAATAAATTTCAACTTGATAAATGAGCGAGGTATGGAGTACGTTTACGCTGTTTTGTCTGCCGAGCGATACGAAATCATTACTTCCCGATTAATCATTATTATATACATGAATAATTTTAGGTTTTGGAACAAATCATCTGAGTTTTCATTGTTTCTTATAGGGAAATTGCTTTGATAAATGGAGTGCTTCGTATTACGAGTACGTTTCTGGAACGAATTATGATCGCAATCCAAGGTTTGACTGTATACGATTATAGAAGTTTAAAATCCATATTACGGTTCCTAACAAGGGAAATAAACTAAATCTTATACTCTTGACATGACTCACATCTAAGAAATCTTATAACCATCCATATTTAGATGGTTGAAAAGAAAAAAAGTTCCCCAGACGACAAATTATGGGATTCCGATCCCATTAAAACCCCATTATTAAGTTAGGATGATAATTGGATTTTATTTCAGCCTTACGTAACTTCACCGAGTATGGATTTATTGGTGAGTGAACTGAACGCATTTTAGCCTGCTTCGATTTTGACACAATGACAAATCATCTTCGTGCTTGGTGATTTTGGTAAGTGTACATTTGCAGAACAACGTTCAAAAGTTCACAAAAGCAGTAGAATGATGATATGCAGTACTGGAAATTCAATTGACGAAGCATACGATGAAATCTACAAGCATTAGCATGACAAATCACTTTAAATCATTTCCCTTTATTCCTACCGTATGCGATGCCGCAATCGTTTTACTAGCGCTAATACAATTATTTTCAGATTTATCACTCCGCGATTATGGTGCAATGAGAAAATTGCGATGTGAAGATTGATGCGACCTTTTCCCGCATTTGACAAGTAATGCAAGTAACGAGAGAGTACACCAGTTGCAACGGTGAGTGCGCGGGCACTCGCTGAACTCCGGGTCACAATCGAGTGCAGCCCCGCCTCTTGCCATTGCGAATGAAGCGATCGCGCCGAAGCTGAACTTCCACGCACATCAATATCTCACAGAGCGAGAGAATAACGACCCCTACTAATAAAATTCAGGTCACGGCCGATCCTGAAATGCAACTGTGGAATGAATAGACCTCTAAAACCTATTCGTTTTTATAAATGGGTAACAAACAGCAAACTAACTAATAATTACGTCTTCTATTTAAAGAGAAACATAGGCATAAGATGCAATGAAATTATACGAAAGCAGTGAACTAGTAAGAAACATCTAATTTACGGGGATACCTGTCCTCAGTACTAATTACGTTAGTGTTAAAATTCTTAAATCCCTATTCTGTTTGCCGCTAAATGCAATAATAATATAAATATAATATGCCAACAAAGGAGCAGAAAAAACCGAGGGATATAATTTACAGCATAATCACACATCGAGAGAAAATCGAGGTAAAATTTACTTGAATGTCTACGTATACTCTTTACAATAATCGTCGCATTTACAAATATTTATTCGTAGACGATTCTTGAAAGATTTAAAGGCATATGTATTGTAATTTAACATTGAGAAATATGGCGGAAATGTTTAAGATAACATGAAAGGGAACAAAATTTTGTTTTCAGTGGAAAAATGCCAATTATGCTGACATTTCAAAAATATATTTCTGTTTCTCTCCAAGAAACCTACGGTATGGGTCAGTGAATATGATTCGACGATTTAAAAATTAAATTTCGAATATTAGCGTTATAGCTTGTATACGAAATGTAGACAATTACTCTACGAAAATAATGTATTTGGCGGTGACCCGGAGTTCAGCGGGTTCCCGTACACTCACAGTCGCAACTGGTGTACTCTTATACCCAAAGATTATTGCATCACACTGTATTGGCTTGTTGACGATTCATAACAATTAGACAGGATAAAAAGTAGTTTCTTTATCTTTACAAAAGGGCATGGAAACATCCAATGCTAAAAAAAGTTTGCCTTTTCATACCGAAACCTTGGTCTCTTTCCTAACTGCAGATATTAAAGGAATTTTCATTTTCATATTCGACGTTTTTAACGATTTTATTTCCGTCGAAATCTTAGACAACTTATTCCGGAATCCATTACTGCTACGAGAGCTAGACTCTAAACTCCAACGGACTTTAATTCACTTCCGTTGCTAATTGGGAATCCCTCGGGTATCTTCAATTTGAAGAAAGTGCCGTATACAGACGGAAAATCCCGCGAAGGAATTTGGGGAGCAGAAAATGACGCATGACTATCAACTGCAGAATTGCTGCTCTACAGAGCTAAATTGCTCGATGTTTTACAATTAATTATTAATTAGAGATTATTTCTGAGATATTAATTGAGATATCTGTTTCATCGTCATGAGATAGTGTAAGCTAATACTTTAATTAACACCGTTGCTATTTCTGTTGGAATTAAAATTAAAAGTTGCCAACTTGTCAGAGAAACCTTAGGTATAAATAGAAATATATTTATATTGCATACTCTGAAGTACTACATAATTTTTGCTGACCGCGTTTAATTATGGATAAAAGTTTTTCAAGCCAAAAACGAAATTGGTGGGAAAACAAACGACGCATTGGCATATTAGCCCTCGTATTTAGTTTAAAGCCGTTAGTGGAACCTTTAAAGTGGGAAAATAGCGAGAAACATTAAGAGATAATCAAATGCGCTCTTCTTTCTCCAGGCAGAGAAGGAATGAGTCCTAAGCGTAAGTCAAAGCCGTAGACTGTAACACGGACCTGTGCCTTCAGGGACACCAAGGGAAAGAAGCACTTAAAAGAGCGTCAACTTCTTTCTTCCGCCCCTTTCCTCTACAGCATCCCTCCTTGCCTCTTCCAGGAAATCTCGCCAAGACTTACTCACACGCCCCTTCTGCACACACCCGGGAAGCCCAACCTCGTTGAAGAAGGAAGGGTTCAATGGGTTCAACATATCCTCTGCCTCTTTTGAGTGGAAGGTGGAGGGAAAACAAGAGGTCAACGGTAGGAATGTTGAAGGTCAAATCCTAAATGTATGGAGATGGAAAAATATCTTCTTCGAGCTCTTGTTTCTAGTAGATTTAAATAAAATACTCCGCTTCTTTCTAGGCATTTACAGAAATGTAGAAAGAATACAGTGGCATACTCAGGGGGGATTTTGGGTGTTGACTCCCCGCCCCCCCAGAGCCAAAAAGAGTTTTAAAAAATCAGGGCTATTTTAAGTGTTTAAATATGTACAGTTACACACGCCGATGGTGACACGCAGGGAATATATAAAAATATAAATCTGATTCCATCCTTGTTACATGTGGGGCAGAAATTTGCCTACTCCAGAAATGCAGGCAGTTTTGCGTTTACTCTATGGTTCAAAAGCCTCTCAAAGAGAAATCCTGGCTACACCACTAAAATAATAGACAAATATTCGAAGGAGTGCGAAATATTCAACTGCCAGAGATATGGAGGAGAAGTGCACCCTCAAAAGAAATATTAAAGGAAGAACGAAGGAACTTTTATTTGTTTTCGAATTGCTTCCATCTGAAGGAAAGGATGCAGCAACTTCTCTCTTTCACGATTTTATTGCGCAGTTATGTGAGAAAGTTTCTTCAGTGAGAAGAAGCAACGAAACTACAAGAAAGTTTCCTTCTTGGAGAAGAGACCCAACGTGGGTTGCAGAGAGAGGAATGGTTCAATATCAGAGAAAGGAGAGGCTCATGGAATTTTAAAGCTACAGAACATTTAGAAACTATTCATGTCGTGAGCACGAATTAAAATCAGTATTGCAAGAATGCTTTGATTTAATTAATGATGGAACGATAATGATTCATTTAATTGTCATTGAAGCTAACAAAAAAGCACTCGAAGATATTTTATTGATTTTAGACACGAAAACCAACAAAGATAATCCAGTTAAACAAAATTAGTGAATATTTAATACATTCTCATTAAATAGTTTTCAAATACCTCTTCTAGGAATTTAGGAAGAGGAAATTTGGATTGCTAACACAAAACACATTTACATACATAATGCAGTATAATTAAGTCAATAAATAATAAATAGGTAGGAAACTAAGCAAATCGTTGTAAAAGAGGACAATAACTCTATATTGGAATAAAATCAATTAGACAGACGCCATATTTTTCTCTTACCAGAAGATTTAGCATAAAATACCCCTTATTAGAACCCCATAAATAATATTAGGGAAATAAAAATTTCATCTGAATGAAAAATTTAGGAAATTTTAAAAATTATTTCATTGCTCCATCTTCCCCTTTTTAAGTCGATCTAAGGAAGTAGCTGGAAACAGAATTAATTGATAACGCCAACACAATCCATAGGATAAGCAATGAATGTCTTTCTTTGATTATAATATAGTTTCCCATCTACTCCGTCTCACTCCCTCCAAACAGGATCTTCCACAGAGGAGTGATGGACATAACACCGTCTGGATTTCCGAGGGCTCGACCAATTTTAGTCATTAAGCTTATCGCCTGTTCTACTTTATATGTAGTTGAATGTGAAATTTTTACTCTAAGGCGACTTTTTTAAGTTTATCAGATACATTTTTATCTTACTGATCAATCTAATATCCTTCGTATCATTATTTTCTATATCTGTTATTAATTCTCTTTCCTCATGTAGTTTTCTATTAAAAATATGTTATCCTCTTTATCTTTTCATTTAACGTTATTCGTGTCAAATGCCATTAATGTATAAATGTTGAAATGAAGATTGCCTAACCTTGTCGGGATTAATCATATCCTTAAGAAATACGACCACTTTGTCCTGACGTGTACCTCGTAGACTGCCGAGTCAGTTCCCTCGCTCATGTCCGAATGAAGAATCTAGAGGACCCTTCCGCAGTTCCGTAGCTCTTATAGACGAACCCCTTTCTTTCCCACGCCTTTCCCGGCCATTCTAAGCACGTATATCCGCAGGGACCGCCGCCTTCCTCGCAAAAGGATTCTAATCACCGGGAAAGCGTTTCCCATAATTCCGCGTGGGCGAAATGCGACGGCGATGATGCGCTTCCATCGCAAATTCCCATACCTTAATGAAGCCGCAAAGTTGCAATAGACGGCGCATTCCGCAAACCGAATTCCCATCACCCCAACCGACATTTCTGGACTGCATTACGGGGTCTCGACACTCCTCGCGTGGCTTCAATGGCTTTGAAACGGATTCCAATCCGCATTCACTCCAAATTATGAATTTGCGGGGAAACTCTTATATCGGCATAGTTCACGTGTAGGTGGAAGAAATTAAAGAGCGGAGTGCCAGCACACCCATTGGGAATGATTACAATTTTCCACCATGAGAATCGTTCGGTAAATACGATGAAAATTAGCACAACGCAAATTCGCATGAGCAATAAAGGATGAGAACCATCCAAAATCCACTTTATTTAGTTATGACGACTTTCGTTTTCGGGCTATATTGGTACAGTCACCAAAAGTCTAGAAAAGAAGCCTTCCTAGCTAGGTACTTCATTTATTTCAATAGATGTGTTCCCTGATACTAGCAAATGATTTTATAGCCATTAAAATTGAAACTTTTCATACCAGGTATAGGATCGTATTGGATATGCAGTGGAACACATACATGGTACTAAGGTGGAAATGAAATGAAATGAAAAATGAAAAAACTGCAAAATAACTCAATTAGAGGTCAAAGATGAATTCTTATGCGTAGAAGTAACAAAAAAGCTACAATTCGATAGATTAACTCATCGAAGTAATGCAACCATTCAAGCACAGATCGGAAAATTCGTTGATTCAATTTTGCTCAATAAAGATTTCACGTAGAGCTAAACAAATTAATCGTTTTTTCCTTGCCAAAAAGCGGTTTAAGACATCACATTAGAGCCAATTGTTATTTTCCTCTCACAAGGATCGTAATAATTAATACTCAGGTATTTTATTGGTGTTAAGCAAGTGATCCGAGTTATTGGAATATCGAGCCATTCCGACCGTTAATCCTACACGGCAACAGAGGCGTAAGGATCGCACGCGTGGGTAGCACAAGTGGCCAAAATGGGCAACTGGTCTTTCCATCATCAAGTCAGTGTTAGCACGTGATCGAATCATGTACGCCTACTCGCAAGGAAAACAAACTGATCACATACTCGATGTTCATGCGAGGGCGGCAGAAAAGAAGAACATCGCGCCGTATCAGATACAGTATCCCACCGGCGTCTTCCAAGAAACACGCAACGGAGTACATTTCATAATGTGATGACTTTGCTGAATCTGCGCGATGCTCGCGCTAACGATAGCGTAGGAAACAATGGCTAAGAAGCACGGAGAAGGACGCTTTAAACGGTTTCCAACGAGCCCGCTTTTTACCGATCATCCAATCAACGTCTTCCAACGCAGAAGCCGTTCATTTTTCTACTACGAGATATATTGCTAATCATTGCTAGAAAATATCTTATTAGTTAGTTCATCCCTTTAAAGCATATACGAAATAAACTCTTAAAATGTGAAAGGAAAAATAAACTAAGGAATTCATTTATTAGATTGATTCGTGAATGTAATTGTGATTAACATTAAAATTATTTCGATTTCAGGTTGATATCATTTCTTGATACATATAAAATATTGCTGATATGAGTTTTCAGAATTAAAAATGACCTATTTAGGATCTTACATACGTTTTTAATTCTGCCTTCCTTTGTAATTGATTGATTCTGGCGATAATTGGTTGGGTCGTATTTAGTTCAATGAAAGTAAAATCTGGACAAGTCCACAGAAAATATATTTGAGTGAAACGGTAATCGCTTTTGAGGGTTCTACCCACAGATATATACTATTACTAGAAGTAGTATATTAACAGTATACATCAAAGGATCCGTGGAAAGAACCCGCGAAACCTATCCTAATTTACAGAAGTATGTACAGGAGTCAGATTTTGTTTTTATTATCTTCTTTTATTTACGTGTAAAGATCACATCAGTGATCGTGACGTATTTAAGTAGTTAAGAGTTTCACTCGACATATTTGAGCTCTACGGACCGGAGACAGGTGAGGAACGAGGGATTTTATTAGCATCGAAACCTTGGGTTTTATGATCATGGGTTCACATTAGAACAACTTTTGTTATACATTGTGAAAAAATTCTCTCAACAATCAAGACAAATCGCAAATGATTCATTGTGACTCAGGAATCACGGTTTGAATGAGATGGATAAACGTCCGGGAACAAATTCCATGCGGAAAACTTGACGATTCAAGCATCCCCTCTTTCTCAGCCGTATCTCATTTCTTCTAATGTTGAGGTGTAAATCCGTCTCCATCTGACGAAGCGCAATAACGGCACATTATGTAACGGCGTTGATTGCTGCAATAACCGCGTGCAGATGCCCATTAAATAGGCTCTGAAAGGGAGAGTGATGATCGAAATGATACCGAGTAAAATGAACGCTATCCGTACCTGCTTTCCTTTTGCTACGAGATTACGTCGAAAGGGTTTGTCAAGGGCGTAATTGTGTTTTCCGCTCGATGGTTGACAAACGGTTAAAGAGGAAGGAGGTTATGAAAGAGGTCGCAATGGGGAGGGGCGGAAGGAATGAAGGCGCGATAACGGAGACACGCCCGTCTTAAAACACAATCAATCCGCTGTGGGAGTCTGCGATAGAACAAAAATGGATTACGCAAGGATATGAATAGAAAATGAATGACACAATTTCCCGTTTGGAAGAAAGTCATAAGAAGGGCAATGATATGGGTCTAGAAGAGTTTGTGGATTAAAACTGAATTAAATAAGATATCTACAAATATGCACCACAAAATGGTAAATAAATCATGAGAAAATCATGTCATTGAATAGATTTGTATGGAAGAAACATTAAATGCTTGGATTTCGAGAAATTATGAATGAGGATGAATATTTAGTACTTCAAAAAAGGAATAACAAGTGTGAAAAATAGCGACACGACTGGGACTCGAACCCAGGTCTCCCACTTTCCGGGCAGGTATTCTAACCACTGAACTACCGTGCCGCGTCTCTCTCACACTGTTAAGGGAATGCCCGGAAAGTGGGAGACCTGGGTTCGAGTCCCAGTCGTGTCGCTATTTTTCACACTTGTTATTCCTTTGAGATTTTCCGTAGGTTTTCAATCTACTAAGACACCTTCCTTTCCTTTAATACTTCAAAAAAGTTTATGGATGGCTATTGTTTCATTGATGCAATTAAAAAGAGAGTTTTGCCGTGGAGATGGAATCAGAGCATTCGCTAGAATAAAGATGGAATGTACCAAAATAACTATGAAAGTAAGAAAATAAATTAGGTTATCTCATTATCAAAAATGCTGAATGGTTAGTCATTCACAGTAAAGGCATATTCGAAGGAAACATTTGTTTTCATTTTTGCTGAGGCATAGGAACTGCAAATTTACTAAGAATAGTTTACTATTAGAATAAATATAGATGACTGTATTGTATTGGATTTTAATCAAAACACTGTCCAATTTTGATTCACGATGATACGAATTGTAATAGATCAAAAAATTATATTCTATAAGAAACATGTGATGGATCTATCTAAAACCTTATGATGGGCCTTATCTAAAATTATTTAATGAGATCATGAGATAGGAGAGTACGCTGTAGTACCAATGATAATTATTGCAAATGTTTTTTTAATTTTAGTCATTATACATCCTAATGCGATATATTACCCTGAAAATGCTTTCCTCTAGGTTCAACGAGCTCGAATACTGACATTCGGTTTCATTATATATTTCACCAAGAACATATATTTTAAAATTTAAATAAAATTTTAATAACTAAATTTATACTACCCATATTACGAGCCAATATGATATTAAACTAAAAACTTCGCTTGTGAGCTTCTTTAACGGAAAATACCAAATTTCTTTCAAAGGAATAATTGGATATTTCATAAGTGTGAGCTCATTTGACGACTTCGACATTATAACGAAACTAAACGCACCTCTGAAGGAGCGTATTACATTTTCACTTAAAGATTCTCCGTAATTTATCCTATGGTATGGTAAAGAATTTGCTGTACTGAATCAAGTAAAAAAGTATCTGGTTTTACAATTATCTTGAATCAAGTTACGTTTCTGCTGTAATCAATTCCGCTTAGTCGGCTATATATTTCAAAAATGACAGAAACTACGAGGTGATTAACTGAATTCCTCATATATTTCACATAATTCCTTCATTAGCCCTCTGAAATTGCTAACTCACCGAACAAAAGCTGCTATCGGATATTTCATCACAGCGAGGCAAGCTTCCATTTGGTACAACTGGGTGATTAGCTAACAGATGCTCGAACGAAAACATTCCTCTATTATAATTTAGAGACTTTCACCTTCATCCCTGACGAATAAGTTATCGTCTCCTCGGATCGTATCTGTAGTCATTTCTTACAAAGAGGCGAAAAAGTAGCAAATAGTGACGTGATAATAAATATGTGCATCCTGGGGCGATTGATGGACTCTAATCGTAAGCGGAGGGAGCTGACGAAATCTCTATCGAGCAGCAAATGAATCAGAATAGCTTTGTTAATGACTATGCGCCAAAGGCGTAGACCATAAAAGAAGAGAAAATAGAAGTAGAAATCAATGCGCTATAATGCTCCCAGCAAATGTAAACATCAGAGAGACTTCAGGACTCGAAAGAAGGGGACAAAAGAAACTTCTGCTGTGAGGGAAATAACAGATACGGAAGGACTGGCATTCGATGAGAAAGAACAAAAATCATATCGCGAAAGACCAAGAGCATATATCCCTTGAATGTTCAACATGGAACAGGGATAACTAACTAACGTCTTTGCCAATCAAATCAGCAAGACTCACAGGTGGTGATTGGTGATCTTACATCACGTCGAAGACTAACGAAACGAAGATTTATTCTTTTGCCACAGAATGTACGTTGCAGTTTAAAAGAACTGCAGAAACCATCAACGCTAAGACTCAGTCCTATGCGCAACCAATGATAGCTTCCTCAGAGACCAGAGCAGAAATAACACGAGATAATCATTCATCATTCTGCTCTGGTCCCTGAGGAAGCTATCATTGATGGCAAAATGGGGATAGGATAGAATCTTAGCGTTGTTTTAAACTGCAAGTAACTTAACCATCAGCGGCAACTTCTATTAAACAGAATTTATGTCTACGTTTCATTATTTTTATGATGGAAACCTGCTACGAAGTCGAGGCCGAATAATTAGATTCCTAAGTGGCAATGAAAATTATTCTTCGAATCTTCTTCAGACAGACATTTAAAAAAATTTTGTTAGTTTAGTCTTGATTCCGGTGATAATACGAATGAGTTGACAACACCATTCAAGATTAAAAATGACTTCAAAATGAAGTTTTATACTAATATATTTATGTCCGTTCAAGAATCGTCTAAGGAAAGCGATATTGGTCATTTATTCCATTTAAGTTTTTGAAGATGATGAATTACACGATACTGGATTTAGCAGCCGTTGAATTTTCCCTACAAACTTTAGTTCCGCCAGTAAGAACCCCTCCGCTTGGTGCTCCTCAAATCTGATATGCAGTAACGAGAAACAAAGACTCTACCCTCCAGACACCCAGGGCCGGCACGAGAGATAAAACCTTCACGTGCATGGGAAAGGAAGGAGCCGTAAGCAGGATGGGAATAAAGACATGAAGCGGGGAGTCGATGGGGTTGAATGCTAAGGAAAAGGCCTTCAGACAATGACGAAGTGGAGGGAAGCAGTGTGAGGGGAGCGGAAAAAAGATGGAGGTTCCCTTTACTCCGGTGGGTCGGCGGCAAGAGTGTCCAGCAGAGAGGAATGGTGTGTAATTTAAAGAGAGGGTTTTATTAGGTGAGGGAGAGAGTGATGGCTGAGGCAGATCCTTTTCCGGTGCGCCCACTCCGCCCACCGAAGCAGAGGAAAGATGAGGAGAAAGGGGAAACATTCGTTTGCAACTGCACCTGAATTTTCTTTACCACTCTCTTTATTATTCCTGCAGCCTGATTCATTTTGAGGATACACTTCCTCACAATGGCGGTGGGCCAGGATCGAATTCATCGCTGTGTGCTGGTCCCCTATCACAAGAATCCTTCGTCTCCCTCCCTTCTGCCATCCCCGTCGCCACAGTCCCAGACCTATCTTCCGTTCCTGCTCGCATTACAGGATTGTTTCAGCGATTTCAATAACTTCTCCTGCTCATATGTTAAAACAACATTCAATCGCTTATTGTTCATGACACTGGCATTAGATATTCAGTTTAGTGAAGAGAAAGTTTCATAAGTTGAGGTGTTAACTGATATCTCTGTTGCTACTCCAGCAACAATTACGTATTTTTCAGAGGAATGAGAGGGTTTAAAATGATCCCAAGAAAAGGGAGAAATGTGTTCGACTTTCATACGTTATAGGCAAAATATTAAGTTTAAATGCCCCTAAATATCGTGAAAATATTTTACTCCATTATAATTAGGTTTTATTTTCCATTATAATTAAGTTTTCTTTTACTACGCAAACATTTCCTCAGTAAAACAACGAAATATATGAGTTCGAACGATCATAAAACAAAATTCCATAACATATCCGAACCTATTGTGGAAGAATTAAACTAATTGTCTTCTTTTTGCATTAAGAATTACTGAAAAATATTTGTTGAAAGAATCGAGGGAATTTAATATTATTCCAGCTCAAGAAATTGTTTGTATGCTTACAGGCAACTGTTCTTTGTTTACTGTAATTGTTTCAGCTTTGCTCGCCAACGAACGTTTAGTTACATAGATTGAAAACCTGAAATTAAATTTTCAATTCATACTTTTCTGAGATAAAATAGGCATAACTATAGAAAGATATTTACAAATTACATTAATTCCCTACATTCGAGAGGATAAATATAATTTCATGATCTTGTAATATAACCCTTCAAATGTAGTGAATCATACCTAGTTATTAACAAATATAAGGTTCTTATAAGAGAAAAGCAACGTTTTTCTTTAGAGACCTGTGCAATAATAAGTTGCCAATTACAGGAAACATGCTCGTTAGCCTCATTTGCTTGCAGGAGAATTGGTACACTTGCGAAATCTTAGTCATTGCTTCTCGCTTTGCTGGGCCCATTGTCGACCGAAATGTCTGCACATTTCTTAGATATCGACTGCGCCCTGAGGACTCACCCTTTTTGAGGGCGCGGTCCGATCCTTCTATTCCACCGTGCAGCCGAGGACAGCCACTAAGAAAACTCCTTTTCTTCCTCAGGATAGCACAATTCCTTCCGAGCACAACATCCACCAACACCTCGCATTAGGGAAACACGGCACGACAAAAAATATGCATGTCCGCAAAATATTCACCAGAAAACACCAGAGAACAACAAATATCCACACTGTTCCCAGTAATCCTCTATAAAGCACGAGAATTTCGCAGCTTCCGGCAGTCTTTACAGCGAGTGCCAACTAGGAATAGGGGAGAGAAAGAGGTCACGGGTCAAGGACAAAAGGTGTGCTTTTCGTCATCCCCATGCAGCTCTCTCCTCCTCTTTCTCCACCACTCCAGCATCCCTCAGCCACTCTCACTTTCGAACGGAAAGCGATGATGATGACCTCCCAGGCGACGCGATCCTATTGCCTTCGCCACGGACACGCTCAGCAAACGACACCGGTATCGTTAGAGGAAACAGAAGACGAACGTATCTTGATGAAGTATGCCCTCCGTGTCTCTTCGGAAGGGCCTCGCGAGTTAAAAACAAAGCACGCACTCTCACGACACGACCTGTCCGTGCGATCGTCGTGAGCCAACTCGCCGGCTGCCCCACAACACACTCACTCACGGGGGTTCTGAAGAGGGAAGGCAGACGGACGGGGTCACGTGGTCGTGAGGACGCCCACCGCCCAACGGCATCCCAATAAGAAAAAAAAACGGACGTCCAGTCCAGGGTCTGTTCCGATGGGACGGGTAGGTCCGGGTGTGCGGGGGCTAAGGGAGAAACGTAGGCGTGAACAGGTGAGGCGTTTCCCAGGCGGGCGAAGCGCGAAACGAGGGGCAGAAAACCCGCGCGGATATTAGCTCTATCCGATAGGAAGCACCCTTTGTGTATCTCGACTGCGACTCGACTCCGAGGCACGGCAACGAGAACTGACGCCGGAGAGGGTGTGTTGTCGCGGGGGGCGCGTAGGGATTCGTAAGGGAGGGAATCGGAGCGTCGGTGGAAAGGAGAGGACGGAGCAGGCGCCCTGGCTGCGAGGGCGGAAGAAGGCACTTCCCCACTCGGCGCCCCTCCACGCACCGCCGCCCCCGTGAAAGGGGGAAGGGCATTTCAGTTGAGGATCGTTTTAAGCTTCCGAAGAAGAGCACCGTGACGACAATTGACGTAACTCGCTGTGTAACTCGCGAGAAAAAAATAAGGAAAAGTACAGGGAGGTTTTTGAAGGGTTGCCGACGAATGCAATTCGTTCGCGAATCAATAAATTTCCAATGAATGTTAAAGGATGTGATATATAGCGTAAAATATACGGCTGTTGAGGTTGCATACGCTTGACGGTTGCCAACGTTTCAGTAACATTTACTTGTTTTTCTCCTGCCGCGTCCTCCAGCCATGAGTATTTTCTTACCCTTGCTACTTAAAATTGTAGTCAAAACTCGTCGCTTAACCATGGTAAACCAGCTGAGGATGAAACATTTTTAATTCATTTACTTTTTTGTAATCAACCAAATAGCTAGACAAACAAGGTTTGACATTAGAGCAAATACATCTAAGTAATTTTAAAGCGACTTTTCTTCTATTACGCCGCAATAGAGATTTTGGCTTATTTTTCCAATATGTCCATCGTCAAATACATGCTGTTCTGTCTGAATAAATATATCCGCCAAAGATTCAAACGACCAATGACAAGGAAAACGGAAGATTAAATACTATATCACAGGAATGTTTTTCTCTTCCATTATACAGGTTTTCGAAGAATATTAATACGCTTTTCACAAATATTTGATAATTTTTGCGCTAATCTCTATTCCTTTGATATTAATCAGTCTTCGAAATTATTAGGAAGTGGAAGTCTTTAATGACAAATCCCGGTGAACACCGATTTCGTGTTTTCTGTTTCTTTTTCCGAGGGGAAACAACTCGAGTGTTAATTAGATATATTACGCTTCCCACCTCCACTAGGCATCGACGCCTTTGCGGCAAAGAAGGTATACCAAGTGAAAAACGATCCGCCGTGAGTCACCCGCGCAGCGTCAAAAGCGTGATTTGCGGGAGATTATCTGTGATGAACGGCAGACGCGATGGGCGGCTCTCGAACGTGAATCACGCGTGAGGCGGCGTGTCAATGTGCTCACTCACGCCGACATTGCTTTCGTAAGGGATTTTTTTCGTTGTCTTTCTTTCTCCATCCGACAGGGATCATTCCCTTGTCACTGCCTTCATCAAACGACCAAACCAAACCAAAAACGTTGGATTTTCCAGGAATCGACTAAAAGTTGCGACTGCAAAGTCATAATCTAATAAAATATAAAATTAATGAGGCATTTGAATGTAAAGAAGCAGATAAATTTAAATTGCACGTACTTGATATCAACATTTTATTATATTACCATTATCATTATTATAAAACTCTTTTTACGGCAGGTTGGCCTCTTTTTCACCTAACCTCTGAAGTCACACATAATTCTAAGTTATAGAATTACAGAAATTAAAAATTATTTAAAAAACACTGCGAAAGGTAAATGAAAGGATGGAGTGTGGGGAAAAACTCCTCGGCTGAACGTTTTTGCAGAAAACCCTTCGGTGAGGGAAAAAATGTTCGATTCCACGTTATAAATAGGCCGCGCTGGCAGAGTGGTTAGATTGCTCTCCAACACCGAAGGACCGACTTCGAGTTCCAATGAGTTCAAATATTCCGGTTACGGCATGTTTTTATATTCGTAAATTATGATTATCATTAAAATTGTTGTAATTTGGGTCTTTCTGTTTCTGTTTACGAAATAATAGTAATAATAGTAAACAGCCCAATTCCTAGTTTTTCTTAGTTTTCCTGATTTTCTTAATTTGTGACTCATGAGTAGCGCATCGGCTCCCAAACAGCGGCTTTCCACAGAAAAGAAAAGAAAAGATGGTAATAGAATTTATTGAAATACTACTCTCACATAATTTTTCAGTAATGATACCGAAGGTGAACTGATGTCTCAACAGATCAAACTGATTTTACAATTGTAGATTATTATACGTTACTTATATTGCGGCACGTTCTGCATATATGCTTCACATCGCAAAATTATCCCATTACACCATCGTCATATATACTATTGTACTAAATGATATTGTATAATATCATATATTACAATAAATTTAAATAACTCATATTAATTAACGTTTTACAGTAATCTATTCGTATTATTATACACTAATATCCTGAATGGATATTAGTGAATAATATACGCCTGAATGCGTGAGTCTGCACCATCCTATACACCCAAAATACAACCTTGTATACAAAAGCAAAATATACAATAACAATACAACATACAGAGAACTTTATTATGCGAACATTGAGACCACGAAGTCCTATCTTCCATTTAAAATTTAGAAGAAGAATATGTGCAATATTAAAAATCAGAACAGAGATATTGAAAATAAAGTAGTAAAAATGCAAATATTAAAAATATAAAAAGTACGAATATTATAAATATTAAAAACACAAATAATGCGATGGACAGTAGTAGAGCTATTCTAAGAATTCTTTGATTGAATAGACACAAGTTTCGATCAGTTCTTGCAAGTTCAATCGGTAGATAAAAAAATTTAATTCCCATTTACATAGGAGAATGTTCGTATGAAACCTTAGATTATGGCAGTTCCCAATTTTCCCATAAACCTGAGTCTAGCTCACGACTATCATCTGAGAGTTGTAAGAGGGGACACTCAATAGTTGAAAACGTACCATTCATAGTATTAATTCATGTTTCATAACGTAATCTTTCATTTTTATTTTTTCTAATTACACTTTCTACTTTTATTTAGTCCTTAGGCTCGGAGTGTTAAATGAAATATGCTGAATTTCAAGGAAATACGATGCCGCAAAAATTGTCTAACAATAAAAAGATGTTAATATTTTAATAAGTTTCTATCTACATTGGAAGAGATCATTTTGATTACGGAGATTTATATGAAAATTTGGATTCAGTAGAAAATATCTGATGTAGCGGTGATTTCGCACAAATGGGCCACCGCCGGGAGTCGAACTCAGGACCTCTTCCATCAAAGGCATCTACCCACTTGGCTTACCGGAGGCTCATAATTTTACATTTTACAAGAAATAACCATAATGGAGGACGATGAATGGTTGGTGAAACATACAAACTCTCCTTATATAGGATAGGAATAATGTTTATTTAAGTATCATTCGTAGGGCTGATTTGAAACATCTGAAAAACTTCTTACAGATATGAGACGAAAAAAAACAAAATCCCAAATCGACGATAGGAGCAATTAATGGGAAAAAGAAGAATATAAAAAGTGAAACAGCAACCCAAAGGGCTAAAGTGGAAGGATAAAACATGCACCCGCAAAAGTTATCTTCGAATCGAAGATTGTAGCTAAGAAGGAAAACTTTAAGAAAGATTAAGATTACGATGGTAAAAGTAAAATTTTAGGAAAAAATAACGGAAATGTTTAAAAGATAAATGAATGGAGTTAATAATAATTTGTAACGTTCTCCTATAGGACTACTTCTTCTTTAATAATTCATCGAATAGTTATTTAAAGGGAAGCTTCATAAGTTATCGAAATAAAACCACTTTTTGTGAACTGAAACAAACTAAAGGCGTGCTATCCCGTCTTTCAAGACTTTGAATCAATTTTCATCTCAAACTTCTTAATTTTCTTTCCTTAAACTGTCTCTCGTGACGACACAGGCCATTCACACGCCAAGTACCGCACGAGAACAACGCAAATCACGCAATTTATCTATTCAATACGCGCAACTTTATCGTGTAATTTTTGTCAGCCAACCCTTTCGTTGAGCGAGTCGAGTAGTTGCACAAAAGATTCTAGCAGCAAGGACCAGCTTTTTCCCAGAATGCATTGTTACCCAGCAGACAAAAGACGGACGTAGGGAAGGAGGGATCCAGCACGAAGCGTCTGGGGAAAGGGAGGAAGAAGAGGAGGTTCCTTACGTGCTCTGAGGTTCCGATTTTGCTCCTTCAATTCAAAGCATAGAACCGCAGCCCTTCCGGTTTACGGGAGAAGTTCGGAGTGGGAAAAGCAACAATCGTCAACAATGAGTCGAATCATCAAAATTTCCGATCGCACCTCGGATTTAAGAAGTTGAAACGAATCTTGTGGGACCGGAAACGATGGTCGTGCGCCGCTGCGACAGATAAAAGGACTCAGGCGAGCGACCACGAAATTTTCCGCCGACCATGTGCAACCAAAATCGATGAAGCATCAACTTATTTTCATAATTCACCAATTTTCAGTAGTTCAGTTTCTGGTCGCTAGTAATTTGCTTATAATTCTGCGTGAGCTTTTACTTGATACTTTACGTGATAGCCCGCTGTATTTTAATTTGTACATTTATGATATAATTTCTAATATTCTCTAAATGTGTCATTTAATATACGCTTCACTGACATATAGATTAGATGTAGCAAAAGTTGTTATCTAGGCATTTATTGATCTACAATCCATTTGTTCTCAAAATTCATGAAGCTGATCTTTTAAAATGTATTCATCAATTCCTGATAATTTCTAGTTATTGGAAACTCGATATTAAAGGAAGGAATGGCATTTTAAGTATAGGAATTGGATATAGATATTTTTAGCAATACAATTAACCAATTAATAAGTTAAACAAGTGCAATCCCTGGTATAAATTCAAAAGCTAAATTAAGTTATAAATATGTTAGTTAAAATATATAGTTCTTTTGTGATATATGGTTAAAAGAATTTAAACTTAAGGGAATGGAAAAGGTGTTTAATGCTGTGCATTGTGGTGAGCACCTTAAAACCTAAAGGTTAACTGATGTGAACAATAACAATTTGACTGGGCCTCGATCTCAAGTCCCCCACCAAGAGGACCAATCCCTTAACAGTGTAAATTGATGACTTGTGGTATTTTAGTGGTAAGAATATACTTTCCCGGAAATGAAAGATCTGGGTTCGATTCCTAGTCTAGTGGCTAATTTTCACTCCCATTTATCCTTGAAATTAAAATATTTTGGCGAAGAAATTGATTTAAAAACACCAATTTAGGCAGAAGTAATCCCAGTTAATACAAAATGCACATCGGATTCAACATACTCGGTATTCACTCGAGATCTGTGACGCAGGAATCAGTGATTAGAAAGGTAACAAAACTTCAAAAAAATCAAGAGAACGAAAATTTGAGTTCTTTTGTTTGCTTCATTCGAACTCGGAACATATTAAAATGAATTCACCGAACATTACCCACCGCCAATTGACTCTACCGCATTCTTTCAAAGAGATTTTCCTCAATCAAGGATATTTCAGATAATAACTTTATGGAAAACGAGACATTGAGAAAAATTTGGGCAAACGTAAAAAGTGTTTGTCCTATATACCGCGGCTCCACCTATCCGGCGATGAAAAAATCCTCTTGAATCGAAATTTTTCATAAAGCGAAAGTCATAAAAATGTCCTCAAGCGCTAATTAGCTCGAATTCCCTTCATTTTATTACTCCGTATAAAAAAGAGCGGGGGTAGAGCGGGCGCTATGAAAAAATACCTCCGCATGGGCGAGTCCCAACGGAAGGGAAAAGGGAACGAGACGACGAAAAAGAAGAAAAGATCGGAGAGAGAGAAAGAAACAGAAGACGGGGGTACTTTGACGCCGTAAAGGTGAAGAGTTTGGAGGTGTGCAGCCCATTACTTAATAGGCCACCCTTTCTCTCTCGGGCTTAATGAGATTCCCCGTGCGTCTGCCTGTTCTTTCTCAAACGAGAGAGAACAATCTTCCGCAGCTTACTTATTAATCCTCTCTGAATCATTCTCACCAGAAACCTCTTTTTTTCCTCCCATGTCTTTTTCCATCATCCCAGCTACCGTTATAAGCACACGCTGCTGAGAGAAGCACTCGTAACGCATGCTGACACATACTCTGTTCGCCTCAGGTCGTATGGCACACCCTTCAGTCACTTCCGTCCGAAGAGAAAGGAAGGATTAGAAAGAGTGGTGAATTACGTGAAGGGTAGCAGTGAAGAACTTAAGACCATCTCTTAAAATGAAGGAATATCGAACGACAATTCTAAAGATGTAAAAAATATATTTATAAACATCGATTTATCTCTAAACTTTTATCGTTTGTTGAGGTTCCTTAACATATTTATGTAAAATACATGACGTAAAAGTATGAGTTAATTTCAGTTATGAATTCTGAAGGATTCCAAAGAGCAAAACTGTTTATGCAAACATAAACGAAAGGCTGACTATCTTATTATAATGTAAGCAAAGAATGTATAAACACCGTGACAGAGTGATAATGAAACATCTTGGATTACAATTTAGGTATTCGATATCGGGGATATTTAATTACTTAAAAGGTTACATCGATCGAGATTCCTTACACACTGAAGCACTAAAGTACTCAGAATTCAATTTTGATTATTTCCTATCGGAATAGTATATCAGAGTCAGAGTAATCGGTAAACATTTCCATATAATCACAATTGACAACAGTGGAACGAGAATATCTGAAAAGACGATGAGTTATTAAATCCATTAAATGTATGCTCTAATTATGCAGACACCTCAAGAATGTTTTATTGTCATATATTTATCGCGTAACAAAGTAAGAAAATAATGATCTGAGAATCCTCTGTTTTTCTGAATTTTAGGCTTACATTAAGTCATTTAGTTACATCAATGTATTTTGTTAATTTTCATAACTCTTGTATTCGTGATATTCCCAGCTGCACTTTCGTTTTGCTCTGTTGTCCACATTTCGCTGGATTATCAATACATCTCTCATCCTGTAGGAGTTTTCCTGTAGTGTAAATAACCTTCCATTGCTCACAACTCCATGTTCTTAATATCACTTGGTGAAGACATTCGTTGATATACCTATTTTGAACTCAATGGTAAGCAAAAGCACAGGATTAATAATGCAATACCTACTCCAGGGTAAAGTTTAATGAAAGATGTTGAAAACATAAACGCTGGAACCGATTAAGATAGGAAAATAAACAAAGGTTGCGTTAAAAATGAGCTCCACCGACCAAATATACTAAACGGTGAATGAAGAGGGAAATCGAAGGGAGGAAACAAAAGCAGGGAATGGAAAAAGGGGTTGAAAGTGTTGCCACCGAACTTCCCCGACATCACGTGCGCGTATGAGAACGGGCCTGTGTGTGTACTTCTCTTACGAAAGCGAAAGCATTGTACGAACTGCGGGACACCACATCCTCGAGAGAATAATGGGGGCGTCCATCCCACACACATCCCACTTCAACCCTTTCCGTGCTCATTGGAGCGTCAGACGACGTAACCGCTCCTTGGCACCCCACACCGCCGTGATGGATCGAGGGAGCCATCGCGTTGCCCAACGGAGTTCAAGCTTGCTACGTTTCGTCGCCCCCGAGAGTGAACAATCCATCGCCGCCTATTTTGCAACGAGCGCTCTAATCGGATGAAATTAGTCAGCCTCCCAAGTTTAATTCGCTATTTAATATGACTACCGTAACTGTACCTTTCTTTAAGTTAAGTCGTGCACTTTTAACGGAATTTAAACCGAGGCTCGATTACTATTCCGTAATAAAGTCACGATATCCATTTCTAGGACTATTAACTTTAGAATATAAGAAATAGGACGTAGTTCCTTCTTCTAAAATGATCGATCCATGCTGCTGTCTTTTCTTATTCATAATATGTACACTTTCCAAGCATAGAATTTTACATATTACGTCAAATACCACACTATGTATAGAGCTATTTAGGAATATTGTAAATAGTAAGTTTTTAAAATGTTATTTGAAAGTTGATACGCCATTTTATGAAGTGGGACCCCTCTAGCATTCGAACCCAAGACCACTTTCACCGAAGGCGAACTCGCATCCCACTTGGCTATCCAGGAGCTCTGTTTTAAGAATAGTATATCAGTTAACCTTTCATTCAGAGTAAACAGACTCTGAAACAGGTGTGCGAACCAGCTGTCTTGAGCTCTTCTTCAAACATAAACGAGCATACTGATACTTCTAGTTTACCGCTAAAATCATCTACAGCTACATTAATATTCTCCAAGACGCCTTTCGGTGTGTGACAGGGAGTGTAAATACCGAGCGTTCGAAGTTATTTTTTAGCTTGTTATTATGTACTTTAGATTAAAACTACTCTATACCGGCGGTCCCGGGTTCGATTCCCGGTGGGGGCTCACGTGCGAAATGACCTTAGCTGTCGAAGCACTTTTAACAATACTACTCTCTACTCTATACCGACGGAAGAAATAGTTACTTTTCCTAAACTAAGATACAACAGGCGCGAAACTGCCTGGTTAAAATTGAGATTCAATGCGACTTTATCGTTAGGTAAAATAATCTGCAGAATCTATCAAACGCAAGAGGGTAAAGATCTAATAATTTCAGTAGGTACTGCTCATAGATACAAGGAAATTGACAGATAGGGATAAGTATTTTTCGACCTACAAGTTTAACTTGAGGGAATCAAGTGTATCCATGTGTTTAAAAGTTAACCTAAATCAAGCAAATAATTGTGCCATAGAGACCTTCAATTATTTTTTTTCCTTAAGGCAACGATGACTTCGAAATTTCTCTTTTTTACTGGGAACTCGTACATCATTCGACCTTCAAGTCCATGACTTTGAGCTTAGCGGCAATATTTCACGAGAGAAAAACACTTCGGCTCTTCATTGAAAATTATGGGGATTGTTACCGATCATGACCGACAATATAACAACGGAGAAAGCCCCTACTTGGAGATAAACGCCCGAAGCTCCCGCTTCCTAAAACTTACACCTTTCTATAGCAGCCAGCGGGGCGCTGATAATAAGTATGGAGCTGACGTTAATGAAATATCGGTGTATCATAAAAAGCGATATCGAAGGGAAAGTCTTGGAATTATTAAATTATTGCGTTAATGATGCCCACATTCACCTCAAGAGAAATGGAGAGGATTTAACAAAAATGGAAATGGAATTTAACGAAAATGGAATGGAAATTAAATGTTAAATGGAATTTGACAAAGATAACTGCTACTTATAGCGATAGTTGCAAGCGTTAAAACCGCCCATGTTTACGTTAGAGTTGGGCATCGAACCGGAAGAGAACCGAAACCGAGAAAAACGTTATTTTTGTCGAAGTGAAAACCGACCCCTAACCGTAACCGAAGGCTGTTATTTACTTCATTCCAGTTTTTAGTTTCATACAATGCATATTTTACTTAAGTGTAATTGGAGGAAGGTTTACTAACAAGCAGTTTAACTGGAACTAGTAGTCTAGTATTACTGTTTTATTCTGGAACTTAGTAATTTAGTGTATATGGAAAAAGCCATCAATAATAAAAGAATTTAATACTACAATGGTTGGTTAAAATAAAAAACAAAACGGTTCAAATCGGTTCGTAATTTGCAGGAGCGAAACCAGAACCAAACTGATATTTGATATTTTCGTTGAATCGGAGCGAAAACCGGATCTAAAAATATTACGGAACGATGCTCTGCGTTCGAGGGAGTGCACCGCCAAGTGCTGATTACCATTAGATGGGAGAGGATGTAGTGGAAGATGTACCCGAAGAAAATTTCTCCAATTCACAAATTCTCAAAGGCGGCATCTATTCCATTTTCAAATCCGATAGATAGTATAAATGGCACGAACGGGATCTCTTTAACAAAAGTAATGGGTTAAACATTCCGTCGCTACTTCAGCGGGTAAAAAATGCCCAATTTTTTCTTTAATGGACACCATTCGAGAGAAGAGTAATAATAAATCTCCAATCGGATAACTTGAGTCTCTTCGGACTTTCCCTTCGAAGCGCAATATCGGGATAGGAGATTTGGCTCTTCCATTACGTCTTTAACGCGGTCAGAAAGCTAAGCATGTTTAGCCAGAATTCAACCTCTTAGCGCTAAGCCCTTCCTTTCTACCCACTTCCTTACCTCTCATCTTCCTCATCTCCGCCGATGGTCTATCGAAAGATGAGTGACATCCGTGACCGGAGCACATGCACACACAACAACACACGAAATTGAAATAAAATATGAGATTCACGCGATGAGGATTCTCGCTCCGTACGGATGCGGTCATAACATCGCCCCTCAGGGACTTGAATGCTCGATCGAGTGAAAGTGCTGCATGAATTTTTTCGGCTGCCCATCAAACATGACTGCGTTCTCCTTTATTCCCTGCCGAACCCTTATCTTCCGATTGCATCTTCACCTCGCGTGCCCTATGGCCATCGCAGCTCGGGGCCGAAGAGATAATGGATCAGAGGGAATAAGACCATTCGACGTCCGTTCTAAGAGGAAAAAAATCAGATGGATGTAACCCTCCTCTCCTGTAATAGAAAGGGTTTTCCCCTTTCCTGCTGCGGCGAGGAAATGAACATCTGAGTGACGCTGCCGTGGTAAAAGGCTGTTTGGACTCACTTATTTGGCTCAATTTTCGTAGCAATTAGGCGTAGGCGACAACTGGGGTTGAAATCAATTCCTTTTGTGAGAGTAGAAGTGGAAACGAAGAGGAAGGTAACGTCGAGAAGAAAATCGAGGGAATGAAGTTGATTAGCTCCTGACAGAAACTGATTTCACTGATTTTTGTCAGAAAATTTACATCTACATCTACATAACTACCCCGCAAGCCGCCTTTCGGTGAGTGGCAGGGGGTGCAAATACCAAGCATTCGAGTTACCTCTTTAGTTTATTGCTGTCGCGTATCGTTCGCGGAAAGCATGTGTCCCTAAGACGAATTATCCTCGCATCTACATCTCTTTTTTTACGCTTATTCTCAATTTGTCGAAGTAGCAGGGGGATCGCTTAATACCATGTCTTCCGTAAACGTGCATATTTTCTCTAAATTTATCAAGCAATCGCAGCATAGCTTCTAATCTCATTTCTTTCAAGGATTCCCAACCTGCTTCTGAGAGCATTTGTATAACGCTTGCTTTTTAATCACAACGATCTTTCGCAAATCGTATCGCCTTGCGCTGCACTTTCTCGAGTTCGCGAGTATGCGCTTCATCTGTTGGTCCCATATACTCGCCGCATATTCCAGATGGAGCCTGAATAAGAAGAAATAACATCGATCTCTAACCTTTTCATCGCATCTACCACAGATTTTTCGAATATGTGAGCTCCTGTTTTAGTTATTTGTAATATTGATTCCGAGATAGTCAACTGAATCGACTACATTAACATTCATTCCACTAATTTTGTAACTTCTGAGATTCTGAAACCTATCCATGTCAGTTTGAAGCAAACACTGCCGACGAAAGCCTATCTTAAAAGCAGCACGAAAATCAAGCGATACAATTTCTTTCAAGAAATTTACCGTTAATTGTTTTTAATATTTACGATATGGTTTCCCACTTCGGGAAAATGTATAATTGAGGCGATTAATTTCATAAATAATATTTATCATGAAGTTCCACCAAGTATCGCGTAATACTATTCATAATTTCATATTAGCTATGCTTTCATCTGAGTTTCAAAAGTCAAGGCTAATATTAAACACGGAAGTTACTGTTTAGCCGGGAACACTATGAACATGTAGCAACTACCAGATGACACTGGCCACTCATTTCAACTGAGAATTATCTAACTTATCGAATGGAAATAGATTTCCTCCACCTCATGCCGTCTTATTCCCTCACCCTCTTCTTTGAGTGCCATCCCTTTAAAACAACTTATTTTGATTGAATCGCTGTTTTCTTGATCTTAGATCCCTTTCAATTGGAAAAATAAAGTAAGTAATTCAGGAGATTCGATATCAGGTTGTTAAAATTTTCGTTGAAATGAGACGCCTTTCTAATTCTTAGGCAAAAAACTAAAGGCGCTGAATGTAATGGAATTGAACCGGCTCTATCAAATCCAGTTACAACGGCTTTTAACACTTAAAAAGGTTGAATTTAAGGAAGTTTATTACTCTTCATTCCGGAGGAGTGAATTACTTCATTTTTTACTACAAATTAATTCATTCACATAGGAATTCATTCGTATAAAATACCATTCTTCTTGTAAAGACGAATGAAAAAGCTCAGAAAAGAGATTTCCCTTCAGCATTTTTATTTCAACCATAAAAATGAGATATTAACGATATTCAATGATATGAAATACATACGATATGATGTAAGAAAATACTTCCAAAGATGTAAGAATGTTAGATTTAATGGAATCTTAAGCCGCTGAACTTGAGTAACCTTTATAAAACTTCATCAGAACATCAGACAAATGTAACACTTTGTTTTAGATTCAACATATTTGTTAGACACACACGACCGATTTCAACTTGTTGATAGTCATCTTTGGGCCAGATCTGAAGATGACTATCAACTAGTCGAACCCGATCCTGTGTCTGATAAATCTGTGGAATTTTATACAAAGTGTTTCATTAATCCAGTGATATAACTCCACATAGTAACTGCTACTTCAACCGATTTTACTTCATCAGAATATTTTTACGGAATCAAATCCTCGAGAAATTAGTTTCAATGATCAGAATTTCCCATTTCGTTTCTAAAAAGTGATATTCAATTCCAGCAATACTTCAATTATGCAGTGTAATAAATTATATAATGACATTATTTCAGCTTTTATTCTCGAAGAAAGAAAATAGTTTCTTGAGCTCATCAGGTGTTCATCTTTACGTTTTCGTCAAGTTCCACTTAGTCACACCTTATATACCTTAGTAAAACAATAGACAGACAAACCTCTGGCTCAAAGGGTCCAGAGTATAATTTTTTAACGAGGCCGTCTCTAGGCAGAGCCTTTCCCTGTCCTCGGCTGCCCTTGCAGCTAGGGGTCGGAATTGCGCCCGACCGGCGCCTTGTCCTAAGATGTTTTAAGTACCTACATATATGTTCCTATTAGCAGAAATGCAGATCTAGCTCCTGCTTGGTGGGAGTAAATGTTTTAAAGGGATAACCACAGCCCCCACGAGTCCAACACCAATTGCCAGGCAGGCGCAGTGCGTCTCAGGCACGCCTGACCACGTGGTACATACCTGTTTTGACTATGTCACTGGATAGGTCACAGCTCGGCAGTAATACTGCCTACCAGTTACGGTGGCACTGGTGGACCGTATCTCTTTGTAAAACGTGTAAGTCCTGTGTTCTCTGCTAATTAGTTAATCTAATTGTGTTTTAGTGTTTCTTCTTTTCTTACTAGGGCTAACTTACAAAATATTCTAAGGTGTTTATAATTTTCCGGTATATTTATCCGTTCCAAGTTGTCTTTCCATTTCCCAATTTGTTAAATCTAAGTGTTTAATTCTAAGGTCATAGTAAAGGGGACATTCTGTAAGAAAATGTTCTACCGTGTCTCTGGCACCACAATCACAAAGTCCTGAGTCATTTAGTCCAAATTGTTCTAGTTTACTATTGAAGTGTCCATGTCCCGATATTACTTGGCATGTATAATAATCTAAATAATTTTTGATTCTTAATTTTACACGATTAATTATTTTATAAATCCACCTACCTTTTTTTGAGTTATCCCACCTATCTTGCCAAAGGTTTAAACAATGTTCTTTAATTTTCCTAATAGCTTCTTTTTTGTTATTAATTTCAGACGTTACTTCATTAATCATTATCCCTCCTGTTAGTTTCAATCTACGAGGCTTTACTCTCTCTATTATTTTTAGGTCTATTGGGAGTATTCCAGTTTTGAATAATGATTGACATTAAGTGCGTCTCTAGACTGTTTTATAGGCAGAAACAAGTATTAAGCTTTTCCTCTGAAAGGCTAGTAATCTGTTGACACTTATTTTTTTATTTTATTTCCCCAAATTTTGGATGCATATAATAACAAGCTTTCTATTAAACCCTTATATAAAACTATTAAATGTTTACTTTTGAAACCCCATTGTTTTCTAGCGATAGTATGCAAGGAATATAAAACTTTCTTGGCTTTGTTTATTATATACGTAACATGTTCAGCAAAATTAAACCTCTCACTAATGATTACTTCAAGATATTTAATTTTATTAACCATTTTAATTTGAGTTCCTTGAAATTTAATATTCGGTGGTCGTTTATAGTCTAGCTATCCTTTTAACCACATTATCTGCATTTTATCCTTCGAAATCTCTAATTTATTAAATTTGCACCATTCGCATAACCTATTCATTTCGATTATTGCTTCATTATGCTCTATGTCGCTTCTCGAGTTACCTTCAATCATTATTAAGAGATCGTCAGCGTATGCTATTCTATCTAGTCCAAGTTCTTTGTCTTGTCTTCAGTATTGATCTGTTACCAAATTCCAAAATAATGGTCCAAGTACTGATCCTTGTGGGCAACCTTTATTTAAAATTTTAGTGTGTGTAGTTCCGTTCATTATTATATGGCATTTCCTGTTTGTGAAGTAACTTTGTACAACCCTATATAATTTCCCAAAGGAATAACAAGTGTGAAAAATAGCGACACGACTGGGACTCGAACCCAGGTCTCCCACTTTCCGGGCAGGTATTCTAACCACTGAACTACCGTGCCGCGTCTCTCTCACACTGTTAAGGGAATGCTTTGTGAGCAAGACTGGCAGTCTCCACATAGTGGCACAACCTGCCGTCCGAGGTCCTCACTGAGGCAGCCGGCTCACAAAGCGGTGTTATGAGGTTATTTCCCCCCAGGAAATCACAAGGATTAAAGGAAAGGAAGGTGTCTTTGTAGATTGAAAACCTACGGAAAATCCCAAAGGAATAACATGTTATTCCTTTGGGATTTTCCGTAGGTTTTCAATCTACAAAGACACCTTCCTTTCCTTTAATCCTTGTGATTTCCTGGGGGGAAATAACCTCATAACACCGCTTTGTGAGCCGGCTGCCTCAGTGAGGACCTCGGACGGCAGGTTGTGCCACTATGTGGAGACTGCCAGTCTTGCTCACAAAGCATTCCCTTAACAGTGTGAGAGAGACGCGGCACGGTAGTTCAGTGGTTAGAATACCTGCCCGGAAAGTGGGAGACCTGGGTTCGAGTCCCAGTCGTGTCGCTATTTTTCACACTTGTTATTCCTTTGGGATTTTCCGTAGGTTTTCAATCTACAAAGACACCTTCCTTTCCTTTAATCCTATATAATTTTGTTGGACAATTTTGCTTGCGTAATTCTAATAAGACTGATGGCCACCAAACGTTGTCAAATACACCTTTTATATATACAAAAATACAGAGTATATATCTGTGTTGTGTTGTATTAATTTTACTTTTAACAAAATCAATAGTGTCTATGGTTGAGCTATGTTGTTTAAATCCATATTCACTGGGATCTAAATGTATAACCTTTTGTAATTTGTTTAATATAATTCTTTCATAAGCTTTGCCTAATGACGGCGGTAAACATATGGGTCTATATGATTTTATGTTCGTGGGGTCTTTCTCTTTGCCTTCTAGTAATACTTTGACTACTTCTGTTTTCCATCTGTCAGGGAATATTTCTGTTGATTATGCTAACTTAAAAATCTTGAGCAGTTGCTGCCTTAGCACGGGTAGACCGTTCTGTACTAATTCTTATTGCTTATTTTGTCTTCTCCTGGAGCTTTATTTTTACGTAAGCTATATATTGCTATTATTATTTCTTTATCAATTAGTTCGTCATCGGGTTGTCCTAAGTATGTCTCTGATAATACTTTTCTAACGTCTTCGTGCATATCTAAGTCTGTTTCTATCGTGTCTAAGAGGAATTATTTTATCTAAATAACAGTTGGGTAGGTCTTCAACTTTGTTTATTGGTTTATTTTTATCTTATATGCTGCTGTATACTGTTTTCGTTTTGAACTATTTTATATGCTAAGTTCCATGGTCCATTCTTAGCTTCTGTATCTATAGGTACATTTTTTCCAGCTATTAAGTTTTGCGTCCACTACTTGTTTGTAGACGTTTCTAATTGTTGTGTATTTCTGTATGGTTTCTCTCTGGTTTTTGTGCGTATTTTCTTTATAAACCTTTTTTCTAAGTTTAATGACTTGCTTTTTCAATTATTTTAGGTTAGTGTTCCACCATATATGTTTTCTGTGATTATGTTAAAAGATAGGTATAGTTTTCTTGGCGCTTTTGTGTATTATGTTTTCTAGTGTTGTAATTTGTGAGTCAATGGTTGTGTCTGTATCTAGAGGTCTGAGATTGTTTAAGTACTGTTTCCAGTTAGTTTTTTTAAGATTGTATCTTCCTGTGTTGTCTGGGATGACTTTTTGTTTTGTTATATGTGTATCATATGTTCATTATATGATTATGGTCACTTGTGACTGCGTTTTGTACTATTTTCCACTGTTTGATGTTGTTGACTAACTTTTCATTGACTAGTGTTAAGAGTAGTATAATAATAGTGATAACTGCGTACCTATTGCGATGATGTCCAGAAAGTAGCAAGTTTAAGCTAACGGATTTCAGGGAATAACGTCCTGACAGCGCCGATGAGAATTATGGAAATCTATCGAAGATTTTCTTTATACATTGAGATTGGAAGTGGACATTTTCTTAAACAAATCGATTAACTACATAACTTATATTTAAAGTCATGGGAACGTAACGTCTTCATGCGTGAAAATCCCTAATCCCGTGACTAACCCTCTCTCAATAGAGCCCTCCTTGTAAGGATTAAATGAAAATGTAAGGTTGTTTTAATTAGACTTAATTGTAAAAAGCCTGTCGTTTAAATGGATTATCCGGACTAAAGAAGAGCATTCGTTGTGGTGTTAGTAATGAGTCAACTTAATCAGAAAGATAATTGCATTAGTGGTGCGATCTCTTTCCGAATGTATCAGTTTTTATTTTACTTTTATAGAGAAATATATGAGCTCTGACCAATGATAATTTAAGGGATGTTATTGCACGAAAAGTCGTGTGGCTAGGAATACTCCCAAGGAGAAACGGACATGAAAAAAGTCTGACAGCGGAATATCCGGATTCGAGTCCCGGTCCTGTTTTATCATGTCCGTTAATCTTTAGGAACACTGACAATGTGTTGACGTTGATGACGCCATCTTTTCATCTTAGTTTGATCGCGTTGAAGTCTTTTAGAAAGGATGGTAATTAGCATTTTATGAGCGTTGGAAACGCCAAGGACACGTGACAGTGTTATCGAGAATCGGAACACGGATGAAAGCTGCTGTACGGATCACTGTCACCAAGAATCCAGAGATTCAGAATACATACCCCCTATTGACCTATTTTCCTTTGCTTTTCTCTTCACGCAACCTTTGGAACTGCTTCTTACCATCCTCTTACTTCAACTCTTCCTTGTACATACTACAGCTATAAATGAAAACATAGCTCTTATCGAAAATTACACTTAATCGGTTTTAATTGTGGCAAGGATGGGCAGCCGACGCTCTAGTTTTTAATCACAGAAGTGATAATTTTCAAACTTGTAAAGACTTTCATATTACAAGAAAATACATTTCCACCTAAAAATTCAATGAATGCAAGTTACAAATTGAATAAAGAATAAAATTAAAGCGATCAATCAGATAAGATGCCTGTTTGGAGCGTACTTACACATTTATGTGTCGACGAATATGCAATGAAAAATGTCATTGAAGTATGACTAACTCAAATCATAACTGATAAACTACTCGATTGGCTCATTTAAATTATTTATGATTTGAAGGTATAAGTTCCACACAACTTTACTAGACTTTTCTTATAGTGATTCATAATTAGTATCTTGTATGTACTCGTAACATTACCAGATATACACGTACTAGCTGTAGTTCTTTCTTTCTTCTTTCGCAGCAAATGAGAATTCTACGAAAATGAGCCTCTTCCATGATCTGAATTCAAATTATACTCAGATAATTAAAATTAAAAACTTTTCAACTATAGAAAAGCAAATTTCCTCTTACTTTAGCCCTCACACGACCTTAACGAATCAATAAAAGTATCTCACATAATTTCCAGAATTCTTTCAACAAAGTAGCCTCTAGGTTCAGCAGATGGTATTCTATTTAGATTAATGCCAATGAGCGAAGCAGAAAATGGTCATTTCCTGCGAGGTGAAATACAATTCATTCACACACAATATTAACGAAATCAAAATGTTTATATTTCTTTCCCGCAATGAAGGAATTTATTTTGGGTACTAGTGGGTGTAAATGTAAGAATCTTACTGGATTTTTTATAAAAATATATGATTTATCGTGGTCAGCCATCAGCATTTTCTCTAATCCAGGACGATAGCCGGATGTGTATGAACGCAAAGATATCACTTCAGAGAGACAGAAGCAGAATGGGACAAAGGGAAACTCATGGAATCTATAACGACTTTTGCTGCACCTCTGTTATTATTAATAGAAGGCCCTAGTCTAGATGCTTTAAGAATATATTCCATACTTACATATACCCTGTTCTACAATAAAGTCAAGGATAGCAAGTGTAGAACTTCTGTTGTAATGTTCAGAGAGATGAAACCAGGAGCATCGAAAGCCTCAGTTACGAAACACTTGAGTTACGCAAAAAGGACGCCACACCCAAACTTGAAGTAATCCTCGGGCGAGAAACATCGAAGGAATCGTGACTTATGGCTGCGAAAATCAACCCTGTGAAGAGGCCCGAAGGTATCTCGAAAAGGGAAAAAAGAATCTGGTACGTGCAGCGGCTATTAAGCAAAGAAAGTGAAAAAGAGAGAGTGGGAAATTCACATGACAGGGCAATGCTCACGGACGAATAAATAAATACCCTTTATCCCGGGAAGCATGAGGCTCTTAAGAGGCTGCCTTATAATAAGCGGTGCTCCGGACAAACACTTTCACCGTCTCTCGCCTTTTATTCCCCTTTCTTATTCTTAAGAGTACCTCGCGCCTCCGAAGGTTCCCACGCGGGGGCGTGCTAATTAAATAATACGACGCAAGAAGGGGTGCCATTCGGAGGGAAAAATTAGGAGCGAGTCGTGGGCGAGGGGTGGAAGATTCCGATCGCGCGAGGTCAAAGGGTGTACATAATGCGGGAAAGCGGGGTCGAGTGAAAGTGCATTGTGGTCGCACGGGTGGGCGCTTTGGGCCGCCGACATAAAGGAGACATTTCCAAGAAGAGGCGGCGGCGAAGTCGGAAGGAAAAAAACGCGTTTTCCGTTTTTTCGATCATCTCTTACGAAAGAGAGAGTGAAGGAAACTCGTCTCCGGGGGTCTTAGAGATGGACATTAAGAAATGGATGGGCATAAAGTAGTGGCCATCCGAAGAGATACGTGGCACGTTTCTAATGGACGATTGGTGCCGTAACGTTGAATTGTTTGTATGCGTTCGATTGCGATAAAATTAAGGAATTACTTTTCCTCTTTTTCATGCTAAGGATTTATTGATTACCTAGAATTTATTGCCATGCTTTTCTTTCCCTGATCAGGAACTTCATATGTTTAATGGGAGGATGAGAAGATTGAAGGATAGAAAATGGCCTTTTCTCTTTCTGTTTTGGACGTTACCTGGTAATGGAGTCTGGAGCACATTTTGTATACAACAGAAAATATTTAATCAGAAATAAACACATGTAATCTATTATACTAGGGTGGACTTCGTGGAACGATATTTTAAAGCAGTGAAAAATATCTTTCTAATTTCTACAGTATTATACAGTTGTATAGAATACAGTATAATTATACAGTTACAATTACAGTAGTATAATGTAATGGAAATTACAAACTTATTCTTCACTTCTGTACAGCGATATGCAACACACAGATCAGAAACAAATGGAAAAGATGGAAAGAAAAAACGTACGGTGAAAATTGCAATTATTATGATCGTAGATATGAAGACTAAATTAGGGAGCCTTTCTCCCTTAAGAACAAGCCGATCGGATACTTAAATTTCCATTTAAGTACATCTCCTTAAATTTTATCGGTATATTGTTGATTACTTCACCGACGTATACGACTCGGTGCAGGCACAATGAGTCGAGGACAACTTGAGCAGGTTTCTGCGTCTGTTACAGCCAAAACAAAATCACGAAGAGTAATGGAGCCCATAAAATGAAAGATCGGAGGGGCCATATAAGTTAGAGCTTACGTTGCGATAAATACCTATCCTCCGAGACGAAGGAACTTAATAGTTAAACCATCGAGATATAGGGGATAAAACAGTTCCTGTACTTACCATATTAGGAATATTTTACGACAGGCACCAGCAGAGAATCGACCTCGTGTAACATTAACTAAAAGAAGCAGTTGATAGCTATAAGATCTGTTAACGTACCAATTTTATTCAATAAAACAGTATTGTAGAAACATTACTAAAATTTTAGCCAATGCATTGAAAAGAGAATGCTATAGAAAATTTGGAATTGCCGAGAACTTGCCCCTGCAGATCTATGATAAGGAGATAACACTTTCTTGAGACTCTTTTAATATCCCATTTTATTATCCAAGGAAATTTAAGGCGTCCATTTCTGCATAGCACAAAACCTGTCTTCGCGACAGGCATCAGAAATAGTAAGAGCAACTTTCTCCAGACAATTTATAGTTCTGGAAATCTCAGATGAGTTCGAATGATACCGTGCTCTACAGTCAAAACCCTCATCCATCTATCTAAGCAGGGGGATATTAGAGACCATTTTTGACTTTGGGGAGGAGTGGTGAGCACAGTCGAACTCTTTGAAACGCAATAAAAAACTTTCTCCCTAAAGACGTCAATATCTCTTACATCTGACCTTGTCAACGATGGAGGAATGAGTAATCGTAAGGATAAAAGTCCTCGAGGAATAGCGCAGCTCAGACACATTACGGAGCATCACATCATTACCGAGAAATACATTTTCAGGCTCAGCATCAGTACCAACGCCAATATCCAAGGAGCTTCAGTAACGCAGTAGGAATGCAGATGCAAACAATTTTAAGCGAATCCGTAATTTTTCTCATCATCTAAAATTTTCTAATATGTGTTCTAATTGCGGTAATGTGGCTTGAAATTTTTTAATAAGAGAACTGTAAAAGAAGATGTATAAGAAACTATTCGGCTAAAAAATAAGCGGGGTTTATAAATATCAAAGCACTAATAATGAGGTATGTACAATACTTTGACCAATAAAATTTGAATCACCTAACTAAACCGTACTACTTCTAAAACCGTACGTTTAGTAAGAAACTTGTAGTTAGAGTGATATTAACAAAGTAAGTAAATCAGCCATTTTTACTCACGGTTCGAAGAATAAAATCTCCCCAAACTCAGAATCAGGTCATCAAAATTTCTTACCTGTAAAAAGAAAAATATGTTTTAATTGTTGCTCCTATGCAAATGTCATTTAGCATCATAAATTATCAAATATTTTACAACAATACAATTGGTAATTACAATTGATATAGCATACAAATAAAATAGTAAATACAACAATACAATTGACCACAATAGGCGGAAGAGGTTACTCGAACGGAAGGTGTTTACACCCCCTGCCAAAGGCGGCTTGCAGGGTATTTATTTAGATATGCAGATATTAACAATAAAAATAAAAATAGATAGGTGTTTGTAGCAAAAAAGAAAGTAGGTCAAGTAGTTTAAAACCTGCATAATATTACACATTGCAGATAATAATAGAACAAGATGAGTTTGTTAACATATAATTTCAACTTAGAATTCTGACGAGTAAATAAAGGATTTCTATTACGTATACTAATGTTAAATAGACATATGTTATTCTTAATATATTATAGACAAACCATATATCTCTTAAACATATTTGAAGGTGGAAGGTGTAGAAATATTTTTAGCTATGCATTTTTATTCATTTTATTGACAAACTTCCGCCGCGATTAGACACAAGTCTGCAGTTAATGAAATGACATAATAAACTTATTTAAAAATATAAGCAACACATATTATGTAATCTCTTATACATGTTACACCCTTTACATTACATTGAATCTAAATTGAAATAATATATGAAAACAATTTACATTTACATATCTCAATAAAATTCATATATTTTTCTAAACTCCTTTTTATTCTTAGGTAAGTGTATGAAGACCTCTTCAGGCAAACTATTCCACTCTTTAGACCCTCTATTTATAAGCAAATACTTAGCTAAATTTGCTCTTTGTTTTCTTAGCTTTAACTTCTGCTCATTATACCCACGAGCAATGCATATCGAAGTACACAAACTTCAACTAATCATTTGAAAACGTGAAATCCATTTATCCATCGCAAATGTTCATTATCATGTCAGTAAACGATAGTTCACCGTCACAAAGGCCCAAATGGTTCAAACAATTTTTTAATTTCTGATTTAGTCACGTATTATGTCAGCATTTTTAAATATTTTATATTATATTTTTTTGCCTTACTTGTAGTTATGATTGCATTTCTTATTTCTTATCTTACTCTAATTATACCTTGATTCACTAATTTAATCAAACTTTTGCACGCATCCAGGACTGACTTAGTTCAGGCATTCTTTTGAATATTAATATTTAAATATTTTCGCTTTTGCTACACTCTCGTTTCTGCTCTAATATTTTTTGCTGCATGCAATATTTTGAGGCCGTGAAACATTAATTTAGGTTCATTTAATT
>KZ308774.1:240563-345039 GCA_000376725.2 Ladona fulva
ATTATTTTATTCCTTCTTTTATATCTATTTCCATCGATTTTATTAAAAATCTGTAAACAGCATAGTTTAAAATCTTATGATGTTATAAATTTATATTTGTACAACATCCTGACAAGGGTTGAATGGAAGATGGGACTCTCTAGCCTCAATTGCTCCGAATGGTGACGTCTGTATTGTATTGCATTCAGCATTGTGACTGCTGAGCGTATTTGAACTGTCCAGATTGCATTCTATCATCCTGGGTTAATGAATATCTAAATGCGGTGAAAAATACGTATGATTTCCTTGAGTATAAAACGTACTTAATCATCTTTGCGAGGCATTCTTGTTTCAGACATGAAAGCAGTCGCACGATATTATTTCCCCAATTTTCTACTAAAAATGTTTTTGTCCCCCGAGTTTCTATAAAAACGTCTAAAAATCTTCATCAAATAAGCTAATTTACGACCATTGAATTTAATTACAGTTATTGACAGCCGACTCTTCTACGTGGCAAAGCTAAAAAGGTCTTATTTCATTCCTTAAGAACTGCAGTTACATCATTTCAAGAAGACCTTGATTTTTCCAACATAATTTTCAACCATAGTCAGGCTCTCATAAATCCTCTCACCTTCTTTTTCTTTTCCGCCTTTTGGTAGGCTAACACCTGGGAGGAAAAACAATTTATGATCGTTCGCATGACTTCCCTTCCTTCTGAGAAACCACTAACAGACCTGGCAACGTATAATAGGCGCCTAAAATAGGGTTAATCGAAATCTCCGGAACCATAACGCGTTCGAAGGAAAGTCACGAAGAATGAGTCGGCGAGAGAGTGTCCGTTTCCATCTGACCCTTCCAATCCGTTCGTATCACTTTCGTTTGACGCAATAAGAACAGTCGACTCTTGGCTCTCTGGAGATGCACCACGGAGGAGTCCACCGATAGCGCATTCCGTGGCAATTTCCAGGACACCCACCGAGCCCTTGGAGCTCTTTCGGCTCCATTCCTCACTTGGGGATGTCGAGACAGCTGTGTGCTCAGACATCCAATATCCCATCTTTCAATCGACCACGCCCTCTCCGGCCACGTCCCGGTAAAAAGGAGTCTGCTTAGGCGGATACCAATATGAGTCGACGGTGAGGCTCCTCTCATTATCCACACGTGACCCGACCCCAGACTGGCCGCCGCCCACGACTACGACGCTACTAAATCCTCGCTGCACACATATAACTCCAATGCACATACTCTTCGTTCGACCACTTGGGAAATCATGCCTTTAATTTCTGTTGTAAGCAGGAGGTAAGTAATGCGTATGTCTGACATTATGGCATGATATAAATAGGTGATGATAAATTTAATACAGTGCGCACAGTACTTATGAGCTTATATCGATAGAGTTTACATCGATTTTTATTTACCAAGAAAATTACCCGAGGAATTTATTTCTGACAGTTTCTTTTAAACTGAAATGCCTTTGGATCATACTTTACTATCTATATCTGCGAATCAGAATGTGCTTTCAAACAGCAAGTATCAAATCCTTTTCAAGTTTTAAGAACTTTGTCAAAATGCGACACACGATACGCAGTTGGAGACATTATCGAGATTAAAATTCACCTTAAACTCCGTTAATAATACGTATATCGTTCGTATACTCCTATCCGCCTACAGTCAGATATTCTTCTTTCCCGCTCAGATATCAAAACTTTTATGTTTTACAATTCAATATCATCATATATTATTATTCTATTCAAAACAATTCTATATTTCTATTTTGCCCACTCGAAGTAATTCTCCGTTCAGAAAAGTAGTTAAATTCCACTGGAAACCTTGAAAGGTAATCATTGAACATGAGTCAGTGACCATGAGCAGGAAAGCCTTCGATAAACCATCAATAAGGCCGAAAACATTCCGGAAATATTAAATGAACAAACTGAGATGTCCCCACGTCTCCATGAGGAGTCCATTAAGAATTTCCGAATGAATGGCAGACAAACACCCCTCAAGTGAAGAAAAACAAACGAGTGAAGTTACGAGGCAAATTAGAGGTCGCCCGAGTCTACTTACCGCGCACTTAGGATGACGCCGGCAGAAATTAGCTGTTTGACATACCATTTAAGGAACAACAATTGTCGGCGGTGTGGGTGTACGGTCGGTCCACCGCGGTAAACAAGTATTCATTGTTGTCATGGAATCAATAACCCACGCCCCCTCCACACCGCCGGAGAAATAAACGAAGAACCCTTTCTCGTGTGCTAATCAAGCGTCCGACACCTCCAAGCGGCATAACGAGTAAATCTCACGAGAAGAGATTTTCTGACGAGTCACTCTGCAGGAGGAAACAGTGTTTAAGACTGCTTTACAAGGCGCCGACGACGGGGACTCTGAATGTGTAGATAATTCTCTCTTATCCGATGTAACAAGGTGAAACAGGTTAATTTATGGTTGATTAATAGAGTATTACTCAAGGGTTGACGAAGGAAATGTTAGATTTATTCGACGTATTTAACATTCTAAATAACTTTCTATTTTATGGACTTCAAAATTTTTGGATACGACAAAAATTTTTGTAAAATAAAAATTCTAAGAAGTTTAATTCTAAGTAGAGAAGGTGTGTGTGTATCTGTGGAGTCATTAGTCGGGTTGGCTGGTGAAGGCTGGTTCCCCGTCACCAACAGCGACCTTTGCTATGAAGAGGGGATGAGGCAGCTTGGTAAGATAGGGAGAGAGCTAGTTTGCTGATGCTTTTCTCACTGATCCTGAATGATGGAAAGAGTTCACGTAATAGAAGTGATCTCATTAGTAAAAATTTTCATAGCACTCACATAAGGATGAAAATAATGAATGATATTATTTAGCATCATTAAGCACCTCAGTGGCTTTCATAATATCACAGCCGCTAATAATATAGACATAAATAAATAAGTGATACATTTTGCTACATCCTGTGTCAAAATGAAAATAAGAAGAATTAAAATTAATACAATCAAGCGTGACTTCGTAGAATTTCATTCACATCTTAAAAGAAAGAACACTTTGTAACTTCGACAGAAGGCATCTGCTTAAGATTGGAAGCATTTCTCTCCTCCAATATATGATGAGGCGAAGAAAACGATTATTATCAAGTAAACTAGGTCAATTTAAAATCAAGGTATACAGAATAACAAACAGAGGATTATTTTCGAAGTAACCATACTCAACTGTGGTGATGAGGAAAAGGCGATAGATTTCTGTAGGAAAAAATATGTAAAAGAGCTCCATTTTCCGAAAGCGAAGGGAAAGTAACGCGGCAAAAATTGATGGAGCACACAGAAGTCTTTCATTGCCCGAAATGAATTCCTGACTCGAGTTAGACTTCCAGTTTCCAAGAAAAGCGACAACAAAGGGAAAATATTCTCGTTTCTGTGATGATTTATTACTTATTTGTTCTCTTTCTCTCTCATGAAGAAAATAAAGCATTGTGTATGGTAAATGTTTCTTGATAATTAAGATCTAAAGTAACTTCGAAGTAAGTACTAATCTTCAGAATTACAGAATTTGGTTCTCATTACGGTTTTCTTTAAAGTGTTTCTTTTCCATTAAAAATCCATTCTGTTAAAAAGTATCTAATATGATTCAAAATAATTTTGTACCATAGATAGATTTGCTATTTTACGAATAAAAATTTAGTCATCGTTTGAAATATTTAAGGTTTTTTCATCAACCTAGAGAAATTGGTTCAATAACTTTTCTGAAGGAAATATTCTCGGGTTTCCCACCGGGTCGCGTCTCTCCATGTTGTCGACGTTTCGGCTGCATACGCTCCAGCCATCATCAGGAACTGAGATCAGTTCCTGATGATGGCTGGAGCGTATGCAGCCGAAACGTCGACAACATGGAGAGACGCGACCCGGTGGGAAACCCGAGAATATTTCCTTCAGTCTACACGCCGGGAAAGAACCACTTCTTAATAACTTTTCTGTCAAAATCGATTCTATCTCATTGAAGCTTTAATCTTTACCAAATTCATCGATATAATATATCGATATATATATGTCGATATAATATCGATACCTTATTCTAAGTACTAATCATCAAAACCTAAAGGAATGCCTTATCGTAATAGCCACGTCTGTCTTCTCATTGCTGTCTCCTTAAGGCCAGAACACGACTTGAAGTCCACCTCATGCTCCCGAAGGAATTAGCTCTAGGACGTTTCTAGTAGCTCTAGGTTTCTTCCCTACAACTCCTCCTTCAAATATATTTGTTAGGTATTGATTATATCTTAGTAATTTTCAACCATTTTTGCTCTTCTTTGTACTATCGTTCTTTAAATTTCTACTGTTTCTTTCACGTCCTGTACGTCTTCATACCATATCTCTAAATTACTTTTCTTTTTCTTTCCACACAGCTTCCTTTCGTCATTTTCCTCCAAATCCACTTTTTTATCGCCTCATGTTTATTTCTTTCTGCTTTCCTGATTGTCCATATTTCACAGCCATACAACGGTACACTCCAAATAAACGTTTTGATGAACTTCTTTTTGATCTCATTGCTTATATGGTTATTAAATAGTAAATTCTTCTTGTTTTGAAAGCTTGTGTTGCCAAGGCTATTATTCTCTTTATCTCAGTCTCCACATGTATTTTTGTTGTTAATAATACTCTAATACCTAAGTAGCAACAATTTTCAACCTGATTCAAGGTTGAATTCCACCAAATTCAATAAGTTATGCGTATAAAAATAATATAGAGTCGAAACCATAAAACGCTCTCAAACAATGCTGACTGTGAAAGCATCGCGTGATGAGAGGCGATCGAAAAACTCAATCTTTCACGGGATGGAAATGAAAAGAAGTGGATGAATTTCTACCGAATCCCTCTGCTATAACTTCAAATTACGCAATGGAAAATTTAAACTCACTGAATATACATCTTTATGGAGCGCTTAAGTAAAGGATAGCGGTAATAGTTTTTCTCACGCCGACGCAAATCGGCTTACAGACAGAAGAATTAAAACTTATTCAAACGATTGGTTTCATCGCGGCTAAGACTAAGAGACTTTGAAAAAGAGGAATCTAAGTGATTCAATCCTTAGAAAGCGTGCTATTGTGATATTTTTTCTGTTCCAATGGATGAAGGAAATAGCGTTATCCGTCGAGCGTGAAGAAGAGCAAAAGGTAAGGAGTCAGGATTGAATAGAGGTAGTCACATGGTATGGAGAGGAGAGAGAATGCGTCGAAAGAGAAAGAAATGAAGTGTGAGAGGGATTATACATTTAAATAGACATTTTAAAGGAGTAACATAAGAAAAGAAAGGTTTGAAAACATCAGAATGCGGAAAGGATTAGCAGTCAAACTTCCGTTACTCCTCATCTTAACTTCACGAGGAATCTCGGTAAATACAAAAAGAGATCAATAAATATCGAATGAAATATTAAAGTGTACTAGATGTACTACTTATGATTCTTCCCCTTTGAGAGAAACATTTATTTAAACTAATCAATCATGAAAAACTTTATCAATCATACTTTCCAAAATTTAAATGTAGCTGTTCCAATGATTTTCAACCAACTCCCATTTCATCTACGTACATGGTTTGGAAAAGCTAGGCGAAGCAAAAAGGAAAATTAAAAAGTAGTAGCTGCAAATCTATTGAAATACAGTAAAAATATGTAATATGTAATAGTGTACATTGTTAACTAATGAAATAATGTAAGTTGTGTAATATGTGGTATGGTAAATCATATAATATGTAGTATTGTAAAAGTAATAAGTAATATTGTTAATTTTATATTGTTATATTTTAAATTTTAGTATATAATTTTGTTAATTATCAACTATATTACGCACACACACTTTGTTGTAGCTTAATTTTCTCTTAATAGCCTCTTTATGTGATATTGTTTTAAATTTCTTTAAGTAGCTCTGTTTTCTTTAAGCTTTTCATTAACTCTTTAACATTTTATGTAAAATTAGAAGATTTTATGTAAGATTAAGCTTCTGATGACCTTTCTTTGGCTGAGGAGTACCTTGCTGACAAACTTAACTTTTGTAAGACTTATCAAACTATATTTCTATGATATTTTTAATTTTTTATAACAAGCTAATCGCATAATAAATGAAATTTAAATAAAACGTTCTTCCTATAAACACCTCTGAATACTTTAGGATATAATAAAAAATAGAATGTAAAATTAGATGACAACTTACAAGTCTCTTTGTTTATTAATGAATTAAAATTAAATAGCAGTAACCTTAAATTCATTGAAGAATTATTTCTCCGTTTATATAAAATATAAAAATATTTAATGATCTTTCAAATCCAAATATATTTTCACGCATGGATAGTGGTGCGCATCAACAGGTCTCATAAACTGCTGATCGCGTACTAAACATGGATGTGCATCGGAATTTATTGAAAATCATTCTGTATTAATGCCAAGAAACGGGTTAATTTCCGGAAAATCGTTCCGCGTTACTCAAATCTATTTCTGATCTTGGGAAAACAGAAAACTAACGGAATCGATCCTGGCCAAGTAGAATCAAAACGGTCAATACTAAGAAGATCCAACATTAAGAGAAACTGTTCCCGTTACACATCTCAACGAGATGGGCAATGTACAAGGATAATTACACGTGGATAGACGCATTAAAGAAAATATTCCTAAGGGGATTGAAGGTTACCCGATGATGAACCTCTCTCTAGAAGAATATTACCTTAACCTTTGTGATGAGATGAGAGAGTACATGTTAATGCATGGACGCAACTTACATATAGAATATTCTTTATATAGCTCGATTCATAATAATAGGTTTTTATTTAGTATAAATTGAATAACTAGGAAGTTATCCCATGCTATTGAATAACTAATAATTGACCTTCTACAAATCAGGCTGAAATATCTATATTTTCGATTTTTTTAGAAAAAAGGTAATATTTATTAAATAAGTATATCGACAAAAGTTTAGATCAAATTACTCCAATGAATATACAGTAAAATTATTAAACACAGTATGTGAAAAATCCTCTCAAACAGACTTATTGTGTTCTACACTTTTACTTTAAAACAATGGAGTTCCACCAGGTATTTCTCCATCAAGTCAATTTTGTCAACTCCGATGATGAATTCCATGAGTAAAGAGCATTTTAATTTAGTTTTGTAATTTATCTAATCAAATTTCTCATAAATTGAATTATTCACACGCATATATCAGTGCTAATTAATGATTTTCAAGTCAAAGTAATGGCCAAAAATGTTATTACCACTTCGAATTCAGTTAATGGCAGTTAAATATTATCAGACGCCAAAAGGCGGAATAATACAGAAAACATAAATAAGTTGCAAGCGACGCCAGCAGTAAACGGTTAATCGGCCACTCAGATTTATCTCCTTTGAGGTCAAATTCAAGCGAAGGAAAGATAAATACGAAGAGTATTCCTCAAACGTGGAAACGAAATGGACCGTAATTTTGCCGCTATCATTCGAAACAGTCGCTTGAAGGATGGAAGAGTTTTGCCTTCCAAGAGAGACGTCTTCATTTTCTCTCATTATGCATCTCTCTTTCTCTCTCTGCAGGCAATTATTCAAATACCCCTCTCGTTTCGAAACCCGCTTTGCCTTTCGATTCTGAGTATTTTACAGAGATTCCATCTTCGCCTTTAACTTCCTATTTATGCCTTCCCACTCCGCCGGGGATGAGAGCAAGGGATAGACGGATGGATGGAAGGATAAAGAAGAACGCGAGGAGAGAGAGAGAGAAGAGAGCCTGGGAACTCGGTCAGAGCCGCCTATCGGGATGCGAGATAAACAGGGATTCCTTTTCTCACGACCCTTAGAATTTCTTCATATCTGTGTCCTTATTCGCCATTCCTTTTGGCTCGCGAATCCCATTTCCTCGCTCCTATAATCTCACGAGACCAGCTCGTTATTTATACAATCCATTCTCGGATTTAGTGGGCGATAAATCCCTCAAGGAGTTTTCAATTAAGGCAGAGGTTCATTTAGGAAAGGCTTTAACGAACCGGCTTTATGCTTCTAATACATCGTAAGTTAGCGTTTTGCGGTGAATTTTTCTTCACAGCGAAAAACAATATGCAAAAGAAATTAATTTCCGAGGTGAGTAATAGAGAGAAATTACTTTTAATTGATAATTTAGAATATTAAGTTTCCGTTTTCTTAGATGTGTAACAACATCTTTGCGTTTCTAAAATCGTTTGCAGGAGCCAATTACTTATCCAAAATGCAATGCATTGCAATTCAAAAGCCGTAAGGAAAATATATGAGAATTTCTTCGAATTTATTAATCACTGCTCAGTTATAATAGGTTTAGTTTAAGCATTCCCAAACAGTGCGGAATAGACGCGGCATGGTAGTAAAGTTGTTGGAAAAGCTGTCCGGATTATGGGAGACCTGGTTTCGTGTCCCAGTTATGTCGCCACTTTTCACATTTGTTTATCCGCACGCCTCTATATGCAAAGTATATTCCTTACACTTTCCTTTGTAGTATTTTGATGTAGCAGAAGGTAGGTAAGAAATCACAATCAACGTAAATTACACGTTGAGAAATATTCTTGATATTTCGTTTCGTTGGAAGTTGTGAAAACTTTATCATTTTGTCCTGCTATAAATGAGATGAGAGACAAGGAAATATCAATTAAATGTATTTAATAATAATAATAATAGCTCATTAATCAGTGGCCTAAGACATAATCCTTGGGTTCGAGTCCCAGTCGTTTAGCTATTTTTCACATCTGTTTATCCTTTTGAATGTTTATCCTCAGATACTCCATGTTTGGGAGACGGCATTCGACGACGATGACGTGAAAGACACCGAAACGATCCTTTGCGCAGCATCACTTGGAGAATATGATTTAACGTCTGGAAAATAACAGGCATTCCCAACATCCGGGCAGAGCCAAAAGATTCCTAGCGTAGTGATTCCCCATCCCATACCTCGATCGTCAAACTTCGCGTCTTATAAAAGTCGAGGAGGAAGGTTAGCGGGCAATGAGGAAGAGAGGTGAAATTAAACGGAGGAGCCTTCCTTTGAACATAACCGCTTCTTCCTTCAAATTTCTCAGCCTTCCGATGCTCCGAAAACAAATAAAACGCAGCCCACGGTGTCCAAGCGTCACGACGCGTGGGCCTTCACAATGGACAGATGCGGGCGTTGATCTCTCTTTTTATCATCTGCATCCTCCAGACCCCGCGTGATTTATTCGGCACCTTCAAGTTTACTTAATGGAAGGAAGAACTTCCGTAGTAGGAGGTAAGAGACCCTCGTTCTAAAAAAAGAAAATGGACATGGGGCGAAAGAGAGGTAAAGCGGGGAATTCCCAGAGGAGCTTCTCCGAAGTTAACGGTCAAGTCAGGCGATTGTTACCGTCAGGCGGAGGGAAAAGAAGCAAAATTCCATTAATCTCATCGTGTCCGAGATGACCGACATATCCATTCGTCACCTCTGCGGTTTTCCCACACGAGCGTAAAGAAGGATCCCTGAGGGATGAGAGATGACGAAATGGGTAGACAAGAATCACTCTTTAGCCGGATCGTGCGAGTGATAGATTCATTGATCCCTTATCGCAATTGATGCGACTCTCGTTATCTCCACCAAATAACGTTGGAAAGAGAGTGATGAAATTGTGCGAGAGTTTTCATCTGCTTTATCTTGCGCAGAATCTTCCATTATGGAGGTATGAAATGGCTCTCTTCCCATGAGAAATGGCGAAGATTTTTCTCGTTTAAAGTTAAAGTTGGAAATGCGTTTCCTTGCGGCTTCTCTGCAGAAATTTCAGACGAATTTAACCAGATTGGACTTCAAAGTATTAAAATTACACTTTTTACCAGTTGCGATGGCAAATTAGCTTTTGGTAATGGAAGGTAATTAAATGATGTTTCTTAGAAAAATAGTACAAGGCCCACCATATGCCGAATTAAATTCTAGATTTAAGGCATTTCGATTTAAACAAGGGCATTATGAACAAAGCTTTTCGAAAATGTATTCTTGGAATGCGATAATATTCTACGTAATGAGGAACTTAAGTATTTAAGTATATACTACGATTCGTTGAATTAAATAATCGCGAATTTAAATTTCTTATTTTTAATTAGCTTTCACAATTGATTTTTGTTTACCTACGAACGGTATGTTATTTTATATTACAACTAAAAATTTATTATCTAGTCTCATATTGTGTTTGACATGTATGCGCATATACAAATGAAGGAATCCAGTTAACTACTAAATTATTTGAATCCTAAGGAACCTTCAAATTTCGCTCCCTGATCTCCTCCACCGTTAATCAACACAGAACGGCAAATTTAGAAAACTTCTCTTTAAGGCCGAGCCAAGTAAATACGCGAATTTAATAAGACTTAACTCAATCTCGAGAGGCGCAAATGGACCAATTTCTGTCATATGCGATTTCCTCCACGTCAACGCTCTCCAATTCCACTTCCTTCCTATTCCAACTCCCACTCATTCTCTCTCTTCGCTTCTTCTGTTTCTCTTTATCAGAGTCCTCTTCGTAGGCGTGGGCGGTCAACGTTGTGACCTGGGGTGATCACGCCCCGTCCCTCTCGCCATGGGAAACGGCTATAATGAAAACCAAACACACGGTGCACGCGGCTTCGGCGGTCGAGAGGAATCGTGACTTTTGTCTGAACGTGACGATGCAAAGTCGGCGGAACGATGGTCGTCCCAGTTTTAGAGAAGCAAAAGTCAATCGGGTGGAGGGGGAGTAGGTCGGATCAGAGGCAGGGGCGACTTAAGGCCCCAGGGAAGAGGGAGGTTATGCCGGGGGCGTGGCGAGGGTCGAGCCGAGTCCATCGCCCCCGACGACCTCGGAGATCTAAGGGTGACTGGGGAGAAAGGGGAGGTTGAGGAAGCTGGTGCTCGGGGTGCAGCAACCACCCGGATACACATCAATAACATTGCGAAGTGTATCGCAGCTTCGTTTCCCACGTATATCCCCGGGACTGATTTTTACATACCCGCTCCATCTCTGGATGAGTGACGGTGAAAGCTAAGCGGATAACTTAAAGAGTTGTGATTTTCCTCTCGAGGTAGCCCTCGTTCCTTATTTTTTCTCGTCCTATGCGACTGGTCAATTTACTCCGGTGACTATGCTATAGTCTTGTGATAGTTTCTCTCCATATTGAGTTTTAGACGATGATTTTCGAAGGAGTAAACCTTTCAGAATTTCCAAATCGTGCTTTGGCGTTACCATTCCTCCATGCGCCAATTCAAACATTTAAATGTGGTTTACCGTCCGTCACACAAGAGAAGGAATCATGCTAGAAAAGACTGATTCCCCAACGACTGATGTATGTATGCTTTCTTCAAGGGTTAAAAGAGAATAATAATAATTATGCGACTTTATTCGGGTGAGATTGAGACTATCTCTTATATATCTAACCCTTCGTCATATGAAGTTTGAAATAGATAGCTTGAAAAAAGTGCAAAGAGAAAAACTACTTTGAGGTGTTAAAAACCTAATTTAAAACTTAGGGAAAATACATTACATCACTACACCATAATGACACTTCCATACGAGTTATTCTTGAGTAAAATAAAAAACACGTAAAAAAATAACGTATAGCACAATCCTTGCATAGAGGTTGAAAATTGAGGATGAATACAGAATCAAAAACTATTGTGAAGTGTATCTAAGGGAGGAAACGTCACGAAAAACTGTATTTGCAATCGTCTGGTATAAGGATAAGATACAAATTATGATAAAAGTGGAAAAACAGCAATATGAAACCTAATTTCACTTTTTGCAAATTACCACAGAATCCGTTCACCATTACCGCTAGTTTATAATCAAAATTCGGAAGGTACGTTATTTCTCGGAGTAAGTTACTCAATTAAAATTCTTGAGAAGATGAGCCGTAAACTAAGAAACCCGTAAAAATCCTACAAACACAACTACTTCGAAGACTATTCTAAGATTCAAACATTCAAGAACTTGAAGAATTTCAATTGGATCGGACGCATTCAAAGAGCTAATCTTCGAATTAGCAATTACTTATGTTGAATACCGAACTACAACTCAATGATTAACTAACATTGTTTTAGAAACCGTTCAATTTTGCAAGCCTGAGATAAACCTCAATATATATCACGGCAAGACATCGGATTCCAAATTAATGTACCGGATTCTCCCTCTTTAAGGAAATGAGCTTTGCTATAAGCTTCATGATCACATGCGTTGAGAAACCCTTTCCTACATTCACGGCCACAAGACAGCGATTGCTGCAGGCACAATAGGCGCGTGTAAGAGTGAGCTTGACTAAAAGAGTACATCATCCAATTACAAAGACTTGGACTACCCGTTTGTGTCTTTCTTCATTTCCTATCTCTGCGCCCTTCTCTGCGAATGAATTAAAAGAGGCCACGAGTCTCACGGCTACGTTCTCGTGCCTCACGACGCACGCCGCCCCTTCCCTTATCCTTGCCTTTGCAACGAGTGAGAAACAGCTTCATCAAAACAGACGAAAGAGGCAGAAAATGTAGAAAAGTACTATATTCGGCGAATATGAGGTCTGCATGGGCCAAGTTTCGGCACAGGCCGGCCCGTTCACAATTGAGCACGAATCCAACCCAGTCCGAGCAAAGGAAGAAATTTTCGCTCTCAAAGCCGACCCCAACCCGAAATTTTTAAAAATCGTTCAGGAATCAGATTTTATGATGCATTTGGAAACAAATACATCTATTTTACCTACTATTTGTTCCTGCAGTAATGCCAAAATACCTTTCGAAACGTTGAAGCTGCTGTACAAATAATAGAAACTAAAATAGTCAGGTAAAGTCTGTAAGCAAACAGAAAATGTTTTAAATTATAAATTAATTTACAATCTAAATCAGGGCTTTTCTATTCACTCTGATTTTTCGTGTTACAGATGATCAGTATTTCTGTGCATTTTTGAGAGAAATAAAGACTGTATTAATAAAGACTGCATATTGTCGAAGCATTGCGTAGAGACAAAAGGCCGCCGTCCCTATGAAAGAACCAAAACGCTGTTTGAGAACGAATGATTGTTTCTATTCCAAACTATTTGGGCCCGAGCCCAAAAGACTGCCTGACAGTTTTACCCGACCCACGCATACCTCTAGTCCACATCATAGACACAGACGTCACCTGCGCAAAACGACATAATAGGCGTAAACTAGCATCACCTAGCAATGTCTGCTGTATATCAATGAGAAATAAATTGGTCACAATAGGCTGTATAACGTATACTTCCTTTTCTTTATTCCAAAAGGAACCACATGTGGCCATTCTGTTCCCCTTTTCCCCCTATAATGTAACGTGCTGCAGAATTATTTCAGTAAGCCAATAACGGCCAACGTTATAAATGATAAGGGATTTACCGTTTTTTCTTCTGTAACGTTGGTTTGACGTGTTAGATAAGAAGAGTAAAACGTATCAACTCTGTGAAAAAATTGTAAACATGTAAAAAATAATTTTGCATTTTCGAAACACTCTTGACACTAGAGAAAGAAGTATTTTCTATAAGACATAAATACGGAAATATGCACAAAAATATTATTCTTATAGGAGATATTGATAAGAAAACACTCAGCAAATTTTGTGTAGCATAAAATTTACCTTCCGGTGGACTCACAAAACAGAAAATTAGACAGATTTGAAAATTGATCACGGAAAAATAATAATTGTCAATTATCATATTTCTACATTAAAAATTAATAAAAGACTTCGACAACAACATAAACAGGAAAGACAGAACGAAAATTTGTCTTACATAACTATTTCTCATTCAACAATAATGTTGCGTTTTCGCAACTTAGGCCGGAAATGGGTTAACTTCGACTATCTAGATACTTTTTGTTTCAAACAAAAGTCAGACGTCTATCTTGTGAAAATAAATCATGAACTTGAAAAATGACCATCCCCCTGGTTGAAGACGCTCAGTGTCTAAGGCCAAGTGCACAGCATCGATAACGGCAGTGGCATCGTGTCGCGTAAACAAAGGGCAAATCCTCCTGACACACTCACTCTGTCCCATCTTCGCCTCCCACGCCGAGGCCTTCCACTTCATGGCCCATTTCTCACACAACAACCTCTATTAGTCTTCTCCTGAGTGACTAAAGGTGCCATTTTCCTACCCAGACATCTGAAGAAATTTTCCTGATACTGACCGTATATAATGCATATTTTGTAAATAATTAGGTTTCTGAATGAGAGTCAACCTAATTCCCTGCTTACTCACCTGATTTTCACGAGGGGCTATCAAAGCCTTTAGGTGTATAGAGTAAATTCAAGACCCCACTTGGAAATTTTTCGTAAAATAAGCAAATATGCATAGAATTCTCAGTTGCTCCACTACATTGAGTAAACGTTATATAGTGACATAAACATAAAGTAATATATTCTATCTATATATCTAATATGACATAAATTATAAAGTAATATATTCTATCAACATATTATCTACAATTACTCAAGAAATAGAATATTATTTTTTGACGCATCAAAAAATATTGTAGAACGTGACTGAGAGTTCATCTCATAAGAGATATCCCCCTACACCACGCCGAAAGGCGGCTTGCAAGGTATTTATATGAATGTAGATGAAGAGCAGTCTAATTGAAGACCGACTTAAGGATGAGGCCCTTAGCCTTTCCGCCTCCTTTCCGCGGACGCCTTCCAGACTTCAGAAATTATATAAAATCGCACCCCAGGTAAACTTCTAGAGCGGAATATTAAGAGTATATCTAACCTATTTGACAATAATTCGTACAAAATCGTGGCTTACAGAATCGTGATAGATGGTGTTAAGATTTCGAAGTGTGAATTATGGAGTCATACGAATGTTAAGAGGTTGAGCTACTTAAATAGAGTAGAAAAACACTTAATGTGCTCGTGGATCCAATCACGGTATTTAGCCACTTAAAGTATTCCTGTAAATCGTATCTTCAAAGCATTCCTGTAGATCTCATACCCAATTTATCTATTACAATGCTAAAGGAGAATAAAAGTTTCCAAATAAGCTCACAGAAAGGTACCGCTCATCGGGTTTCCAGCACAGTGAGAAAAAGATATTAAATAAGTCAATGTGAGCGAAATTATATTATTTGCCAACTTAACGAATATAGTACTTAATTTATCGTTTCCCACTTCTGGATTTCCTATTCTTTCCACGGGGTGCTTAAGCGTCGAGCGAAAGCGCAGTGTTTTATGGTTAGAAAGAGCTACTTACAAATAACTCTCTCTCGCTTAGAAATTTCTCACGAAATTTACGTAGGATATCAGTATAGACTTAATTAAAATTTAGTACTTAGAGCCACTGTTTTGGCGATGATTATAGAATATATTATACAGTTGTACCAAAGATTTTTTATTTAAATCGTTTCGAGAAGAGAAAACATATCAGTAGCAGAAGTTAGAATCTAAACACATCGGAGATTTCTAATATAAAATTAATATTGTCGATAATGATATCGTATAATGCAATGATCAGATAATAGATGCAGTCGTCTACTGCAATTATTTGCTCCATTTTTATATAGGGAAAACTACAGGAAAGCCAAGAGAATGGTTGATATCCACAAACAGTCCGAGATAACTAAGTACGTAATTGCCGGTATCAAGGTTAATATGTAAAGGAAACTACCAGAATGATAAGGGAACGTAAAATAGTGCATAGAGCCCTTTTGTAAATCAGTTTTCTTACGAAAAAATCATCCTGTAAGAATCATCAAAACAACAAAGGAGTTATCGATTTATCAGTTACATTCACTTCTCTTCATTTATTTCAGTATCGCGAAACATATCTTCATATTAACGTCCATAGGCAGCGACATTCGCCATAGGATTTGAGAGAGCAGAGCTAATCATAAAAGCACACGGAGTGGTAATCCGATGATTTATTTTCCGTTCGCTTGTTGTGAGAAATATAAATCGTATTTCTTGAAGCCAATGTAAACACCAACAAACCTTTCCCTCCAACTGCGTTACTTTGTACACATGGCGCACTGCAAATAGCAACAGTAAGGTTTTGAGCAAACGATCTAACGACCGCTCGGCACATATTCTGTCTAATGGAAGTCGTTAGAGAGTTGATAAAACAAAGGATATGGCGCGCAATGGCGCTGCTGCGGTCCAGTAAACTTCGTAAGGTAAACCCCACCGCGATATAGTGTCATAACGTGTTAAATTAGGGAGTTCCGAAGCTTAATTCCGCTAGAGGCGCGCAGACTTCCCTTAAATAACTGACTCCGTCAATACACGAACGGCTTCCCTCCTCTCGATGCGCCCAAAAGTGGTAATCATCTTAGGAAAACTACCGACAGGAGTCCTCGTTATCCCAATTCAAACCTTTAATCCCAGCCGCCTGCTTCCTCAGGTCACAAAGCCAAAATACCGCAAATTCAGATATTCATGTTTAATAAACCTTCTGCCAATTATAGAAGAGTTATATCCAAATCTAATTCGTAACCTATATCGCACTACTTCCCTAATCGCACCACCAGTCCAAAAACTTCGGGCATGCCAAAGTACGCCTCGCTTGAGTTGGTGAAGTACTGTGCATTTTAAGAAAATAAGTGTCTCTCGAGCTATTTTTTTCGGTTTTTCCATAAGAATATAGGATATGGGTGAATCTTATTTCTTTTATTTTAGTTAAATATCATACCTGAGTACTCTCTTAGATTACATTTAGTGCCATCACCACAGAGGTATTTACTCGCGTTTAGGCAGAAAAAATAATTTCTTTCAAAATAGCGAGGGCTCCCAAATTGCACCATATCGCCGTGCTGTGATGTCTGCAAATAATCTTCAGTTGATAAAGATGATTTTTGCAAGGGTTTCTAATTAATCTTTTAATAAATAGTTCAACCTGGAATACAACTTCCTAATCAATTTTGAAAAAAAAGGAAAATGCTCCTTAACACGTCTCAACGCAAGAAAACTTCATCTTTATCGCATTTTTTTAAGTAACGTCACATTTTTTGAAAACTGGTACGATTTTGACAACCCTCTTCTACACTTAAGTAAATGCGCTTTATGGGATCTGAATATTGGAACTGAAGAAAAAAACGGTATTGGGTTTCGGTTCAATTTCAAGAATTGCAATTTTTTCTTTGGTTCGGGTTCGGTTTTCAATCCGGCTCAAGTAATGTTTTATTTTCGGTTTCGGTTCGGTTCCGGTTCGATGCTCTGCTATCAACGCCTTCAAATCGTCCGATAGACGTACGTTATAGGAGACAAAAACATTTTGAAATTTTCAGAATACATATAACTAGGCTTGACTTTACAGAATTACAAAAGCATGCATTTGAGTAGGCCAACATACCGCTACGATAATTTATTTTACAGAAATCTTTATAATTTTTTCTCTAAACGAATATTTTTCATAAAATTTTATTCGCCTAAAAATCATAAACACTGAAAAATGCGAAAAAGGTTTTGCTCTGACAAAAACACTTCGTCAGAGTAATCCATACGCTTCTTTTGAAAAACCTCCTCCTCTTTTTCCTTTTTGTTTTTATCACCTTCCAATAAAATATAAAAAACCTCCTTGTGCGATATCGGCGATCTGAGAGGAGATTAGCTATTTTATATTGTAGGATTTCCTTTTTTTGATCACTAAAATCAAAAATATACTTCTATAGCCTTACTTCAACCGCAAATACATTCCATATTAACTCTAGTTTAATTAAAAGATTTAATCTACACTTCTTGACGTATGGACAGCGAATATGGTTTTCTAAAATATCAAGACATGTTCTAAAATATTACCGAAGTGTGAATGTGCTAACTCTTCAACCCTGTTCAATTATCGCCACCTTAGATAACCAACCAAAATATTTTCTTTTCATCCTGCGAAAGATTAATTGGCATCTTCTCCCAAGACTCCCAAACGCCTTCCACACCCCTTGCCTCCAATTTCAATTCCTCCATCCATAACCTTTCCTTATTCCGCATCTCTTCTCCCCTTCTTCTATTATCATCTTTACCTCCCTTTTTATCTTCTCTCTTTTCTTCTCTAAATCACCATTCATCCCCCCCTCTCCATTTTAATTTATACTCTTCCTAATAAAACTCCAACCTCCCCCCTCTTGCGGAGCTTCCCCTTGCACAAACAAGGGTGGGACTGAGAGGGACTCCGGGGAGGCGATTGTGTATGAGAGGGTTGACGACTTGAGGGGAGAAGGAACAGTAGTTGCCGAAAATAGAGAATGTCCCTCAGTTGGGGTTCGGTGAGGATGAGACGAAAGGGTAAATGAGTGAGTCTCCTTCCGGGAAAAGGGGATTGGGAGAGTGCTATGGGTTGCGAAGGGAAATCGAAGACGGGGGATGAAGAAACGCGTCTGCTTACTCTCTGAGAGAGTTCAGTTTTGACTTTTCGGGTTTGCAGATGGAGAACATTTCCTCCTCTTCCCTCGGGAGCGATACGGCGAAGGAATGATAGCTCGATTGCGCAATAAAGAGAAAAGGTCTTGCAAGATCGAAGGAGGGCATCAACATTGGGTCACCTGAACGCTCTTTCAGACATATTGAAGAAACTGAAACCATTTTCCATCCATCAACGAAAATAAAGTACTTCGATGGCTAAACATTTTTCAGTAACTGTGGTGAGAACCCCCAACGAAAAATCGGAAATTTTTCCAATGTGGAATAAATGAATGGACAAAAAGCATTTCTTGAGAGAACGACAACTTTTAAATTGAGATCGAGGATTAACAAAGGGAATGTATCTAAAAGAATGTAACTGTTCTTTTCATCAGTGCTCCGTTATTTTAAAAACGTTCTTTAGCTTGTAAAGTTAATATTTTTAAGCTGAAAACTCTTTTTCGAGGTCTTAAGTTAAGAATATGCGCCATGGAATCGAACTCGGAGCACAAGTTAAGGGATCAAATTTGATCAGGGATCCCCAGCCTTTTTTTAAAGGCAGGAAGAGATAAACTTGAAGGAGATAAATCGACATTTAGTAATTTAGTGTTCTTCAATTTTATTATATTACGCTTTAAAGGGACAATAAGAGAAATTTTCCCTTTCAAGTATATACAAAATTCTATTTAAAAAAACATCCTCCAAATAGCAACATTAAAGGTCCCTTTGACCTTCTTTTGTTTTTCTTTTGTTTTGTTAATCCTTAATTGGTTTTGGTTTTAATTTTAATTAATTTTAATTAATTAATTTTAATTAATTGGTTTTATAAAAACGATGATTGATGATATTGTGATCAGCGAAGATGATGATGAACTTCATGAATTTCGATTTATGCGACGCCGCCAACTCATTATGGAAAGACTGAGCTCCCACCAGGATCGAACCCGGAACTGCTTCCACCGCAGACTAAAATTTATGCTTAGTTGGGAATACCGCTGTCTGGAGAATAACATCAAATTCGTTTGAGGTCCGCATAGTAACCTTTGCGGTTTCTGGTCTAGTAAATGGGCCATAGGTTATGTACTCATAATTTAGGCGAAGCCTAGGACAATATATCTGATATTTTTTGCACTGACAATGATCAGTATTTCTGAGAAATACGAATTTTTCAGGGATAATTCTTTGAGAGCTTATAATGGCGCTTTACTGCTCTTAGAATAAATAGAAGATATAATCCGGTATACAGATCCGGTAATATAATGTGTACTTAAAAGGGCTCTTACCAATGTTCACTTCAGAGCCCGGCTTTATGGTGTTTCATTAGAATTAAAGTGATGTCTTAAGTTAATCTCATATATATATGATGGATTAGTGCAGAGGAATATCAGACCCAAGTGTTATAACTCCTATATATGCAAGTTTACAATATTTCTTACATCACAAGTATATGCTATGTAAGAAATATCATAAATTCTACTCACAAGAATAAGGGTAAAGGTAACTCTGCACGTGAAGGCGTGCATCTAGGAAAAATTCTGTACCGAAGTCCCTAAACGACATAAGAGAATGTTCTGGCTCGATAACTTAATTGGTTAAAGCATCCATCCGGGAAGTGGAAGACTCCAGGTTCGAGTCCTGGTCCTGTCGCGTTTTTTTCTTGGATTCTAGTTTATCCTAGGAGCCTGGCATAGTACGTCAAGATGTCAATCGACGCAATAGTGTCTACTGCAGAATAACTGTCTTCTCTTCCTCTCCCACTCTCCTAAAGAGAGATGAGGATTCTCTTTTAAAAAGTTTTCGAAGCAATGAACTCCCTCAGGAGGGATTTCTGTTCCCTTCGCCACTTCCGTTGTTTACGGAGGCTTTACTTAAAGGAGATGACGATCCGTAAACCCCTCTTCGGTGCCACTGAGGAGACTGACGACAGAAATTGGGAGCTTTTTTCCTCTGTTTGTCGTGACATCGCTTTTATTTCACTCCCCCGCTGTACTAATGGCTCGGATTAGTATTTGATGACGGAATGCAGCGGATGAGATGTTTAGCTCTAACTCCGTCTCCCCTCTCAAACAATTCCTCGCTTTCTATTCATTCCTCCCTTCGGATGAGCTCTACTTTATTTTTGACTCCAAAATGAATGTCGCCCTCGTAATTATGTCAGTTCGAAAATAGACGGTAAACAAATAAAAGGCAGCATCTTGCATCCGCTTTCCTTTTCTTTGAACTAGGGATAATAGATTCCATGAGAATAAAAAAGAAGTGAAAACTCAAAACAAAAGGCCGTAATTATGCGATGGCATATAAATATAAACTCCGAGAATATCTCGAAATTGCACTTACTCCCACAGTAACCATGCTAAGAAACTATCGAAAACGATAACGTTTAAGTAATAATGTAGCAATTTTTCTACCAAACATTGTTTAAACTGACAACGGAATCATGACCTGTTTTTCAATTCGGAAAGTATCAAAACTTTCATTCCGTATACCTGTTCATCAGCATATATGACTTTAAGGGAAGAATTTCGATGCGAAACTCAGTATTTATTAAAGATCGCACGTATTTCTAACTCATTTATTGCCTAGACGTTGCCTAAGCTAAGTCTTTATGCTAACATTATTTTTGACATCTCTTAATCAAAAGAAAGTGCTAAAGTAATGTACGCACACTGAACCGTAGAAAGATAACCTAACGCTGATTTAGTCTGGCAAAGAGAACTCTCTCCACTCCACGAATCCTTACACAAATTTCTTATCGCGAAAGCTTTATCTTCATTTCGCACCCCCAATACTACCATTCTCTCTTTCCTCCTTTTCAGAACTATTCCATTGTGATCCGACGAGTGACGTATGTGCTAGTCCACCATCGCACTTGACGATGTAAATATGTTGAATATCATCTGCATCCATCACTTGTTATAGTGTATTTATTACCTCTGTGTTTCGCGATATTTTTCACCCTCCTAGAGTGTGGGTGTTTTCCGGCATCGTGGGTTTTTTTCCATAAACCTTCACTTAAGAAGTTTCCCCTACAACCAAAATCTTCGTGTTTTTATATGTACATATTTATATCTGCTTTTATCTATTAGTGTTATTTAATTATCAACTAGATTGCCTTTTAGTTTGTGTAACTTGCCTACCGTTTGTACTAATTATCCTATAACTATGTTAGACGATTCGTCTGGTTTTATTGATTTATTTTAATAGATTTAAGTTAATTGTAGTCAAATTTTTTGCTTACCAGCGTAATATTATTATCACAGAGGTTAGGTGGAGGAGAAACCGTTTTGGCCAAATTTGCAGTGAGGGTAAAATAGTAATGTCATAATAATTGCTTCTCTAAAGTCCATGAGAGGAGGAGGATAGTTAAAGAAATGAAGGTAAATTTCAGGACCAAATGCGTGATGAATTTCATAACTCATAGAAGGTCATGCGTTGTTGAAACGAGCCCAAGTGTTTCCTCTGCAAGCCTCCTGTCGCTATAATCTCTCGGTCGGAATTGAAATGAAATGGCATGAAATGCATTTACGCTTTAAATCATTCTGATTCATAGTCACAGGCAAAAGAAAATGTTTCGTTTTCCGAGAGTGGAACGTTCAAAGGGTGGAGAGGAAAAGAAAATGCGTCTGAGGAAGCGAAAGAGAGAGAGTTGTGGGAGTGTTCTGTGAGAGGGATTAAAAAGATTCTCTTGATCCGGCGCGAGCGGTGACGAAAAGAGGATAAACATCGCGGTGAACGGGGAAAAGAAGACACCCGCGACATGGAGGAGGGGCCGATGTTTTCCATGAACGGTTTTTTTGCTCTTCGGGATAAGCGGAGAAAAGGGATCAGATGGGGGATTCATTTGTTGTCGCAGGTGTTTGGAATGGCATGTCTTGGTAGGAATGCCGACGACGGGTCTCCTCGGAAACAGAAATGTAAGCATAGGATTCATCGCTCCGTTAGGGTAGTGAAACTGTGGGAAGGTTGAACGAAAAAAGATTGCCCATAAGTTTTAACACTTTCATTAGATAAAGCCCAAAAATGTGCTTTTTCTTATTGTTAGGTTAACGTAGTGCATAACTTGAAGTATAGAGGGTTTCGAACGATTCAAAGACTGAAATTCTAATTTCAGAGGAAAATTAGGGAACTTTAGTTTGGATTGTTTGAACTTCCCATCGAAGAGGACGAAGTTCTGATCCTAGGATAAAACATTCGTTCACATGGATTTGGAATTTGAAGGTATTTGCATAGGCATTTTTCCAAATTACAAACTATCAATGCAAGATGCTTTACCTGGTGGTAGTGGGTACAATTTTGAAATGGTCCAGATGGAACCTTTGCCTTCCTTCATGCCGTAGTATGATGACTTCTTTAACCTACCACTGAAACTGACTTACACAAACTTCCTAACCAATAAAATTCCTTTTCTTTTCTAAGAGGTCCCGCCCCAACTTTTCTAGCATTTCTGTGACGCTCACAGTCCTTCCGAAATTGCCTTGGACGCATTTCGCTGCAATTCTCTGCGCCATTTCGACTTTTTGCCTGTCCTACTAGTTGTGGTTCCGATACTATTGACCAATTTTTATATGTATTACACCTTTACACTGGTCCTTCTGCCATATCTTAATGAATGGAATATTTTTCGTTGGTCCTTTAACAATAGATAGAGAAATTAATTAATCTCCCTCTTGTGGAATGCCACGAAATATGATACATGAAGAGTCATTGTGGACTTACAGCATTCTGGCTCGATGAGGAAAGAAAGAGCAAACAACCTCACTCCTCCTCTTCCAGCTCTTGGTTGAGGGAAAGAGGTTCCGACTTCACAGAGACATCGACCGTTAGATTCCACAAAAGTGGATGGTAATCCTACAAGAGAGGTTATCGGAACAAAGGAACAAACTTAGAAGAGGAATTCAGATACGTCAGATGACACGCTCATAACCGTGGAAACAAGTAGTAGGTAACCGTAGTTGATGACAAAGTTAAAGCATCACTACACCGGGTCGGTAATGATAAAACAGTTCCTACCGGAATTAATTTTTAAATCCTGATTTATGGGAGAGCAAAATTTATCTTTTTGGATACAGAATTCGTTAGGGTGTATGATAATGGTTCTTTCTTTGGAAGAAATTTTTTAAAAGTAATACACCTACATATATATATATATGTGTGTTTGTGTGTGTCATATGTCAATATTTTTGACATACGGAAGTGAGACTTGGGTGTTAAATGCAGCAATAACCCAGCGACTTCAGACTACACAAAGAAGTATGGAACGATGTATGCTTGGAATCACAAGAAGAGACAGGAAACGCAACACCTGGGTTAGGAAGATAACAGGAGTAACAGACATCATAGATAAGGTAAGATCGCTGAAATGGATGTGGGCAGGCCATGTTGCGAGAAGAAACGACAACCGATGGACATCAGCAGTTCTGAACTGGATACCAAGAGATGTGAAGAGACCAAGAAGAAGACCAAGGGACCGATGGAATAGAGACATCATTCAGTATTTAAGGGTAACATGGCAACGAGAAGCTCAGAATAGAGAGAATTGGAAAGCGCTTGGAGAGGCCTACATCCGACGTCGGATTGAAAATGGCTGATGATGATATATATATTAAAACAACATTAATATGAAATTTCCATAGTCTTTATATCTGTCTCTTTCATGGCTAACCTGCGTAGAATTTCATCTTCAAAGGTTTATCGATCCAATTATTCAGCTAAATTAAATCCCATTCGCCGAAAGGGACTTGCAGTGATATAGGAAATGACACTAATGGATGAAATTGCTTTCACAAAGAGAAGCACAGTCTGTTTTAATGCTGGTAATTTTGATGTTTCAAATCCTCTTTATCCACTTACGATTAATAACGGATCGTATGATGGAAAAAACAGCCCGCGCCCGCAAGCGATGAGCTTAGAGTTCTCCCGTTTTCTGATGGCAGCACTGGGCTCTCCCTCATGAAACGCTCCCCAGAGCACTCTGTGCGTGGGAAGATGAACTACTAGCGCAAGGTAAAAAAAAAACATTTTCTTTGGGAAGATAATCCTTCACAAAAGAATGTGGCGAGAAACAAGATGTTTCTGCGAATTAAATTTTTATTCCCAATCAAAACGTCATCAAGTTCGGGGGAACGGAAATGACGAGGCAAGAGCCACCTTCATGATCCCTGTAGGTTGGTTTTGATGGAAAACCCCGCAATAAAAGGACATAGGATACCGTTGGGATAAGAAACTGTACTGTATTGTTAAAAGTGTTTCGACCACCTCGCAAGAATGGGTTCCCACTGCACCGGAGACCACTTCCACCAAAGTCGAACACGCTCACTCGGAGCCCTAATAAGAAAATTATAGAAAAGTTCATAGTTGAATAACCTAAAGGAAGAGGATTCTTTAGCAATCTCCGGTCTTATGGAAATAATGTAAAAAGTCCTCATCCCCTAATTCCCCAAAAGTTATAGGATCTTAAAATAGAAACTAATGTCAGCTGAATTTTATGGTGCAAAACTTAAAGCCAATCCAATATGATTGAACAATTAATGTTTATTTAAGTAATCATCAATAAATTCTTTATCAATCCTCACTTCGCAAAATAACTGAATACTGAAAATATTTTGAACTATATAATAATTGATAAAATTCCTAATAAATTAATTACAAAGATCATCAGAGTTCCTTGGAATAAAGTCTGCATGAAGAAAACACCTTTCAATGGTTATGGAGGAGTAGCAGTTGTATCAATAACCTTATGCGCATGTTTTCGGAAACGAGGGCAAATAGCATCCCTGGCGTTGAGAGAAAGAGGTAATCAACATGTTTCCATAATTAGAGAACTAGAAATTTTTCCGCATCCCAGTGAAAACGAATCGCTCTCATTGTCCTTATTCGAATTCGCAAGTGAGAGACCGATTTCCCAAAGGTTCCCACTTTAAAAAAATTTCTTGCACAACTTTCCTCTCCGTTCACAACTTTTGGCTAAATATATTAGGTTTCTTCGATGCTCTCAAGCGAATTACAAGATTGAAACCATTGTTCAATCAGAATTTGAAGAGAGAAACTAATACGAAAATTAAAGATATAAGTTCTGGAGATTGAGAGCGAAAACTGTCGATAAATAAATGACAGAATTGTCAGATTAGTTCTTTACGCATAGTACATGAAATTATACTCTCTTCAAAGATACACCATATGGTTAGGATATCATTGCGTAGCTGAAGAGTGCTAAAAGCATTTTAATAAAATTTTATTTTATTTTAAAAAATTAAAAGAATAATAATTATTGAACATATTCTCTTACTTATTTCCAAAGAGAAATACTTCTTTCTGCTTTAGTTTCAAGGCTTAAGACAGTTTCGGCCAAAAAAGCGAAAACGCAACATTTTTTTTTACATATTTACAATTTTTTACAGAGTTAGTATTGTTTACTCTTCTAATCTAACACGTCAATACAACATTACTAATTAAATAACGGTAAATTTCTCATTATTTATAACCTTGGCCGTTAATGGGTTAATTTAATGTATGGATGTGAGAATGTAACCATACTTTGAGAAACAATGAATATACGAGTACTATTTAGTTTCAATATCGGCGGTGCGATCAACAATCGCTCACCAATAACCTAATTCGAGACGAGGTAAAATATAAGTCACCTACATCGGCTCCTCCGCGAGTGAAAAATTAAAGAATTTTCATTCGCAGAAAACAATACGTCACGCGCTCAACCTCAAAATGCCCTCCAACGATCTCCTCACCACAGAAGAAACTCATCGTTGAAGCATATTACCTTAAACGAGCCCATTCACAAGTTCCTCCCCTTTCTCCCACACGCTTCAGCGGCCATCGACGCTTCTTATTCGGGGCCCTCGGCGCCCACATTTGCGGCCCTAAAAAATACATGTCCTGGTTACGCTCCTCTCCCTTTACGAACATTTTCTGAGAACAATAGAGAGCGAGGAAAGAGAATAAATGACTCTCTCGTGATGGTTAATACTTATGAGGGGCAGGAGCGCATCGGGAGTACGTAAGATGGAGATAGTTTTGAGGTCACATTAGGCGTATTTAGGCAACAGGAAATCGTGGAAGAGATTTAGCAAAAATTCAAGGAAGTATTATAACAGGATAAACGACACACCAATTTCTCTTGGTTTGAAAAATAGATTATTCAATGGAACTGGTGCATTATCTCTACCGAAACTTTATCTCTCTGAAGATTTTCAATGAACTACGATTTTATCCACAATAGCTCACGTTATATTAGACCTAAGGAATTACTTGCATTACTAATTCGACAAAAGACTGTATCTCTCTTCAATGATAGATCCCGAAGGCGTGAATATAATGGTCACAGTAAAAACGATAAAAGGAAGAAATATTTTAAGAAAATTCTGATACAAATACGAGTACTTTTAATTTCCGATAACAGAATATCTAATTTATAGTTTATATAAAGGCTCCTGTAGAAACCTCGAAAGCCATCTTTTCTCCCAGTACTTCAGGTAAATCTTCAAGGAAGAGATATAGCGTTGGCGTGATGATAAAAAAAATGAATTTAAGACTTTTAAATTTCAAATACTTGATACACGTTAAATTTATGTAATATTTTTACCTCTTATATTTCTGAAAATTACTCTATCTAAGATAGCATAATTACTCCAAATTTGGATTAATTCGATTTGTAGGGAATTTTTAAAGTAAATTTACGTTTCAAGTGAGGTTTATTATAGCTGTATAAAATCAGGAAGTAACGAAGTGATTTTGACGAATAGCCAAACTTTATTTCTCATTTTAATTTTATTGAAATGCCGATTTTTACAAGCTTTCGGCATTCCTCGCATTCGGCTTTCATGTAGTAACGTGAATGGATGAGCCTACGTGTAACAGCTGCTTATCAATGGATAAATGAAGAGCGTGAAAAGCTAAGAATGCTCAATACACCGAAATCGCTTCTCTTTATATCATTATATCACTTCAGTCCATAAGACGTAAAAGATTGCAGGTCATCATCTCCTTTATTGGGTGATTTGGTAGATAAGAGGAATCTAAAGTTCAATTCTGAATCCATCGCTGAAGGTGAAAATCACAGAGCGGGAACGGAGAAATCCATTTGGGAATAAAGTCAATTAAATGGAGATAGGAATGTTAGAGAAAATTCCGATGCCAAGGGAGCCTTGACATTGGAGTGGGGCAAGTGGAAATCTATCGAGTATGTTTCATACTCGGATGAAAGTTTTTATTGTTCGGAGAAACCTATGAGATTTCTTCAAAGATGACTTTAGAATTTTCTACATATATCTGGTATCTATTAAGCTCCAATCCATGCCTAATGCAGAGATGTCTAGACTTTCCGGAAAATACAAAATTACATTAAATTCATGCTCTTTTCGGATAATTGTCTAATTTTCGTGGTTGGAAAAAGAAAAAGCAATGGAAATTTTGCAATAGAAGATAGAATTTTCTTTTAATTATCTTTAAAGATACTCAGAAAATATACGAATAAATCAGAATACAAAGCATATGCAAATAGGGCGATCGCCCCCCTCCTTACTTGCAGGCTATATGGTACTAACAATTTGTTTAGAATCTGACAAGGAGCTATGATTAAAATCAGGTTGTGAAGTTTTTCTACGCTCGCTATACATGTACTGCATTCATCACGAGAAAATAGCTTTTAAAATTTTAATTGGAGATAAGTTTATAAGGAAGTTTGCTTAAATCGTCCCCATCACCTTTGGCAAGTGCCTACCTTGGATGAGATTTTAGATGTCTCCCTGGTAGAAGAGAAGATCAAAATATATACAGAAAAACCTCAACATCATGAAAGAGCTAAATACATAATGACAACAAGTATTGGCTTCTGATATGATAATATAGTTTCACAAACTTTAAAATTAACTTATTCCGTACTGTGATGATAAAGGTATAGGAACCTTCCCTCCGCTCCCTTGCTTTAAGAGTTCGCAATAATGTGCCCGTGTGATATCAAAAGTATTCATTCTCCCTTGCTAGTCTCTGGGAAAGTATGAAACGCGGAAGCTGAAAATTTCACACGGTATTAAACATTCCGAACATGAAGGTCAAGAAAAGGCCTCGCGGTTACGGAAATTAACTCGTCCTGATTAAAAATTCTGATTGAACAGGAGCCGAGAAAATACAGGCATAGAATTATATTTTTTTCACGATTTCCAACCTTTCAAAAGTACCTAATCACCGCATCTGGTTTCGGTTTGTTTAGTTCTCGGTCGGAATTGAAATGAAATGGCATGAAATGCATTTACGCTTTAAATCATTCTGATTCATAGTCACAGGCAAAAGAAAATGTTTCGTTTTCCGAGAGTGGAACGTTCAAAGGGTGGAGAGGAAAAGAAAATGCGTCTGAGGAAGCGAAAGAGAGAGAGTTGTGGGAGTGTTCTGTGAGAGGGATTAAAAAGANTACGTTCTTGATTGACCGATATTTACGAAATTTTTTTTTAATTCAAAGCAGTGATTAGATTATATTTCTAGAAACGAAGAATATTATTAGCTCCTATATATGTGATATCAGGATAATTAAACGAAAGTCCCAAGAAACGGAAAACATTCAAGGTATCAAAATAAGTTACAGCAGTTTTTGATTAATCAAAACTAATTTAACAATTTTTCCCGTATGACCGCTAAGAAATTCTTCTACGGATCTTGCATTCTATCTCACTGAAAACTTATCTGCACATCCCGAGTCATTACCGAAGCTTCGACTGAAAAACAATTGCCTCCTCCGTCATCTCCCACATTGTATGGACGCCACTGAAACGGAAATGAAAAACATCTCTTTCCTTGTAGAGATCCATCATCCCCGGATATTAATGAGGAGTCGAGAGAGAGAATAACTGAAATTACTGTATCAGATAAACTCTTATGCAAATCAACTCCGAGGGACTGGATTTTCGTTAGTCTCGTATGTTTCATGAGAAAAAGAGAAACCACATGTCATGGTATCCGGTCACTCCATCCGGGTAAGAAACCTGCCGGTGTCCAGGGCGAAATAAAATTGGAGCCGTCAACTTTCTTTGGATGACCCACTGGTAATATCACTGACAGCAATGTAACTCTCGCCCTCAGAATTAACTTAGTTTAACGTTGCAACAAAATTATTACTAATTTTGAAGGAAAATGAATGTTACTTGAAACAGATTATATATAACAGCGAACCGGAAATATAAGAGGGTGGTCGAAGTTAATGGAAATAGAATTACTAAAATGATTGTTAAGTTTCTCTCCTATTTTCAGCCGTGGGGCTATGGGCATTTACCATTACCGAATATTCAGAGCGTGGATAGATTTAGAAAATTAATGGAATTGATAACCAAAAGGGATTACCTTTTGGTTATCATATTTGGACCAGTGACGTAGCCAGGGGAGTTTTGGGTGTAACACTCCTCTTCCTCAAGAGCCAAAATGGTTTAAAAATCAAGGTTAAACGAGGTAAATGGCAGTTGCTTAAACATTTACAGGTACACACGTCACTCTCGGGTGAATATATATAAATAGATTTCTGATCCCATCTTTGTTACATTTAAGCCAGACGTTTTCCTGCCCAAGGAATTTATACGTTTACTCATTGGCTCAGAATCCCTCCGCGAGAGAAATCCTTACTTCGCTCCAAATAAAACCATCACTTTTGGAGTAAAGAAGAGAAGAATAAGAAAGTGAGATATGAAACTACAAAAGAAATAAAATAGACAGATTGTGCAACTAATGAAGAAGTCCTTTATTAAAGTTATCTTAACGCATGTTGAATTTGTCAGATGAGTGAAATGAGAGATGAACCGTAGAAAAACAAAAAAAAAAAAACAATTGAACTACTTCGATAACTGCTTCCCAGCTGCAATTTGGATTGGGACATTGACCTCCAGCTATTAATATGAAATAAGATGTATATTTTTAAGACTATTTTAGTAAATATGACCGAGAATTAAAGGAAAAAATTGAATCGAGTATTCTACTTATTATCTCATGCTTAGAATGAATAGTAGACATATATATTTCCGAGAATAATTGGGTCAGGCAATAATGCTAAATTAAAGCAACTTTATACTACTTATATTCAGGCCTTCGGTTTAAAAGTTTAGTGGCTGGAAGTTAGTCATTGGACATCAAAGAATCAAAAAAGGACCGTTATATTGCATGTGGGAACTCTTTTGCGAGATGAATATACCTCTTATGAACTTAGAAGAGAATCTTAGGACGAGATTCATTCACGTTTGAAAGGTAATGGAATTGTAGGCGGTAATGTTCCTATCTGTTCAGAGATACTACAAGAAAAATAATATTTACAGTAGTGCCTCGACTTACGAACCGCTCTACATACAAACCTTTAGACTTACAAGCTTTTTTCTTTTTCTATCATAACCTCTAAATAAGAACTTAATTTCGAGATACAAAACGAGAAAAACGGAAAGATGTAATGCAAAACTGGGTTTTGAGATACAAACTTTTTGAGTTGCGAACTTCGAACTAAGACGAATGAAGTCAGTAATTCGAGATACCACTACGTATAACAGTAGTAGTTGTGGCAAAAGTGCTTCGATATCTAAGGCGATTTCGCACACGCGGGCCCCCACCTGCAATCGAGACCACTTCCTCCAAAGATGAACGCGCAGCCTACTTGGCTACCTAATACCTCCCACTATAATATCCAAGGATATGAGAATGCGGAGTGAAATCTCTTAGATAAGATAATGGTCGATCGTAAAAGCAGAATTTTTTCTTTCACATCTCCCAGAGGCCATTTTTTACAAAGAATTTGACTTTTGTTGACGTGATAATTTATAGATGTTTCCCTTTTTTTATGAGGAATAAGTAAGATTATTTCTGGATTTTACAGTTTCCTATTCTCTAAACTACGCTTTTTACTAAAGCTGTTAAATTTTTCTTAATGTTTCACGTTATTTACACATCATGACCGAGCCTCATACACTTAATTGACTTCTGAATTCTGAGAGTTTTTTGTATCGTATTTACGCAACATTGGGGAAGACTCTAGGGAATCGCCATTCGCACGCATATTTTGAAAATCATTAATTATACATCAACTGAGAACATAATTTGATTCCAATGCCCGTTTCATCACAGCTTTCTCGATGTTTATGCATAAATAATCAACTTTTCTTCTGAGGGAGAAAGCAAAGCGATGAGAAGAAACATCGACATGACAAACAGCCTTTCCTCTTCCAAGATTCTTCAATTTTGCATCGAATCGCAACTGAAACCTGCATATCTGTCTCCATTCTGGATTTTATTTAAAAAATGGGGAAATTTTTCACCCTCTTTGGGGAACAACGAACGAAGCGTGGTAAGAGATCCGATAAAACACCATTAAAAGGGTACAAAGGGCGAAAAAGTTGCTGGAGTAACTAAGTAATCTGTAATAACCGTCCACTTAACATTGTGTTATAAACCGCTATCTTTGTGGATGCACTTCCGTTTTTCTGGCATTTCTAGTAACGCCTAGAAATATTTCCTGCAGATATCGATCGAGAATATGAGTTAACACGGTGCTCCCATGTTCGCGTTCCAATTACGATTTCCTTCCAGTTTCACGCCGCAGACATGCTTCGCGGTGACATCATCTCCCAAAGCCTTTCTCCCGCAAGAAAATAACGCTTTACGCAATGAGGAAGCGGTGATAAAAATGCAATACATTTCCACGTAACTAAATGTAAAAAAATTCCTTTGAAAGTGCACACAATTCACGCTCCATTGACTGATGATAAGATCATAAACGCTTTGTTATCGGAGTCTAATCCTGGTGCGTTCATCTAAAGAGAAATATAGCGGAGGAGTGTTTTACAGGTGGCTAAACGAAGTGCTGGAGCGATGGAAGTCGCGCCTCTTTCTCTCTTCATAAGCACATCTCCCAGGTGATTTACAACGGCTGTAGAAGGAGCCAAAAAGGATTTACGAAATTATCTCCACCAGGTTTTTCTCCTCCATTTCTTGTGCAACGATGACAAGGGAAGAGAACCGAATGGAGTGGGCAAAGGTGACTCACGGATCTTCTTTCGCATGCAAGGCGAATGCGAGAAGTGCAGTGTCCAAAGAATGCTGTCTTGCGAAGGACTGTTTTAGGGAGAGAACGAAAAGATAGGATCTGGGAAACCTTACCCGCAGTATAAGTACACACGGGACATAAGCAAAAGAGTGGACGTGCATTAATTCCGTAGGCTGTTTTAACTCATGTCTGCGCGAAAGCAACGTTTTCTTTGATATCCACTCAGGTTGCCCTTCGAATACATCTAGAACATGCATTTTATCAATTTGACGCAGTGACGCTCATAGACCTGCCGAGAGTGTTTGAATGTTAAGACTTACTAATATGAAAATAGGGTTGCAGCAGAAGTCATTTCCAGACGACATTTCCTATTATAACAGTGGTATGGTTGTAAACAACAAAGATTATAAAGGTTTTAAATCAAATCTTAGAAATTATCGGTTTTTTTGTTGGACTTCTGCGTGAGAATCTTCATAATAATCTTCACAATGCAATCTTCCTTTCTGCGCAAGAAAAAATATTATCATAAACATAAACTATTGCTAATAGACATTACTATTTCGCTTAATGTTTTTTATACATGGTAATTTGATTGTTGCTTGTGATTCATAATACGCTTGAACACTGATCATAAAGATTATATATTAAGTTGCTAGCATTGACTAAGTTCGTAGATATCAATAGCAAGATAAGAATGAAGAATTCATCCTGAAGATGGCTTCAGGAAAAGAGCCGAAACGTCGATCGCCTTCGAAGCAGTACAAAAATTCCTAAATCGTCTACGCCGGGAAAATACCAGATCTTTCGTAGTAAAACGATAATTTACTTTTGTTCTCATAACACAGCATGTAAAAGATTTCACCTTTTCAGTATACAATTTGTCCCCCAAACAATGAACTAATGTAATTGAAGTAAGTAACTGGGGAGTAGCCAGGATTTGTCCCTGGGTAGGAAGGTTCAGATCCATGGAATAAACGCATTATTACCTAAACTTCCGTTCTTAAGATGGAATCAGATTTATATTTAAATACACTGTACACTGTGTACACTGTACATTCACTGCGAGCCTCCAGTAGCGTGTGTAAGTGTTAATATTTAAACAATAACAGGGCTCCCGGATAACCAAGTGGCCTTTGGTGGAAGCGGTATGTCCTATGAATCCACGGCCCTCGTGAGCTACCTTTAAATCCCTATAGGAGTGTTCCACGGTTCATTTAACTAACAGTGGCTTCACCTTCTACGGAAGCATTCCGCAGAAATAAGTTCCCCAGAATTAACCGAGTGTTTACCGTTTTATTTGCATACGTAAACCGTTAGAACTTGAGCTGCATACCGTATTGAATGACTTTTAATGTCAGTAAATTTGCATTTGTCCAGACAATTAAACAACGATATGGCGCCAGCGGTAACTAACCGCGCCGGGTCCTCTTTTTTGCCGCGGAGTAGCTCGCGGTCAAACGTCGTCTCTGTACAGCGAGAAAAGGTAATTTTTTTCCGCGAGAAATAAACTGCTCGTAATTCAGTCTCGCGGAGAAGAATTTCCTTCGTGAAAAAAGCGGCCGCCCTTTGAACTTAACGTCGCCTTTCCTAGATTTAAACGGCCACTAAAAGCGTTCCTCCGGAGTGCGTTAAGAAGCGAGGAGTTTCACAGACTTCGATTGCGTTTTACGATCGCGAAAGTATGTGGTGAGTGCGTTCCTCACTCTACCGATTCATGGAGGAAAGGCGGATTAGCAGCAGAAAGGAAACCCTCGGCTGATGCGAAAATGCAAACGAAAGAAGCACAGAGAGCGGACGCACGGTAATTGGGGAAACGGACACAGAAATGGGGATATCGACAAAAAATTTGAATTACAATTAACAGAAGAACGGATGATTACTCCAATACATTATCCGAGACTGGGAATAAAACCTGCAACATTTTCTGTGATTCAATTGACAAAGATATCCTATTCATAACCTTGTGTAATTTAAGGTACAGCAGAGTCTCGATTATCCGAGCTGCGATTAACCGAGGATCCGTATCATCCGATTATATCATTATTTGTGAGCCGTTTCTACTTCGATTACACACATATTACCGGAACACCGCTTACCTTTGCAGTAACTGCACCACACCAGTTTATCATAGACAAGCAATTGACGGACTACTAATCTGAAGGTAATCGGAGAAAAGAACTGAGAACTGTATCTGAACAATTGACTTATATATTATGAAAGAAAAGTGAAATATTCTACATACGAGTTTTTACAATAAAATGATTTCATAATAATAAATACACGTCCAACTAAGGTAAGGTAAAATAGCGTGTGTATTTCATAATTTACGTACGAAAGACGACCCTTCCGAATTATCCGCGTTTTCGACAATCCGAGGTGTCCGCGGTCCGCATTTGCTCGGATAAACGGGACTCTACTGTTAGCTGAACAATGGTTCGTCTGAGGTAGAAAGAGATATTCCTTATTTAAGAATGCAGTTGTATGTACCCTCAAAGCCCGATCTAGAATTTCTTAGATACTTATTATAACTAAAACCTAAGATAAGCGATATGCCTATAAAATTACTCGTAATGAGTCCTTAGGGTAATATCATTACATTGTTAGTGTGTCAGTATCCATTTATGACGTAAAAAATTAACTTACATAAGTTAGATTTTTTAATTCGTTTCGAAATAAATTACGTAACACACGAAAGATTGATCAACTCTGACCGTTGTTTAGTGATAGTGGGGTGAGGATGAAATATTCACTTAAATGTTGGGTAGTTGCATCTTTAAGCGAGAGCTAACATTGTGGAAAGAAGTAGACTAGCAAATAGTGAGCTGAAAGAGAGTTCATCTTCGACGGACTAATTTAGATGAAGGAGAACCTAAACACACTTGAAAAAGCCTCACATCTCGAATTCCTCACCAGCCAGCCAATTACAATTAGGCTTAAACGTTTCCTGGAGCATCGCAGAATGAACAAGAAATAAAAATAATGAGAGGAATGGGAATAGGGAGGAAGAAAGGATAACGTGTGGAGAGAGCAAGGTGCGGCGAGACTGTCCTTGACCGTGATGGAGAGAGACTGATTCATGTCCATCCTTGCCCACGCACACACACACCACTTTGTACGAAGCCCTTTCCCTTTCGCGGACGTTATCGGAATGGAATCGGAGATGCTCACCTCCCCTTCAGCCTCTCTTCAAAAAGCAAAGGGTAATTTGCTCTAAGGGAAGGGATTTCTATATTCCTCAGTCGATCGGATAGCTTCTTCTGGATGCACGTTGGAATGATGACGCCGTGGGTGTACGGGAGGGAGAACAAAAGATGTGTCATTTCGGTTAGCTCTTTCGCTACGTACGCAAGACTGCTACTTGAAGGTAAACGAACGCTGGAAAAGGTATGTGTTGAAGTCACTGAACCGATGCGCCGCTCGTGTTTTGAACGTGAGCACGCGTATATGAATAATACCACGTTATATATAATGCTGAGCATCATCGAAATAATAGGAGTTTCAATATTCCTATCATGGTATCTTCATCCGCCCAGAATCTTAAACTTAAAAAATTGAATAAGGATTTAGTTGGGTTGTATCGTGCCCAGAGAGAATACTAAATTTAAACTAAATCAACAAAGGAAAGTGAGTGTAGTTTCGAGTGTAAGCCGTCGCCAACAATTCATCTACTTAGAGAACACTGTCAGATTTTCACTATGGAGACTCAACTTTGGAGCTGAATGATAAATAAACAAGGAATTCCAAAGAAAAACAGGTTGCACCAAATTTTAGCATATTTCATCCTGCGATCATATCTGAAACTTTTTATTTAAGTCAGTAATAAGTATCTCTATAGATTATTAAAATNTTCACGCAATCATATAATATAATCAATTCCCTCATCTCACTCTTCCTCTCATTCCTTCTGCATATTCGCTCTCAGAGCAAATATCCCCGGCTCAAGTTAAGCCCCTCATTTCGGTGCTGCGAAGGAGAAATCGCTTTGGGAGTTAATATTCATAAGTGAGGAACATCTTTCCCTTTCCCAATTTTGTTTTGATCAAATTTAGTTTTTGAAGAATAAAATTTCAAATGCAACACTCCGTATATGAGAGCGAAAAAACAGGCACTCTTTTCTTCTACCTGTAAAATACAAATATATGAAAAAAAAATGTTTGCATTGCATGGTTGAACGCAGGATGAAACATGCAGCTTGTTTTTCTTTGGGATCAACAGTTAAGTTTTCGTTTAAATCTAAAGTTGATATCCGTAACAAAAAATCCGACAGTAGATTCTGAAGGTTAATGTCCGAATTCGGACGACTGTACTCTACTGTATCTGTAATAATCTGACTGAATGTAATTTGTGTAATCGAACATGCATAATAATATCTTATGAGTCGTCAAAACGACCAATATTTAATTTATGAAAGGGTAGTCATTACGTACTATTATTTACCATCAAGGTTTTTTCTAATGCTCCAATAATTTTAACACTCAGAAATTTTGAAACGAACTTCAATGAGCTCGAATAAATTAAATAATTTCATGATCGAGTAAAGCAGGGTTTCAGTATGGATGAGAATTCCGACTGTCGGTACAATTAGAATCTATTTTTTTTTAACTAGAGACTTCACATTTAGCGAGCATGGAAAGTTATTGCTAAGAGTTCGAAGACCTCACACAAAAGGAAAAACGGAAGATACGATAATGATTGCAAAATGGAACACTGTTTCGGATTAGAGGAATATGCTAACCAAGCAAAAAATTTCAAATAATGGTAGCTTAAATCAGACCGATAAAATTAAAATGCAACACCTGACTGCTCGTTTGCAAAAAGCGTTATCGATGGACTTAGGTTAAGAGAAAAAAATATATTGCGCGCATAAATTCTGCTCCGAGAGACAACCAGAGCGTTGAGAAGGAATGAAGCGCCATTTTTTCACTTCCGAAAGCGAAGCAACGCATAGGAAACCCTTTGAGAAAACAACATGAGAAAACAAGCTCGAAGATGGAAAAACTGGAAGCGTTGCTCATGTTAACTTTTTATCAGTGGCAAATTGGTAATTGGTGCAGAAAAAGACGGGTCAGCAGCCTCACGATGCGCAAAAAATTAACATATGTACGGGGGAACAGATTGCAGATCGTGAAGTGGAAGTGGAGAATGTGAACGAGGGAGAAAAAAGAGCTTATGATGAGAGAAAGAAGGGATGTAAGCTTAAGCTGCTTAAGCGGAGGAAAAGAGAAGTGAGAACGCACCCAATTGGCAGAGGAGGAGTTGGAGGAAGGGAATAAGGAGGATGGGATGAAAAATAAAAATAGAGAGAAGAGAGAGAGGGAAGTAGGAAAAGAAATATGACCCGCTCGCGATCGCGTTAAAAGAAAGCAGCAAAATAAACTACCACGAACAAACTGATCTTCCAAGAAATTAAATTGACTCACTGACTTAACTTACTGATTTTACAAGAAATATAAACATTACCAATTCACTTCATTTTTAAACATCGCAAAACCGCAAAAAGCATTGAAATTTTTCCATTAATTCAGTAAATAACAACAACCTCTTTCTAAAGAGTATTTGGAATTATGAACCAAAACTTAGAAGATGGAAAAAACGCCTTAAGCAATCGAAGTTGATTATTTATAAATTTAAATACTCTCCCTTTAAAATAGCAAAAAAGAGAGAATAATGACTTAAATGCCAATTACCGCAACCTTGACTAAATGAAACATATTTATCTCCCCTTCCCTACCTCTCCTAATTTGTAAGCAAACTAAGCGCACTATTTTATATTTCATCCTTCCCCTCTTTAAATTTTCCTTCCCTTACTGCAACCAGTACGGCCTCAGATAAAATACAGTATTGCATCATACGCTGCATGATTATTGTCCAACTGATAGGGAAAATAAAAACGGCAGAGGGATTGGATTGGATTGGATTCCGTTCTCTCAGTTCTTTTCTGCGCTTCTCCTGTCATCTATAAGAACATCACGAGAGAGTTTGATCCAGTTAGGTCACGCGAGCCGAAGATGTCGAAGGGCTCGAGACAACCATGGAATTCACGGTTTCCAGAGCATGACGATCATGTATATTCAGTGTTGACGAAGAATGAGAAAAAGTGACCACGTTCATCGCCAAATCGTCGATACGGCGACCGTTGAAAGATTTCAGAGTTTGGATAAATGAGGAATTTCGGGTAGAGAAGGAGAGTAACGGTTGGAACGGCTTGATCATTAAAAGATCCCAAATATAATGATGACAGCAACGCTCCAGAGCTTGACTTAAAATTTCGTTGAGAACTATCTGAATGCGTAAAGTGCCTCTTGGGTACTATAATCAACTTACGTTGAAGTACAATATGTTTTAGAAAAGCTTTTGTCTTAATTTAAAGTCCCTAGTCATAGATATAAGACCTCTGGTAATAATAACTATCAATATCGATATATAAATACAAATACATTGTCATTAACTATTGTCTAATATTAACTAATTAATACACACATTAATATTCATCAATCTAATTCTATATATTCTGTCTATATTCTATCTATCTATTAATGCATTAATGATCATCAATACATTGTCATTGTCATTAACATTAGACAAATAAATTATTATGAGTCTAATAAAATTCTTAGTGGCTCATCCCAATGTATTTCCACCTCTATATCCTCTTGGACCGCTCGTTCCGGCCTTCCCACTTTTCGTTATTTGTTTGCTATTGACAATATATGGGACCGTATCTTGATTTTTTAAATAAAATTTTTATTTCCATCAATCGGGAGTATGGAAGAAGAAATAGAAAGAGAAAAAGTCTGCCGCAGCCGGGATTCGAACCCAGGTCTCCCACTTTCCGGGCGGGTGCTCTGTCCTCTAAGCTACCACGACAGAACGATCCCTCCTTCAATTTCAATTGAAAATGAATGAGGGATTCAAATGAAAATGAATGAGGGATTCAAATGAAAATGAATGAATGAAATTGAAGGAGGGATCGTTCGGTCGTGGTAGCTTAGAGGACAGAGCACCCGCCCGGAAAGTGGGAGACCCAGGTTCGATTCCCGGCTGCGGCAGACTTTTTCTCTTTCAATTTCTTCTTCTAAATTCAAGCATGTGTACCATGCGTATCTCATCTCTTATCAATTGGGAAATTGCAAGAGAACGGCCCCCCACCGGCCCACGAATCACCATACTTTCTGAAATGAACATATGTGCACTGGTCTTCCCTTATAATATATATAATATAGAGCCATAAATTATGTTAAATATAAAAAATACAGGTGCAGACAACTACGCAGTCGATGACGAGCATGAAACTTGAATCATACGTGGGGGAAGGCAATTGCTTACTTTCTTTATGACTTACACTTGAGAAGCGCTCGAGAATTTCTGTGCCGAACGATGGCAAGTAAATAGTGGCATGAAGGCAGCACGAGGATGACGAATTATTAACTATAAAAGTTCCTCTTAAACTGCCGACAGTATAAGCGGCCGTGAAATTTTATGGAAACCCACTTCACGCAATCATATAATATAATCAATTCCCTCATCTCACCCTTCCTCTCATTCCTTCTGCATATTCGCTCTCAGAGCAAATATCCCCGGCTCAAGTTAAGCCCCTCATTTCGGCGCTGCGAAGGAGAAATCGCTTTGGGAGTTAATATTCATAAGTGAGGAACATCTTTCCCTTTCCCGTACTCGGGCATAATCCCTGGAGACATAAACGTTCTTAATAATATTCCGGCGCCAACCCTGAACTCGTCCTTTGCCGCTATACTCACATTTGAATGACGACTGCTTACGAAGCTGCTCTTTCTACTTCATCGCCCTTTCAACTCTCCTTTCCGCTGACATGTTTTATATCCATATATACTTCAATATAATTCATCCCAATCAATATGTCCTGTTTAGAGATAAGGTAAAGTCATGTAGATTCCATATGTTTCTAGACTTGATGTTGCGAAAACCCTAACTTTCACCTTTCTGTAGTAGAGACGGGACAATGTTTGAAACAGTAACAACTAACAAATGATGGTGCCGAATATCTCAAGGGAAAAAAGATCCTCCAATATCAACTGGCAATGACCTCTTAAGGTAGCAGATAGGCGGACATAAGGTTAGGGCACATTCTCCCTCGTCAAAGCCTTCGTCAAGAGAAAGCCCCTCCAAAGGCGTAAGACTTGAATGACCGAATGTATAAGGCGTGGGTGGAAAATGTACAGCTCGCCATTAAAGATCCTCTGGATATTCAAAATGTCATCAATTCAATGATGGATTAATAATCAGAAAAAAATACTAAGGCAAAGAAACACTTTGTATGTTCCACAACTTTGTTTAACATACAAAGTGTTTCTTTGCCTTAGTGTTATCATGGCGTTCCACCAAGTACAGCCTCTACATATTAAGAAAAAAAATAATTCGGAGTTTCAAAGGATTCTTCAGGTAACAGCAGTAGCAATTATCATGAAAAGATCGGTATACAAGAAAGTCAAAGAGTACTTTGCTAGTAAAATCCTACGTTGCATATTCGCGATATTGCCAAAATTTTGTATGTAGAAAGGAGCACATCTATGTCTTATAAGCTATATACCACTACAACACTACCATCGAAACGTTTCTTCCTCTCAGGGATTTTTACTCAACAAATACGCAGCCCAAAACAAAAGCCATAGAAAGATCGTTCGTAAAGAGTGTAAGCAGATTTTTCCAGGTTACCTGCCAAATTTCCTGAGTTTTTCAGAAGAGCAAAATTCCCCCAGTTTTCCACGTTTTCGAGGATTTCCAGGTTAGCGGAAACCCTGATGCATGAAGAAACAGAAGGGATAAAAAGTACTAAGGGGAAGAAAACTTAATTACCACGGGAGATATGAATGCTGCTCTGGGCGAAGGCAGAGAGGGAAAGGGATTTGGAGACTATGAGCTTGGAAACAGAAATGAAAGAGGAGATATTCTGGTAGAATTTTGGGAGAGAAATGGTTTATGTATTGGAATACCGTTCATAAGATAAGCGACCGGGAGTTGACTAACTTTTAAACGGGTGAAAGCGGGCATAGTGGGCCAGAATCGAAAATAGCAAGCCAAGAGAATACTCGGAATAACGTTCAAGTTCGTTTAAATGTAGACGCTGTTGAAGGAAACTTGAAGAGAATTGTAGAGATCTTGTAGATTTTTTTAACATGAAAAGAATGAATAGATATTAATGAAATAGAGATTTAGAAATCGATGTAAAGATTATAGAATATATACAGTGAAGCAGTTTTTTTTTAAGTGCTTCGAGAGCTTAGGTGATTTCGCACGTACTAGTGGGATCCCTCTGGGAACCGAACCCAGGACTGCTTTCACCAAAGGCAAGAGCGCTATTCACTCGGCTATCCGGGAGCCCAGAAGATTTTACGAGGTCAATGTAAATAGTAACCACAATTTGATGTTGGTTGAAAAATTACTAAGCCGGAAAGATAAAAGATGGCCACTTGATAAGCTGCCGATTGGAAAAGCTTTCAAATTATATTATCGAACATGAAAGAGAGGTCAAGGGAATGGAAGTACAGAAGAATGTTTTAATAAAAACGGGAAAGAATAAGAGAAATTATAATAGACAGCTGATACAATATCGGGGGAAAGGAACGGAGAGGAAAGTGATAAAATACGAAAACGATTCATCAAGCTATTAATAGGAAGAAACAGTGAAAGAAAACAATGAAAAAAGAGATTACATCTAATCACAGGGTCGATGTACTGCAGTAGCATTCACAAGCAAATGAAATAACGCTTGAAAGCCGAGTCATTGTAAATGCATGATAGAGTTTGAAGGGGAAGTGGTTGGGAAAGGAGAGACATGACTTTTTATCATGTATATTTCACCGACAGTGTGAGTTGGGTGCTGCATGGAAATAGTCACGAATCAGAGGAAGTAGACGTGAAGGCAGCGGCGGGGACGAAAAGACTGAGTCCTTGAAATGGCATCCATTACTCGTACATGCGAATTATTAATAGCATACTGCAACCGCAGATCGTAGAAATACATTCACTCTTGATGGAAGGGGTGCCTCATGTAAGCCAATCACATTTGCATCGGGAGAAATCCGCCGTAAACCTCAAGCAGTTTTTCAATGTTGAAGAATAAAAGAATAAGAAAATTGTTTGAATAAGTGAGTTAAATCTGGTAAACGATGGGTGAAGCTTGGAACATATGCTTTGTTCGGGAAAGAAACGAAAAAGTCTGATGTAGCAAGAATCAAATCCGTATCACTTGCAAAGCGAGTGTTATGACAAATTGATTTTTAGTTTAACTGTAATAATTTGTGATAGACTAATTAAAGGTTATTAGTTATCAATCCAGATCTCCAAGCCGTCTTATTCCCAGCTAGCCGCTTCGTTATTTCCTAACTTTAATAGTGTTATTACCTAAAATAGAATTAATACGCTCAAGCTGGACTCCAGGGAATTTAACATCTTAAAAGAAAGAACACTTCGTAAATACCACAGCAGCTATTATTGACTAATTTCGTAATCTTCGGATGTAGACTTCAGTGAACTGAAGATGTCAAGTCGTTGAAGAAACTAGTAAATAAAAATCTGGTGTGAAAGTTTAGAAGTGCTTTTCCTTTTAAGAGCTGACATTACCTGGCATTGGAAAAATTAAAGCACCTTAAACAAAACCAAAAAACAGTCAAAAATTAGTTTTTCTATTTCAATCCATATAATCCATAAATCCATCCAAGGTTTCTTGATCTTTGAATACTGTGGTCGGGTAAAGAAAATAATCGGAACATGTTTTTCATTCCCTTGGAAATTTTCTGAATGCGTTTCCCGCATATAAAATAGACTTCACGGGAGAAGACGTAACTATCATCAGAAGCTTATCTTACAATATGTTTAATTCTAAAACTTTTTCATCTCCAATCCAAACATTCTTTATTTTAATTCCTTTGCACCACAACTGAGTAAATGAAATGGATGGAAGTAAATGTTAGTTTACAAAATAACCGGCGATGGAGAAGTTTACCAAAGTGAAACTCAAACGAATCCGCCAAAGAAAGGGTTGAGAAAGAACAGAAAAACTTCGGAAATAAACGGATTTCGCAGTCTGTCCGAAAACCGCTTGGCGCGGGCATAGAGACGCGTTCATAAATTCAATCGCCACTCTGAAACACGAGTGCCTGCCCATTTTCACGACTGCTCTTCGGTCTTTCGCTGTTCAACTCCGCACCGAAAAAGATATCAATCCTTCGGCTATTCGCTGCCTCCTCGTATAGAGTGCAGCACTTGGTGAACGAAGGAGGGAACAAACGATGCTAAAAGTAAACTAGCGAAACATATCTTATGGGTTTGGTGGGGAGGAGAACAGATTAGCGATTTACTGAACCCATGTATATTCCTGAAAGGTAACGATTTTCACCAAGAAGATTCTTTTCTCAAGCATAACATCTCCTTCTTGAATAATTCTGACAAAATTCGACCTCAAAGGCTATGGATTAAAAAAAAGCGCCAATATATCGATATCGGAAGGCGTGACTTCGTGGAAAGACCACAGGTGCCTGAATATGTAAGTACGCTTACGAAACCGGTAGCAAATTAAAATCCCTGTGGAAAAGTACAAAGTTTCTTTTATTCTAAAATATGCCATCTTACATCTCTCGTTAGGTATCGAAATATTTCCCCACGCCCGCGTAAATTTGTTAATTCTTTATCCCAAACAAAAGCGAATACTTTATGGTTAAAAAACTTCACGTTCAACTACTGATAACTGCATAAAAACCACTAAAATTTACTGAAGGGAACGATTGAAATATTTAACATGGAATTTCTTCATATCGCATAGCGTGAGTTGCGTTGAAACATTTGAGCTACCAAAACTTTCAGTGGATATATATGTTTTTTCTTTACCAAATCTCTCATGAATTACTTATTAATGTTGCGTTGTTTCCGAAGAAATGTTCCAGAAGTTTGAAAAGTTCCTACACTGAGAACCAGTACATCTAATCCCGTTTTATATGAAAGAGGAATGAAGAAATATTGTAGCGACATATAAACTAAATAGGAGGAATTCGCAAATTAATGAGGGTAAGTCTCGAGTTTCACTTAAGTTCATTTAAGTTTTTCCACTAGTAATAAGCAAATATACTTCTATAAAGGAGAAAAAAGCGTAGTAGAAATATTCATTATTCAAAAAATCCTTTGAATAGAGGAGTTAGAGCGAGAGCTCTTTCTTCATCCTTTTGCTATAGTAATTTTCAGATTCATCACATTCTTGAAGTAATAGGTATTTCCATTAAGTCTCAGATTTCTAAAAAGGAATATTTCTCACGTTATTAAAGGTTTCAAGAATTTTGCTTTACAAATTTTCCCCAAAAATCGACAATGAAATATTTCATTACATTAATCCTGTGGTCGTATGATTATTATAAACGAAATGAGTCTGGAGAAATAATTGCGGTATCTGTGAGGAAAAGGTATTTTCTTCTTAGTGCAATGTGTCTTCCGACATGTTTCATCTGAATACCCTCCGTCGCAGTCGGTCCTAAGCGTCTTCTTTCATTTATGAGGTATAGGTCAAATACTGAATCGCACAACGGTATATTTGAACGTTATGGCGTGCACCTAGGAAAAATCCTAAGGAAAACGGACATGAAAAAAATGTTACAAAACCAGGACCCAGAATCTTCCAAATGCTTCATCCAATTAAGCTACCGAGCCAGAACGTTCTCTCATTGAAGGTGGACGAAACCACTTCGCTCTTGACTACCAATTCTCCCAAAATGACATGAGAGAATGTTCTGGCTTGATAGCTAAATTGGATAGAACGTCCGCCGGTAAAGTGAAAGATTTTTGGTTCGATTCCTGGTCCTATCAGACGTTTTTCATAGTTTTTTCTTCTTGAGATGCAGTCACTATCGCTAAAAAGTCCTATTTACAACTATAACATTTTACATCATAAGTTTCAAGCGTTTACTGTTTGTCCAACGTTGTGATACGTAAACCTTATGACCACGTACATCTCTTATGAGGAAACGGTGCGCGCAGTTGCAACTTTTCCATAGAAAAGGGAAGTTTGCCAAAACTGATTTTGAAAACTTTCAGCATACTGTAAAAGTCATTCCAGGCTGCGTGGTGCGATTCAGTATTTGACCTGGATTATCACAATCGAAGGAAAATGAAAAAAGTGACACTTTCAAGGAAATTGAGAATTAGTTGCGGTTTGCTTTGGACCGATGTAATTGGGTCTACCTTTCATGTAACACGGTTTTTCTTCGTATTAAAATCTGCCTCATTTCGTCCACTTTCTACCAATGTAATTATTTTTCCTGATAAAAGTTTTGGAGACAAAATCCTTGAGGAAATCTATGGCAATACCGAGAGTTTTCAGCAAAATGCATTGAAAAAGTAGTCGCCTGCTACTTTTCGTTATACTTCCGTAGAAAAAAAACTTTATTCAAGGAAGTTTTCTTTTTTATGTCAAGAAACGAATATATATTTCGGAGTTAAAGCAGATCTCGGCGCGCACCAATAGAAGCCTTAGAAAAATTTTTCATTCCCTTAATTTTCTCCACGTTCATTGTATCTATATTCCCGAATTTTTAGCCCGCGTTACTTACACATTATAAACACGTGGATCCCACCGGATTTCAATGACAGATAGGAATGGGAGGAGAGGAAGAGAGTAAAAGGGACGGCGGCCATAAACGAGCGTCTCATCACGACTCGCAGTGTTCGGTTTGTTTGTCTCGTCAAAGAAGTCCTTCTTTGCTGGCATCCTGTTTGTGTAATGCGCCAGGGCAACGAGGGAAGTTTTTGGAAAAGAGATGGATGGGAGAGATACAGAAACAGGTAAATGCTCCCATGGATATTCATTGACAGTTATGTAATGCTTATAGCGCATTCTGAAAAGATAGGAAGGTCTAAAGTAAGAAGCATAGAGTATTCAATGTGGGTGATGAAATTCTAGGGGTACATATATAAAGTTATAAAATGCGGAGTATTCAGTGGCGTAGCGAGGGAGGGGTGTTTCAGGGTTAACCGCCCCTCCCCCCCCCAAGGGGGTTGGATTCTTTAAGAAAGATATCACAATCTAGTTTCCCAACAATCCTGCATTAACAGTGGAAGCTATGTATATTTTGGAACGAGTATTCAGCGTAAACTTGAACGGAACTACGGAACGGCACCACGGAAAAATTCCTCAGTCCTAATCTGCAATATTGGAATTTGCATATGCGTTATTAAAACCTGTAAATGGTGGAAACCTGTTAAAAACGGAATCCTTTTTTTAAGGCAGTAATTAATTAGTAATAGAAATAATAAAAGTCGACTTAAGATAACTTTTCTGCAACCTAAGTTTATAATTACAAGGGAATGACTCGAAATTTAATGACAAAATTATTGAAACTAACAACTCAAACTAATTTTTCTTTCATTCAATACACTGAGTTTAATTTAAAAGATTAACACTCTAAATTTGTGTTCAGCGAGGAGAAGAGGAAATGAAAGGGAAATGGACAATTAGTCCTTGTTTGTGTCCAAGAAGATGCATGCACTAATGGAAGATGACGCAGCACTGTCGGTATGCACTGCCGTCCTTTTGATGACAACGCAGGATTTTCATGATTGAAACCCTCCGCTTCCGCTGTTTGTTTTCATAAACCAAACATGATACTGTAAACCTTTGCTGATGGCGTCTTCTTAAGAACTTAAGGTAGCCCGCGGTAATAATACAATCCTAGAAGCTTTTCCTTGCTATACTTACGGTACCTGCTATAGTTTTAATCCTTTTTCTGTCCCCATTTCCTGAAATTCTTTTCATATAGTAATTTTAAAAATAAATAGTACTTACACGAAAATTCTTCAAGTTTCAACTTCGGAAATCTGTGTTTTCCATACAAATTCTAAGATAGAATCAACCAGGCAAATGAAATTCACCGTGGATCACTTGTAGAAATTAAAGCTTTTTTTTAAATAATGTTTCACGAAAACTAAATTTTTCCATATTTTTAATACTAATAATTAAGGTACATAAATCCTTCTCAACAAATTTTAACATCTTTCAGATAAGAACGCGAACGAGAAATTGGTTAGAAGAACACTTATATCCGATCTGCAATAATTAATGTATGTACATACCACAATTACCGGCCTCCGACATTCACAGAGTGAAATGAAATTGAAGGAAATGGTTTGCGTACTCACCTGCAAAGAAAGGAAGAGGTTTAAAGATTAGAAAAACGTCCATAAATAACTTTTAAGCATTTCAGTTATGAATATCATAAATAAAAACTTACCAGCTATCTGTTACCTCTTCAGATTCATAGACTGATTTTAATCAGAGAAAATAAGTATTTAATTAGCTAACGGAAGGAAATACAATAATTTATCCAATACTTCCGATGTATTAATCGGGGAGAAACTAATTATACAATAAATCATGGATCAATAAACTAACCGTTATATGGAAATAGACAAAATAATTCTGAAAATTAGAACAAATACTTTGTTATCAATATTTTTTTTAAATTTTGGAGCACCAAAAAAATGTTTCTGCCTTATGATGATGTGTATTAAACCCTAATTAGTTATTGCATATTATGGTTATACGCCGATTTTATAACAGATTTCTGAGATACTATTTCTTAGTTAAACAAACGATTGAAAGAACCCGCAGTTTTCAGAGCGCTCTGTCTCCGCGCATTTGTTGTTCCATCTTCAATCAATTAAGTGGCCATCGAAGATTACGACATTACACATATGATACAACTATGTCTTCGAAAATTAAACATCATCTTACTGAGATAAATGTATTTAAAAAACAATGAAAATATACGCGCATCAAATTCTATATCGTATATATATCATCATCATCATCAGCCATTTTCAATTCGACGTCGGATGTAGGCCTCCCCAAGAGCTTTCCGATTCTCTCTATTCTGAGCTTCTCGTTGCCATGTTACCCCTAAATACTGAATGATGTCTCTGTTCCATCCTTCCCTTGGTCTTCTTCTTGGTCTCTTTACATCTCTTGGTATCCAGTTCAGAACTGCTGATGTCCATCGGTTGTCGTTTCTTCTCGCAACATGGCCTGCCTCCATCCATTTCAGTGATCTTGCCTTATCTATGATGTCTGTTACTCCTGTCATCTTCCTAACCCAGGTGTTGCGTTTCCTGTCTCTTCTTGTGATTCCAAGCATACATCGTTCCATACTTCTTTGTGTAGTCTGAAGTCGCTGGGTTATTGCTGCGTTTAACACCCAAGTCTCACTTCCATATGTCAAAACTGGTAGAATGCATTGGTTGAAGACCTTTCTCTTCAAGACCATTGGTATTTTCGACTTCAGAATATGGGCGTTTCGAAGGCACTCCAGCCTAGTTTCATTCTTCGATTCACTTCATTAATCCTGTTTTTCTCTCCTGTCGTAACCAGTTGTCCCAGGTAAGTGTACTCTGAACAAACATCAAGGGGTACCTCTTGTAGTAGGACTGGTACTTGTGCTGCAAAAGAATTATACATTACCTTAGTTTTCGATAAGTTTATATTGAGTCCTATTTTCTGCCCTGCCGCGTTCAGTTCCTGGAGTCTTGATGCTAGATCTTCACCGTTGCTACATTAATCCTGTGGTCGTATGATTATTATAAACGAAATGAGTCTGGAGAAATAATTGCGGTATCTGTGAGGAAAAGGTATTTTCTTCTTAGTGCAATGTGTCTTCCGACATGTTTCATCTGAATACCCTCCGTCGCAGTCGGTCCTAAGCGTCTTCTTTCATTTATTAGGTATAGGTTAAATACTGAATCGCACAACGGTATATTTGAACGTTATGGCGTTCTTCTGGGAGAATAGATGGGGGATTTTCTGAGTTTTGTGTTTCGTAAAGGTGAGGCAATAAGAAGAGGAATAGGCCGAGCAAAGGAGAATGGGAGGACGGTGTGGAAGAGAGGTCAGAGGTGTTTAAGAGCTATTGTTGCTTCCTCCCCCCTTCCACACCATCCGAACACTTCGTCGCATCTCTGCACCCAATTAATTACTTCCGAGCATAAAGACGTCTCTGAAAGGTTCAACCCTTTAGAAAACAATAGAGATATAGACGGAGAAGGAATCATACGGCGTAAGAGTTGTATCCGATAACGGCTCCATTAAAACACACCCATCTTCGAATTCCTTTTGATGATTCCCACGCCTCCCTTTACACAAATATCAGAGATGCAAAGAGTAGAATTTTAATAATCAAAGAGGTATTGGTAAGTTCAGTAAAATCCCCTTCTTAAATTTAATCGTAACAATTTAAAACCCTAAACTTCAGAGCCGAACAAATTGAACACATTTCTTGATAGTTAACGACAAAAGTCGTGGAAAAATAATACGTGTTGAAAAATTTCCTCGTCAGTGAGTGAACTTTTAGATGTTCAAAATGAATTTCTCAATTGGCTGTCATTGACCCATATTTTTGACCCATTGTGAACAATAAGAAAATGCATTTCTAATTTAAATATTTCCTTGGAAAATATATGGGGCGAAGAAATGTAAATTACCAATCATCTGGTTTTAATTCGGTGATAATTAGAAAGCAATCCTCTCTTATCAAAGTCCTCTTTCTAGTCATAAAACTCATTACTCTCTATGAACAAAAATGAATTTTCAATTAAAAGAACAGCCAAAAAAGAGGAAATAGGAGAATACAACACAGAGCCTTGGCGATCTTATTATCGCGTAAGTTTCTAAAGTTTCCACTGCTCATTGCGATAAATATAATATTACCATCCGTGATCAAATTTAACAAGATAAAACTTTCAATTGTTATGAAAAATGGTTGAAAGTTACGACAAGTTAAACTAAAATCAGGAGTAATTCACGAATCTTTTGCCCCAAAATAAAACAAATTAATATTTATATTCGATAGAATTTCATTACGTAATCATGATGATAATGGTAAATATAGGTTGCATTCGTGAAAAAAGGTAAAAGAATGATAGAAGTTTAATACTTCCCAAACGATCCAATTTCAACGATGGCCATGATAATCGTAACAATATAAATGTGCATCTTCAAATAAAAACCTTAAGTCGAAAGCAATATTTATCACTAAAACTTCAATTATCATACCGCATGATTATCGAAACTGTAAAAGAACGAAGATGAGTGGGAGCGCGATAAATCAACTCTCTGAGAGGGTTTAATTTCAAGAGAATTGCTGTCGGAAAGGTGAGAAATACCGTCACGAAGAAAATATTTAATATCCCAAAGAGATGAATCATAGAATTATTTTTACGCCTTTCCATCGATTAAAACAACTAATAACTTAATTAGATAGTCTTACTCAATTATTGACGCAATCAAATTCGTTCTGGTCTTTCCCTCGAAGGGTCAAGTCTGTAATATTCGGGTATGATTGATCAACACATGTGAATTTTGATTTATGAAAACAATCATCAAGTATTTGCTTTTTAAATTGAACTCAGTAGAAGTAGTCTATGTTTTATGATAGTCTATGTAAGAAATTACCGTTCGTTAATAAGATAATTGTGTGCAAATTAACTCACATTCAATGCTATCGAGAACAGGCACACGATGATCTCGGAATAACAAATAGGAAATCGTTAATGATCAAACTGATCATACAAATATAATTTTATTTTCTTTTGCAATGCATTAATGTTCTTAAAACTGAGAGTTTTCGTTTTAATTACTACTCTGTTTTGGATATCATTTGCATTATCAACCTTCCAATGAAATTTAAAACACCTTCGATGATTGGAAAAGGTTTGAAAACGACTAAATGAAGACCATTTAAAACATCGCAGTCACTGCATTGGATAGAAACGAAATAATTCCATCCATTCAAAAGAGAAATTTTCGTCACTATTATTAACGCTCACGAAGAGACTTCGCCTCATTCTATTAATTTAGATGATAGTCTTCCTTGATTTATTCACAAATCTGATAAAGTTAATTATACATATCAATTGCGCCTTAAGAAAACAGAATATTTCTATTCATTACAACAAAGTTCAGATTAAAAATTTCAGTTCATTTTACTTTTATATCATATAAAATAATATTTTTATATCACATTTTAGTTACAATAAATGAATTGATAATAAATGAGTAAATTAAAAATGCATAAAAAGAGATTAAAGATAAATTTATTTTGAAACTGAAACAAAATAGAGCACGCGGACTTAACGAAAAGTTCAAGAATTTGAAACTTGAAAGTTGCCCAAGGTTAAGTAAAATAAATTCACATTAAATATCATACTTAGGCCTTATTAAGTTCCTTAGATATTNGACAGGAGAAATTTCTGTAACACCAAGTTTCAGATATTCTGCTAAAACTCCATCAGCTCCTCCTGCCTTTCCATTCTTCATCTTCTTGATGGCCTCTGTTATTTCTTCTGGGAGAATAGATGGGGGATTTTCTGAGTTTTGTGTTTCGTAAAGGTGAGGCAATAAGAAGAGGAATAGGCCGAGCAAAGGAGAATGGGAGGACGGTGTGGAAGAGAGGTCAGAGGTGTTTAAGAGCTATTGTTGCTTCCTCCCCCCTTCCACACCATCCGAACACTTCGTCGCATCTCTGCACCCAATTAATTACTTCCGAGCATAAAGACGTCTCTGAAAGGTTCAACCCTTTAGAAAACAATAGAGATATAGACGGAGAAGGAATCATACGGCGTAAGAGTTGTATCCGATAACGGCTCCATTAAAACACACCCATCTTCGAATTCCTTTTGATGATTCCCACGCCTCCCTTTACACAAATATCAGAGATGCAAAGAGTAGAATTTTAATAATCAAAGAGGTATTGGTAAGTTCAGTAAAATCCCCTTCTTAAATTTAATCGTAACAATTTAAAACCCTAAACTTCAGAGCCGAACAAATTGAACACATTTCTTGATAGTTAACGACAAAAGTCGTGGAAAAATAATACGTGTTGAAAAATTTCCTCGTCAGTGAGTGAACTTTTAGATGTTCAAAAATGAATTTCTCAATTGGCTGTCATTGACCCATATTTTTGACCCATTGTGAACAATAAGAAAATGCATTTCTAATTTAAATATTTCCTTGGAAAATATATGGGGCGAAGAAATGTAAATTACCAATCATCTGGTTTTAATTCGGTGATAATTAGAAAGCAATCCTCTCTTATCAAAGTCCTCTTTCTAGTCATAAAACTCATTACTCTCTATGAACAAAAATGAATTTTCAATTAAAAGAACAGCCAAAAAAGAGGAAATAGGAGAATACAACACAGAGCCTTGGCGATCTTATTATCGCGTAAGTTTCTAAAGTTTCCACTGCTCATTGCGATAAATATAATATTATCATCCGTGATCAAATTTAACAAGATAAAACTTTCAATTGTTATGAAAAATGGTTGAAAGTTACGACAAGTTAAACTAAAATCAGGAGTAATTCACGAATCTTTTGCCCCAAAATAAAACAAATTAATATTTATATTCGATAGAATTTCATTACGTAATCATGATGATAATGGTAAATATAGGTTGCATTCGTGAAAAAAGGTAAAAGAATGATAGAAGTTTAATACTTCCCAAACGATCCAATTTCAACGATGGCCATGATAATCGTAACAATATAAATGTGCATCTTCAAATAAAAACCTTAAGTCGAAAGCAATATTTATCACTAAAACTTCAATTATCATACCGCATGATTATCGAAACTGTAAAAGAACGAAGATGAGTGGGAGCGCGATAAATCAACTCTCTGAGAGGGTTTAATTTCAAGAGAATTGCTGTCGGAAAGGTGAGAAATACCGTCACGAAGAAAATATTTAATATCCCAAAGAGATGAATCATAGAATTATTTTTACGCCTTTCCATCGATTAAAACAACTAATAACTTAATTAGATAGTCTTACTCAATTATTGACGCAATCAAATTCGTTCTGGTCTTTCCCTCGAAGGGTCAAGTCTGTAATATTCGGGTATGATTGATCAACACATGTGAATTTTGATTTATGAAAACAATCATCAAGTATTTGCTTTTTAAATTGAACTCAGTAGAAGTAGTCTATGTTTTATGATAGTCTATGTAAGAAATTACCGTTCGTTAATAAGATAATTGTGTGCAAATTAACTCACATTCAATGCTATCGAGAACAGGCACACGATGATCTCGGAATAACAAATAGGAAATCGTTAATGATCAAACTGATCATACAAATATAATTTTATTTTCTTTTGCAATGCATTAATGTTCTTAAAACTGAGAGTTTTCGTTTTAATTACTACTCTGTTTTGGATATCATTTGCATTATCAACCTTCCAATGAAATTTAAAACACCTTCGATGATTGGAAAAGGTTTGAAAACGACTAAATGAAGACCATTTAAAACATCGCAGTCACTGCATTGGATAGAAACGAAATAATTCCATCCATTCAAAAGAGAAATTTTCGTCACTATTATTAACGCTCACGAAGAGACTTCGCCTCATTCTATTAATTTAGATGATAGTCTTCCTTGATTTATTCACAAATCTGATAAAGTTAATTATACATATCAATTGCGCCTTAAGAAAACAGAATATTTCTATTCATTACAACAAAGTTCAGATTAAAAATTTCAGTTCATTTTACTTTTATATCATATAAAATAATATTTTTATATCACATTTTAGTTACAATAAATGAATTGATAATAAATGAGTAAATTAAAAATGCATAAAAAGAGATTAAAGATAAATTTATTTTGAAACTGAAACAAAATAGAGCACGCGGACTTAACGAAAAGTTCAAGAATTTGAAACTTGAAAGTTGCCCAAGGTTAAGTAAAATAAATTCACATTAAATATCATACTTAGGCCTTATTAAGTTCCTTAGATATTATTTTAACTAGTAGTTCAATGAATAAGTATTTATATATTTGTAATCAATCATCAGAATTGGAAAGAATTGTCAGGAAGGGAAGACTGAGTTAAAAGAAATTTCAAAGATTTGTTTTTGGATAAGAAATAACTCTGAAAATTCTCTAAATCGATACCCAAAAAGAATTCAACCATTTAAAACGAAAAATATAACGAAGAATAGATCTCTGAAAATCAGTATATCATAAGGATCTTGAAAAGAAAGTTGAAAAGGAGATAGAGTTGTCGAAGTTGTCTCCATGGCGAATCTATAAGACAGTTTGGTTGTTCGAAGAAAAATTTGCCTGAGTTATGGAATAGATGTGAGTAAGACTAAGAGTGGGCGAGGAAGTATTTATACGAAGCAATGTGAGAAATTGTTAAGGGTAGCTAGGAAAAACTGGAATAACCCGTGTACTCAGCCGACTTTTCTCAATTAATTAACCCCGTGTTAGCTGAAAATGAATTTATACAAAGGCAAATTAAAAGATGACCCTGGGAATACAGTTATCCAAACAGGACAGTTTTGTATTCCATCTTCAACAACATACTGCTACAATCCATATTTGACTAAGTTAATCAACTGATTATTACAGGCTTAAAGAATGCATTGTATATAACTAAAATCATGTAGAAATATACCTATTTACGGCTAAACTGTTTACGCTTTTTAATTAGCAAAACAACCAAGACATTAGGGAGGTATTTAGTATGCAGGAGCGTTCATGCGACATATACACACTTCCTCTCTATCCCCTCAACTGAATACCTTTCAGTTCGTCACGTGCTTCCTGTTTGCAAGTCTTACCTAACGCAAGGCAGCAGACCAAATCCTAATCAAGGACACTCAATCTCTTCTTATCCATCTTCCAAATACTACTCCTTAGTCCCTAATTTTTCTGTTTCTATCTCTTCATATACATCTAAGTTCTTAATTTTTCTATAAATAGATTGCTATAAATGATGAATTTGTAAATAAAAATTGACTAGAATTACCATTATCATTAAGGATGCAATAATTGGAATTATCATTAAACTTATTTTATGAAAAGGATCAACGTGAAACCATACAGCATGCTGGTAAGGGAAATTTGTTAGAGTGACAGTTAAGCTCAAGTGCATAAGTGTTTGCAAACACTTCCACTCACGATGATGTGATCATTCTCTTGAATGATACAGCACCGGAAACATCAAGGCAACGTCGAGCGAAAATTCGATACGATTTCCTTTCGCTTCCCATTCAATTCCCACATTCGGTGCCGTTACTCGGGAGCAGCCCATGATTCACTGGAGTATTAAACCTCTCTCCTCGAACACAGTAGTCAAGTGGTTTTTTGCTGCAACCGCTTCGAGGCTAAATGAGAGTTTGCTGTGGGAGACTGAACTGAAATCAAATCTTAAGAAATCTTTTATTCAGAGGAAAGGTTGATCACTTCAATTGATTTTCGTACAGAAGTGGGAATAGAATTACATGATGAATCTTATTTTTATTCGCATCTGAATTCATATGTGTTTGCTTCTAGCTGCCTTCCATAAATAAACAGGGGAAATTATTTGAAATGAGGTCCTATCCCCGCTATAATAAATCTTGTAAATGAACATAAACTGTAAAGGCTGAATAATTTTTAGAAGTGAAAGAAAGCAGTTGATGGAGAAATAAACAGTGACACAGTTGACATAATCTCCGTTTCCGATCGGCGAAGAAAGTCATGTCTAGTTTAAGAAGATTTGAAAGATTTCAAAATGGCAAAATTTAGAAGCCATAATAATACGTACTAATATAATTGTACGTGTAAAGGTTGCTTGCACACTGCAGGCTCATGATTTGCATTGATTGCCCAAAGTTGTACTCCGACATGGACATACAAAGCTATTTTTCGCAAGATTATGGACGGTCACTCTCCTACCATAGAGGATTAGACAAAATAGACAAAAATAGACAAAACTGAAATAGGTTCTTAGGGAAGCAAACGCTACATTCAAAACAATTCAAGAACCATTCTGAGACCAAAAAAGCAACCTTTCCCTCATAGTGTCATTAAATAGCTCCTTGTAATATAATATTTACGGAAAGGCCCTCAAAGGCCACTAAAGGAGTTCAAAGTACTTCTCAACATCCTTATGGGCCCCAAGCAAATCTATATGATTAGCCACCGAAACTTCACTCCTTTCGTTCCGAGCAATCCCATTTCTTCGTTTTCTTATAATATATAAAAATAATTCCATCGGATTTACGTCCCTTGGGTCAGATGCTATTCCTCATATATTCATTAATCTTAAAACTCCAAAAAGCACAGCCAAAAGTTCGACTTTCTTTCATTATTAACCAAGAAAAGGCTCTAAGCATATCCGATTTTAGAATTTTTCATGCAAGTGGATAAGTAAGATTTTCCTTCAAAACGATCGTTAACTGAATTCGTAATTCGTAAAAAAAATAGCCAGTGGCTGTCCCAGAAATCACGGTATACTGATTTAACATCCAATAGCTTCGTCGATTTCCATCCTGCCAGATTAAGAATCCTCCGTTACTATTATATTCTCGCTAAAGGAAGTTCTAATTATTAATTCGGCGTATTGTAATCAAGTTCGACCATTCTTACAATAAATCCTATTTGAAAACTCACAAACACGTGCACAACCATGCCCACAGGAGCGGATTTATAATTAGGACCAATAGGCGCTAGCCGAGGGCCTCGTCCCCATGGGGGCCTCAAGAAGACTGTTTGGAAATTCTCAATTACTAATTGTTCTACTTTTTATGCTTCAAGAAAGTATTTTGTATTTATGAATATGTCTGAAAATTTATTTATAACATATCCTACACTGCTTATGCTGCTATGAAAAGTCTATCCATCAGTCATTGTAACAGAATTACTACGTACTGTAATTCATAACTTATATGTTAATTCTTGCCGTATTGAAGCGACTAATATTTCGGTGGAATGTATATTTGTGTGTTTCTGGAAAAAATCAAATTTTAAATCATCATTCCTAGGGGGGAATATTTCATTTTTATGCCTTTGATAGCATGCCCATAATTATAATTCGATCCTGGGACCTCAGCGTTGCAAGGTCAGCATGCTAACCTCAGCGCCACCGAGGATAGATAAATTATTATTATTATAAAGGAAATCTTAACGAAACCATTCCATTCGATTACAAATTAAGTTAAGTGCTAAGGAGAAAATAGAAAACTTTTATTCCAAAGGGGAACAGATTGAATGACAAAGCGAAGTTAACCTGCAGCATTACCGCTTAAGTCATTTTCTTCATTTTAATTTTGATGGAAAACGAAGCATAGGAAAGTATTTAAACTCCTCGCGAAAACGAAAGAGAGTGTGAGCAATATTTTTCACAACCGGTACTCTCACCTTTCGTTTCATCTGACAATTTTAAACAGAATTCGCACGCTTTCTCTGCGTGCGATCAGAGAGCTCTCTTGTCTTATTCCATAGAAAAAGGGAAGGATATGCCACGCTGCTCTCACCTCAAAGCTCTCATTCCAATGAGCTGAGATGATGAGAAGTTTGATGAAGATAACAATCAGGAGTGAGTCACATCAGTCAGTTGGAGAGAAAGTTATCTGAATGAGGAACATTTGAGCTCAAATTCAGATTCCATTCGGTTGATGTTTCAGAGATAAATCATAGAGGAAGTAGGAAATATATAAAATCTATATATGTACATATATGCACAAATGATTGGTAAAATTGAATGAGAAAATTGGAGAAATTTGGACAGGAATTCAGAAAGTTCGAGGAAAATGCTGACTACGGCTCTGCACTCGAAGCGAATCGCAGAAAAAGGAGTCGTAAGTAAATCGGAAGTGGTGATGGGGCGATTAATCGGAATCGGGAATCGGAAATATCGGATCAATTTTCAATATCGGAGAAAGAAATTTTAACCTAATTTTCGATTTTAAAAATGATTCTTTTGAAAATCTCGTTTAAATCAACCTTCCACTTCTGACACTTATGATAAATAGATAAGTTCTTGTTGATTGTAACTATCAGTAAATTTAAAATAGGCAGATCCTAATAATGCCTAAATTTACAATTTAACTAAAATTTATTTCACTAATTCTGGAGTAAAAACTTGGAATCTTCGATTTTCTACCCACATTTCTAACTATTTCCATAAATTAAGTGCTTTATACTTTGTATGTTCAAGTTGAAAGTTTTAATTCTCAATCTCTTATAATACACTGTCAAATTCAATACCTATTGATATGATAATCATGACTAAAATTGTTCGATATAAAAATGAAATTAAAATTGTTGCTCTGAATTTTAAGATTTCAGTACAACAGATAGATGATTTAAATAAAAACCCGCTCCCCTTTTGTCTAAACTATTACCCAAGTTTTCAATAAAAAGTATATTCTATTCTCTTTTGTAAGCTTTTGTATTAATTATTCCACTATATGTTATATTAAAAAATGTACTTCGTTCATTAAGTATTTGTTTACCGAAATAACAGTAACGGATAACCACGAATGCTAATCCGTGATGCAGGAATGCAGGAATAGGAATCGGGATCAAAGTGGAATCGAGAATTGTATCGGAATCGGTAAAATTGTTCACTTATCAGAAGTAAACCTGGTTAAGAGTAAAGAAGTCCTTACTCGCCGTTCTCGTAATAAATATTCAAGATTACTTCAGAAACAAGCTTCACTTTCGAATGTCAATTAATATTATCACACAGCCTAATTACCGGAAACATTCAGTGCCTGGGTTTCATTGAATGGGCATTTCAGAAATGCCAGATTTGACTATATCACATTACTGTCTAAGCAATGACTAAAGAATGCAAGAGTTACCAAGTGTTAGGAAACAAGAGCTACTAAGTCTTAGCAAACGTCTTGGAAAAACACTTGATAACTTCCTCAGGAGGTTTAACGCTAATACAATGTCGGAATTGAAGAAGTCGAATTAAAACCTCTAATTAAGTTATTATTAACCTATTATTAAGTTACCAAGGTTCTATTTTACAATGTGTTAAATTTTATATAATAATAAAATAAATTTAGTCGTCATTTTGTCAATTTGAAAAAGGACTTGGAAAATACCTACATTAATAATAAATACTTTGTAGAAAGAGTAAATATTTAGTGACAAATGTCCTCCAGTTACTGTGCACCTGATGATGGCCAAGCGTATCAACACCGTTAGGCAAGCCTGCGAATATCTATTCTCAACTTCGCACACTTATTCATTTTGAATTTCAATTTTCTAATATAACAATAAGGCCATGATTTATAGTACATTCTTAAAATGGACTTTAACAAATTTTCATATTGGGGCCTGGTATTATAAGGGTTTAATGGAGTTAAAGAGAATATTATTGTTAATTCATCATAAATATAGGATATTAACAATAATCTTAACTTAAACACTATCAAATCGTTATAGTACCGTACCATAGAATGATTATTAGCTACGGTCAATTTTAAGTAAACATTTTATGCCAGATGTTAGCCAAACGCACTTAGATGCTGAAGGAATTAACTTTAAAATCTTCAAACGTGGAGATGAGAATGTAAAAAATGGGAAAGAACTCCATCATTTTCACCTAAAAGGCATTAAGTGAATCAAGTGATGAAAACAAATTGCCAGGTCTAAACAGAAAATGGATCTGTTCATCAGAAAAAGAGGGTTTTCAGCCCAAATAAGCACATACATTATGAGAGAAAGCGTTTCAGAAGATTCCAGTATTTATTCAGCTTCACCGTTAACTTCTTCCTCTTCATACTGAGACGTCAAGAGTCGAAAATGTACACCGGTGAAAACATTCCTTAGGAGCAACGGAATGCCTTTCACATCGGCGTCAATTTACTGCGAACGGTTTATAGTAATATTTCATGCGAAGAGAAAATGTTTTAGAATAACTTCTCATTTTCTTTTACTGGAAAACTTCAGTGGTGATGAAAATTATGCAGTTACCTTTAGTTAATTTCCTCTTTCCAATACTACAAAATAACAGCTCTTTGTCTAGCATGACCTAAACGAGGTTCAAAAATTTCGTGTTAACGAGTAAAATTTTAAAAGAATGGCTTCCTCAAAAATATTGAATGATAAAAATTATTCCCCACTTATAGTCTAACGGAAACGGAGTGAGTGAATGTATTGCAGTGAGCACTATTGATCTATAGCGGCAGATGTGTGAGAAAGTATGCAAAACCTATTCGAACTTAGCGAGGAATCGGGTGAAGATAAAACTCAATCAATAATGATGAAAAGTGAAATAATAATGGTGATACCAAAAGTATTCCCCACGTAGCTTTAACTTTTGCTACGTGTGAGTTTGCTGAGAAATCATCATGATGTCCCTCTCACCTTCTTATCTCGAAGTGTGTTTAAAACGCAACATAGGATTTCAAACGCGAGTAGCCGTAAATCCCTCATTCTCAATAATATGACCTACGCCACAAATGCCACCAACTGCGAATTGATAAGGATTTACTGCCGCCATAAATAGTCCACGAAATACCAAATTAATCAACGGAGACGTTGGACATAATGGTAAAACATAAGCATAAGACAGGAAAAGATTCAGGGTCATCAAAAATCGTTAGAGATATGTTACGCCCTCAAAAAAATAAATGACCTTTCCGAAAGGATATGAGCAAACAAACAAGCATCAATTTATCTCTTCAGAAACCAGGGCCCCGAGTCCGCTTATTTCTTTTACACTCCATTCGACACATCCTTAAATCACGCAGACCTTTTCGCGGAAGGAAGCAGGCCCTGGTGACCTCATTGGCGACGAGGGGGGCCGCACCAGTCTGAATGGTAACTCATCGGAAACGCTTCATTTCCGTGGGTGTAGCAGAGCAGCAACAGAAGACCTACCCAGTGGAGAAATATTGACTCTCTAGTTGCTGGGTAACAGATGTTAAGGTAATCTGCAAATGATTCAAGGCAAAGGATGCCGAAAATATTGTGAAAATCTGGAGAACTTACAACTGCCATTCATAACAACATCAGCCTCATAGCGTATAACTAACATCTTATGATAATGTTTATAATAATCCATTCAAAACAGTTGCGCAGAGATAACGCAACGAAAGTTTCCTCCATCCTCCTCTTTTGCCGTTAATTTCTTAAAATACCTAATCGTAAAGCCTCACTTTAATCTTTTCTTTACAATATCATTTGAAATGTGTGCTTCCAATAACAGTTTCTCGTACGGCAATCCTCTATGCACTCTTTTTAAAAATTTCTGAAGTTGCTTCAATTTTTCTGGGAATAATGATGAGAAACTTGTTCTTCAAAATTGATGCTAGCAATGCTACGTGATTCTATACTACTTCACATCTGGGTATTGACTACCATATTTAGTTAGAAGAATATACATTTAAATATTCAAACTTACGACAAAGTAGAAGTGATGTTTTTCATCGGCCACTAATCAGGACCTAAAGGATAATTCCGGGCTAATACAACCCTAGCTAACCCCTATTCCGGGCTAACACAACCCTAGACACGCCATTGAACTGATATTAACTTTGCTTTTGTAATGTGGTGAGTTACACAAAGAATCAGATATATTGCCGTTGATAAGATTACATAATTAGACCCATTAGAATTTATCTGCGTTAGTATATTATATTATAAAATTATCCGACCGCGATTTGCTTAGCTCTTTGGCTTGCATTCGATAATAAATAGTTGATTCTCTAGAAAAGAAAAAAATATTCGCAAGCCCCTATAAAATGTACACAGCTCATCCTTGGATATTTAATGGAAAATTAAGATAAAACAGGGAATCACCAAGAGAAATTAAGGAAATAACTTGATGCTCATCATCAATGCGAAGTTTCCTCCATTTCAGCTCAGCAAATAAATCAGGTTATCATACTTGGTAAATATGATACCGGTAAAAGTAAAGATAGAAATAAATTTGTCCACAGAAAATTTTTCTGTGGACAACATTCATTCGATCATCATTCGATCATTCATTCATCTTCATTCATTCATCATTCGATCATTCATTCATCTTCATTCATTCTTTCGATCTCTACCTTTCTGGAGTTCCACTTGGTAACTTCTGAATCAATCGATTATTATACCGTTATATGCAGATGTATTAAGAAAAACGATGAACCTTGGGTTAACTGGATGAAAGGAAAACGAAAAATTTTTTTGAAGAAGTTGCTTTTCAGACGTGTATTACCTTTCATAGGGATTCGAATTGATTTTTCAAATCTACATAGCTGTAGATTTTGCGATCAATACGAATCTATAGTTTGATTTGGTCTTTGGAGTTGGCCTTGAATGAGTTCAGCTTCAAGAGGACTAAAAGCGTGACTTATGCGTCCGCTATACTCCGTATTTCCACTGGAAAGGTTAACCTGCTGTGTATCCTTTGATTAACAATAAGTTTCGTGTTTACGGTTGAAGGGTACCAAGGGCATGAGTCGAATGGCCTTTAAAATTAAGTTTAAATACTCGTAGAATATCAAAAACTATTGCAACAATCAGAAGTAATGAACAACTAAAGTGAATGACTTACTTAAAGCTACGATTCCGAAAAAAACTACTACATCTAAATAATCTTTAAATAAATCTGGTAAATCTGGGGGCCTCTCCGAAGCTAATGGCATGTAATCTCTTAATGGATAATGAATGGGGACCATAAATCTTGAAAACGCAATGCATTGTGGAAGCTGCGGGGCTTAATAGTACGTCTCTGATAACAGAAAATGGGGTCTTAATCGAACTTGAGATGCCTAAAATACAGCAACGAGCATTAAACTTCCTCAGACATCTTCCACATAAACAGAACTTAAATCATATGTTATGTCAAAAACTATTTATCTTTTTTTTACAATGATTAAAATTAAAAATGTGGATGAATCGAGTAACCATTACAATACTATCGATATGTTGTATTTGCATTCACGGACGATAAGTTGCCCATGTATCTACTTGTAGGATAATTTACTTTCAAATTAAAAGTCATGTGTAACTCAAGAAGAACGCTCTAAACATATTAGAAGCATAAATTGATCATAAAGCTCAGAGGAAAGTCGTCATTCTTCAACAGAGGACCTTAAATGGAACGGTGGCCTTCACCTCACTAATGACTTGAAAACCAAGCGGAGCTCCTCATGCATCTTTCACTTAGCGATGATTCGATTCCCAATTCAACTTTAACGAGGAGCCTTAAATAAACAATCATTAAATTCATCATTCGTTTTACGGACGCATCCGCAAACAATTCCTCTTGAGATGGTTCCGCCTAAAAATGAAGGAAAACATTCATCGCAAATTCACAGAAGCCTCATTTTTTAATCCCTCGCGCTCATCTCTTACTTTCTGAATGAGGATTTTTTAACACATGGCCGCCAGCGCTTTGCTGAATGCATGTCCGAAACAGGGGTTATAACGAAGGACGGAGAGTGGTGTGGGGCTTAATGACTGGCGAAAGAGATTCGACCTCCACTTCTCCCATTTGCGGCGAAAGCATTCCGACTCCGGGGCGCCCTCAATCACATGTCCGCCGAAAACAAAGTCGTCTCATTGTTATCGGAATCGAAATGCCGTCGCTATTGCGGGAGCATCCGTCCGGAGAAAGTTTAATAAGAGACGTGATGAGTGCATTTTGATAGATCTCTGTTCGCTGTTTACTTTTTACCACCACCGCGGGGAGTCCACAATTCTTCCTCACTCGCAGATTTCCCTTTCGTTCTCGTCGAGGAACATCAACATGGTTGCACATTGCTTTCACTCGTTTACTTATTAAAAATCTTATTTTCGTTAAAGACCGTCTCTAAATCATCTATCACCTCAACCGCCTGCTTCACTTGATCAGGAAAGTTTTATTTATGTTCTGACTAAGATTCATTGACTGCACATGCTCCCTTCCAGGTTTGAGGAAATGAACGACAACAACTTGAATATTTTCATCGAACTACTTTCTTTTTCAGAATACTCTGTAAAATAAAACTTAAATTATGATTTATGTTTTATTTTCTCAATAATAATATATTTATTTCACTTTCGTAAAAGATACATACCTAAGAAAAATTTAACAAAAACAAAAAGTTAAATATAGGTATCCCAGAAGAAAGCATTTTATAGGTATTTACATCACTGTGAGTAAAAAGGGACGTGCTTTTGGCACATATATAAAAAATATTATGGAAATTGCTTAGAGTAAAGGAATATATACAACTATACGTACAAAATATAGTGAGAAAATACAATCAAAATGAAGAAAGTAAAAGAAAAACAAAGAATATAGTTAATTTAAATTAACATCTATGTACTTAAAAAAAATGGCCATTCTTTCATTTTAGAAATAAATATACTTTCATTGGGTGAAGAAGAGATATCTTTTGGAACTAAAGAGAACAATTTGGGTGCTATATAAGAATAACATTGGTTATATACCTGTGCTTTGGTTTGTGGATTACAAGACAAAAGTCCTTTTACTATATATAAACAAACAAGGCTTATTAACATCTCCAGCACGACTAAAAAACACTCTTAAAATCTTATATACAAATTTTTAATATATTATACAAATTTTATACACGAAGAATAGGATAAGATAAGATAGAATAAGAATAGAATATAGAATAGTTTTTTATTCCTCTAATAAATTAGAGGAATAAAAAACGATGGACCCAAAGTTTCAATTCTATTAGGCTATGTATTTTCCCATCGTACTACTGTCTGCCTCTACTACAAATACTTGTATTCTGCCCAATATAGCTTTATGAGGAACATATTAATTATAATGTAGAAAATGTACAAAGTAAGCAGATAATCGTCTGTATTCCTCGAACTTAAATTTTATATTTGTATCATTATTGTTGGCTGAACAGAGTGATGTTGCACGTATATGGCTGTGTTATTTATGTGCATTTTTGATGGAATTCGATAACCTATAATTGCTGTTTAACAAATTGGAAAGTGACACGGTACCTTTTATATACTTAATATTGTGGACAATCATTACAAAAACTATCTGTATCTTTTGTGTAGTTGATAATTTAGAAATGTATTGTACGCTGAGGGCTGCTAAATGCTAAATGACGATTTAATGTAAAATTATATTTTTATATCTTATGTTTTAAATAATATGACAAGTTACCTTCTGATGTTTGCCTACTTGTAACTTAAGCAACTAATATATAATAAAAGTACTACAATAGCGTTGACTGAATAGGTGGGAAATTCAGAATAAAAAATAGTGACAGTATAAAAAAATATTCTTCTGCACTCATAAACCTGAGTGAAGAAGATCAAATTCAGAAAGAGAAGGAAGTGTAAAAAAAGCAACGACACCAAAGCAAAAAAGAGAATCTTTTACTTGTCTGTGGAACAACATGATGACTTTCCGAATACAAAAAATTTGCTTCGAAGCTGAGGATGGAAAGAAAACAGAGAATTGACAAAATAGGAATTGCAAACAGAAGAGTCAAGAAATTCTTTCAAGTTTAAAGCCAATAGTTACTAACGTCATGTAGAACCTGGAAGGCTATGGAGTTATTTTCCTAATTTCTATGTTAACTTTTCACTTTTTCTTTTAAAGACCTTTGATATTTGCTTTAAAACATGAAATAAACATTTTTTAAATAGTTGAACCAGAAAGAAAGAATAATGGTAGTTTTTACAACCAACTAGCATTTCATTACTTATTACCATAGTTTTGGTAATACGTAATGAAAAGCGATTACCATAGCGTAATTATCACAGAGTAATAAAAAGCTATTACCATAGAGTATTCGTATTAATATAGGGTGAATTTCCCTTACTCTAAGGTAAAATGCATTTCTCTTAGTCTATGATATTACCTTCGGGGAGGTACGAGGAATAAGATATGAAGTTACGTCATTACAATTCTCAATGGAGACAACGATCCAAGAGTTTTATTATTAATAAAACCGAATATACTTTTCACTAAAATTTTTTTAAATCCAAAATGCTATAGATAGTTTTGCAGAATAAAAATTACTATTAAAGTTTATGTAGGTATGCGTTGGAATTTCACTTTAGGCCGTTTACAAATTTGTGAATGATTGTATGATTTAAAACATAGAAGATTGAAAAGGATTACTCAGAAACACGAATGTCACAAATCATAGATCAATCATAGATTATTACGATGGATAATAACACACTAGGCTCGCTAATGCATGTAACCTGGACACTGTCCTACCTGCCACAGAGGCCTTCGCGGACTACATACGGAAAACCCATTCTCGGCGACATCGGGATATGAGAAGGGCGAAAGATAGCGAGAGAGAAACAGGAAGAGAGAATAAAAGAGTGCGTTAGAAGTGCATTAGAACACCCACGTCATTCCTTGACGTCCCTTGTGGAGGACCAAGAGGGGCCTCGAGGAAGGGAGAGCCTCAAGAGGAAGAAAGAGGAGACGGATGTTAAAAACGAAGAGAGGAAGAGTCCCTAGAAAACCCACGCATTGGAACAAGAAGAGGGAGACCACCGGGGAATGGTTAAGGAGTTCATTCAACCGTGGCATTCACGTAATGTAACACCAATCGGAGTGCTTTTCTATCTCAGCCTACTTGAAATCATGTCCACCTTCGCTACGAACCACCGAGTCACACTTTAACATATTCCTCCTCATAGATAATGTTTCACCAAGTGCTACTTTAACCACCGTTCCGTGCGGTTTCTTCGCTAGCTTTTTAAATCTCAATCAGGACTTTTTATTTCATCTTTTACTTCCTCAGATACGTTCTTTACTGACCTATATCTTAATTTTCTTTTTAATATCATTCTCTCTCAATTCTTGACTGGAAACTGCCTTTATTAGCTTTCTAATCCGAATGGATGATTAGTAAATAGTAAGAGCATTCTATTGCAGCTGACTGAAACGTAAAAGAAGGCCTTCCACTAACATTCTCTAAAAAAAGGATTTTCTCGTGTAGAAATGTTCATACCTTTAATTGAATCTCGCAATTCGTTTATTTTTATTCTTAGGCAGTGTTAATCATATTCTTTTTCATTCGTATCAGCCACGGAGGCTACATAAATATATTAATTTTAATAGCACATGATTGAATTGACGACTTTAATATCTAACTCCGCATCCCGAAAATCCAGTGGAATTATAATTAATCAGTAACAAAGGAAGAAACACTTGTAGAAGACAAACTAAAATACAAAAGTTCTAAACTGCGAAAGTAAGAAATATTCAGGTTAAAAGCACAATAAGATCAAAGGATAAGATATTAAGATTAAATTAATTTATTTGTACACAAAAATATAAATTTAAAGCTTACTGGATACGTCTGTGTTCTGCATTATCTATTGTAATTTTAAATGTACTTTAACAAATTTTCATATTGGGGCCTGGTATTATAAGGGTTTAATGGAGTTAAAGAGAATATTATTGTTAATTCATCATAAATATAGGATATTAACAATAATCTTAACTTAAACACTATCAAATCGTTATAGTACCGTACCATAGAATGATTATTAGCTACGGTCAATTTTAAGTAAACATTTTATGCCAGATGTTAGCCAAACGCACTTAGATGCTGAAGGAATTAACTTTAAAATCTTCAAACGTGGAGATGAGANGAGAGGAATAATTTTTAAAAAATTTTGTCGAAGAGGATGTCTTTTTATATCCTTCTGTAAATACCTCAAAACCATCAACAAAAGCACGAACCTCACCATACGGCCACCACTATCTGCACCCACTGTACTGCTACAAAAAAGTAGACGAAAGATATCCTGATTAGGAAGCCTTCTAACACAAATAACAGTCGCAAAATCAATTTGATATGAGGTCATAAACTGATTTATTTCCGCCGAGTTCACCAGCTTCACTTACAACATTATCATTGACCTGACGTCCAACTCTTCACGTTTCTCACATAACGCAATTTAAGGCTTTAGGCATTGTTTCAGGGTTTTACGAAGGTATAACGTGCTTTATAGCTCCGAACTGTAATTTTTCGCGTGACTACTGAGCGTCGCACACATCCTTGCATCATATAATCCTCTCTCCCACACAGCGGGCTCTTCCACCATCACGATAAAGCCTCTCTCTTCTGTCTCCTTTATCCCTGTAGGTGGTCGCTCGGTATCAATGCCTCGAATGATACACACCCCTTGCCGTCGTGACAAAAGACGGGAGCGTGATGTGCAACCAACGCCCTCCATGTCACACATCTTCAGCCGAGTAAGGGAATAAAAAGGAAAGAAGAGGAAGAAATGGGGTTTGGATATGCAAACTGTATCCTTTTCATCATCTTTCAATTTTAAAGGCAGCATGCTGTGAACGGCCATTTCATTCTTAAGTTTTCGATAATGCATCGAGCGTTCAAGTCTCCAGCAGTCCTGCGGAACAATCGCGGACTACGGGTCTTAATTTAAAACTCCGCTCCATAAATGTCAGCATTTTCACTTCAATATATTCAAAATATACGAACGATTAATAAGATTTCCTTTACTTAAAACTCATAACGCAACGAATGGAAGAATAGAGCAAAGAAGTTTAAGAAAGATTTTAAAATATAGGAAATAATTTGCATTATCAATAAACCGTACTTGAATAATTGGGAGTAGTAACTATTCGGTAAAAAAATGCAATTAAAAAAATTAATTTACATGCCAGCTTCATTCTGAAGCTGAATAAATTTTCCGTACCTAGCCGCAGAAAGGATTATAGTGAATTAGTAATAGTTCTACTAGAAATCATAAATCATTCAATAAATAAAAGGATGATTATCTATTACATTACAATAAGCTACCAAGCGGTAACGTTTACTAAAAAAACGTCGAACGCTTTTTAGAAAAAGGAAAAAGAGCAGCGTTTATTAAAATTATTCTCAATAAGGAAAGAAGTTATTCGAATATAATACGATTAGCTGTTGGAGGAAAGACAGAGATATTACTTCTTTTTCCCAAATTTCAAACATAACTGCCTCGATAGTGGTCTATATCTACATAAATACTCTGCAAGCCGCCTTTCTGCGTGTGGCAAGGGGTGTGAACACCAAGAGTTCGAGCTACCTATTAGCTTACTGTTATCGCGTATCGTTCGCAGAAAGGAGTCCTTAAAACCACTTGTCCTGGCATCTATTTCTCTTATTTTACGCTCGTTGTCGGATCAGACAAAGTAGCTGGGAGGTCGCATAATGCCGACTGCATCTTCCTCGAATTTACATACTTTCTTTGGATTTATCCAGCAGTAGTGGCCTAGCTTTTAATCTCCTTCCTTTCGAGGGTCCTCAACCTGGATCTATGAGCTCTTTCGTTACGCTTGCTTTTTCATCGTGTCATTTTTGAACCAATCGTACCGCCTTGTCCGCCTGGATCCCATATACTCGCAGCATAATCCAAACGTGGCCTGGCCTAAGATAAATAATATCACTCTCTAACCTATTCATCGCATCTACCTACTATGCGATTTATAAAGTCCAGTATATTTAAGTTATTCGTAATAGTGATTCCGAAATATTCAACTGACTCTACTTCATTTATATTCATTTCACTAATTTTGTGCGGGTAATTCTGATGCAATTCCTTTCTAAGAAATCAACTACGGAGCATTTGCTTACATTAAACTCTATTTGCCATTTTTTTGCTCCACCTCTGACTAAGAGCTAAATCTTTTCATGGTGAAATACGTTTTTCCTCTTCGAAAGAACTTCCCCACCCTAAGAGATTCCGAAGGCCTCCGAATTATACACCACTTCCTCGCGGTATCATCTCTGGTAGGATAACATCTACAACTAGTTGCTTCCAACAGCCGCAATATATGAATAGTAAAACAAAAGGCTAAATTCAAAATAACTCGCTGAGGAAGGCGAAATAATGTGACGGAAAGGAAGCTATGGAGTACACAGCCGACCGAGCATTACGACTCATTGTCATCCGCTTTGGATACGAGACTCCCAAGGGTGCCGCGATTCGATGCGGAAACGAGATATGGCACATCGGATTAAAAAATTGGAAGGAGACTGCAATATCCGTAGGTGGTACTCATTCAACCGGGACACGCCCACATGCTCCTAACGGGAAGGTTTTCCGAAAGTCGATGGAGCGAAAGTGATTCTCTGCGGATCCCGCTTCCACGCTAGCGAAACCTAAAAACTAAAAATATATTGAATACCCAAATTGTTCCCTAAAATACAGAACGAATAATCTGGACGAATTGGTCATTTTAGAGCCTTTGTTGATAATTTGTTATCCTTTAATGCTTTACTCACCGGGGGCGGATTTATAATTAAGCACAATAGGCGCTAACTGAGGGCCTCATCCACATGGGGGCCTCAAGAAGACTGTGCTAATAAACTCTCAGTGACAAACTGTTATGNCGAAATTTTCAGGTAAAGCCATAGGAAGTTGCACGATATGTATATTCCACATTGGCAGTTCATTAGCAGTTGCAGGACCGGCACTAGGCTGATCGTCACCAGCCTGCAAAACCGAAATTTCCGCCTCAGACATTGTCCTACGAACATAAAGTCTTATGGAAATAAATATCGAAAGAAAAATTACGTGCCACTCAAGCGTGGCCCGAGCCTTCAGTGCGGGTTCCTAAGGCCTGCAGTGAATTCTTTTATGGCATCATTCATTTGGGCCCCGAACTGACATTGATGAGAGAGATTTTAGCAAACAATAAATTAAATATACACATAATATATTTTCATTGTTAATTTCAATTTATATCCACATCTGTGAGCCTAAAGTGTCACATGTGGCTCGCGATCTGTAGTTAATCAACTCAAGACCAACGAGGAGGCTTGAACATGAAATATTAACTATTAAAGCAACATGTGACCATTTTAACGAACAAACCATTACTGAGGGGATAAAACCTTTTTCAGACGGCAATAGCATTTGGAAAAAAATTTAATTATCTTGGAGAAAGTTTTTAGTTCTTGAATTAAAAATTTCCAGATGACCTGGAAATTTTACCTTCGTCACAGTGACACAGACGGCCACTCGCAATTCATTTTATTACACCGCGTTTAGAGGGAATTGCAGCAAATTTTAGATAAGTTTTCTACTGAGTTAATCTCATTCATTTACACTGATGTCAACTTTAGCCACCGCAATTCGAAATCAGAGTACCCCGGCACTCCAATGAGAATTTCCAACCTGTTTCACATCTCACAATTGTCGTATTAACTGCAGAACGGATTTGAGCAGAAAACATGATTTACGAATGGAACAAGTACTTAGGGAGAAAGTCATGCGGTGAGCTTATCTCGTACTTTAATCTGTATTGCGAAGTATTTAATGCTTGCATTTTCTCGCGGCAACAGCAATAGAGAAGAACCTGGGGCGAGAAAAATATGGAGTACTTTAACGGGCGGGCGTGTCCCTTAGTGACACTTTCACACAACGAAAGTGGTTCGGAATGCAGAACATTCCCCCTGGAATTTCAGTAGAATTTTCCTTTGGCTTATCTACGGGGAGGCACGACCGTCGAGGCATAGCAGTTGAATTAAACGTCGCAGTCATACAATCATCGCAAGTGATCTTGCAGATTTGTTTAGTTTTTGTTTTTCTTATATAATCCATTAATTGAAATAGTGAGGGATCCGAAAATTTGCACGGAATTATCAAAACATTTTCGGTATTATTGAGTTGATGACATTCTTTTATATCATTCTTATGTTTTTTCTTACTGCATAGAGAATAATGTACTTTTAGTTAACTTTTGTCTCAGTCTTGTTCATGGCAAATGATTTAAAAGCTGCTGAGGAAAGAGGGATGCAGAAAATTTTCATTTATTAAGGTTTCTCCTTGTGGAATGCTAAAAAAAGTGTTACTCGTAGAGTCACTGTGCTTCACTAACTTGTATTTGCTCTGCTTATGTTATAGTATTCTGATACAGTGAGGAAAGCTAGGGGAAACTACCTCACTATACCAACTACCTCAACCACCTCTCCCAGTGCTTCGCAGCTAATGGTAGAGGGGATGACTGTTCAACTGGCCTTCAGGCTGAAATACTATACTGACAGACTTTCATGGTTAAAGGTTAATATATGGTACATTTCTTTATTCGTTATCTTGGTCCAATCTTGGATCATGAATGATCCACCATTTACTATGCGTCAGTTTTCCAGGGTATTTCTTACATATTTTTGATAGAATTCTACAGAAAATATTAAACGAAAGAGGCACGCATAGAAATAAAATATTAATTTTATCCGTAGAATATCGAAGTCATTTAGCGATACTTTACATACTAATTCCAGATTTTATTTTATTCTGGAGCCGTAAATTAGAAAATTCTTTTCTTTGAAAACCTTTTCGATTCCCTTAACCGAAGTTAACTCCCATTTACGTAGAGTAGAATCTACCACCAATCGCACAGTTAATAAGTAAAGGAATTAACTCCAAAATCCGTCGAAAAGTCTTTTCATCGAAATACTTTTTTTTTGAGTTTGTTACTTTAATTATTTACCCACTCATTTGCGTACTTTATGGTAAGCCAATAAAATGAACTATTAATTACAATGAACATCAAATGATACTCGAAATTTCCTTATTGTAGTTATGGCAGTTTCCCTGTAGTGCGTGATTCGTTGAGTATCTATTCGCTTCAGCGAAGCAAAGCAATTCCGTCGTTGGGATTCTAAAGGTAAAAAGGTGAGCCAACAAAACCACTTTCAGCATAAAGCAATTAGTATTTGGAAAAGAATTTCCATTCAAAACCGATTTCCCGTTTCCACTCACATTTATATCATTTCTATTTTCTTTTATAGGCATCATATCTCTGCTTCCACATAACCACCCGGCGAAGAGGTAGGGAAAAATACACATCGCACAAATTAGCTTCAGCATCTCTAGTTTCTCTACGAACCCGCCAAAGAAAAAACAGACCATAACCGCACGATGACCGCACATAATGCAACCTCAAAACGTTTCTTTTTTCCGCTGTGGATCGTCGGTAACGTAAGTCTGCGTGGACGTCTGGGCGCAGGAGTCTTCACACTCTATTTAGCGGAGAGTTGTCGGATCGATCCCCGCTCCATTCCACTACCGGGAGAAAAGCGTGTCCCCGTGTCTCAAGGGGGAACAACCTGCTCTTGTACGGAACTATTTCTTTCTTTCGCACAGATGAGGGCCCCATGCAGATCGGAATACTCCTTAGAGGAAGCCGCCGCCAACAGGGAGAGTGTTTCATATCGATGGTCAGTTCCGTTCTTCCGTCACGCTCCGCTGATCCTCGAATCGAACGGTATCGACAGTCTGATGCTTTGATATCCGATACGATCGAACTTTAGGAGTTAATTATAGCCTTGGATGAGGTTTATGAAGACAGACGTTTCCAGAGAATGCAGAGGTTTATTAAGTAATTCGGCAACTGTTTCCTATCTACGAGTACCTAGGAGTCGGCAAACCTTTGAGGCTGAGGAGCCAAACCTTTCCCTCAGAAAAAAATTAAAAGTTATTCGACCCTGATATCAATTTTACAATAACGAAATTTTCAGGTAAAGCCATAGGAAGTTGCACGATATGTATATTCCACATTGGCAGTTCATTAGCAGTTGCAGGACCGGCACTAGGCTGATCGTCACCAGCCTGCAAAACCGAAATTTCCGCCTCAGACATTGTCCTACGAACATAAAGTCTTATGGAAATAAATATCGAAAGAAAAATTACGTGCCACTCAAGCGTGGCCCGAGCCTTCAGTGCGGGTTCCTAAGGCCTGCAGTGAATTCTTTTATGGCATCATTCATTTGGGCCCCGAACTGACATTGATGAGAGAGATTTTAGCAAACAATAAATTAAATATACACATAATATATTTTCATTGTTAATTTCAATTTATATCCACATCTGTGAGCCTAAAGTGTCACATGTGGCTCGCGATCTGTAGTTAATCAACTCAAGACCAACGAGGAGGCTTGAACATGAAATATTAACTATTAAAGCAACATGTGACCATTTTAACGAACAAACCATTACTGAGGGGATAAAACCTTTTTCAGACGGCAATAGCATAAATATTTCTTGGGCTGTAATAATCGGGAAAAAAATTTATGAAATTATATAATACTACTGTACTTTAGACTATAGGAAGCTATCTTAGAGTTGAGGATCATTTGTTCAGAAAAAGCCACATGCCCAAAAAGCATTCGAAGTTATTACACAATGTCTGAGAGCATAATAATTTATCATCAGCTATTTCATAACTCAATCACCGAAAGCAATCCTTCAAAAAATCAATCACCTTGGACAATCAAATGAACTTTCTGTATGGACAATACTAGTTCCAAGCAGTTTGTTGGGGTTAGAAAATTCGATGGTAGAAAATGGAGAAAATAGGAAACTTTAATTTAAGCATTCATCAATAATAAAACAAGCAACCTGTCAAAAAGCTCGCAGAAAATCCAATTAGGCTGAATTGTTTTCCAATTGATAACTTTCAAAGTAAGCTCTATTTTATTGTTCGAACTCTCCCTTGATTGCAAAATACGGATTTCTTTGTATCAACAAATATTCAACTATTATTCTACTTTATGGGTGTAAAATCCACTGAGGTAGTTCATGTATTAGAACTAACTGATCACTTCTAACAAATAAAATTACTTGTTAACTTCGAATGAGTAATCAAATCCAATTGATTATTATCAACAAATGGGCTAACTTACTTTTCGGGAAAAGATAATTGAGGTCGTTTATCGGAACTGAAACAGAATGTCACGTCCCATGCTTCTAGGAGGAAAAGGCAAACGAACGGTTTGAAGAAGGTTTGTTGCAGGCCCAAAAGAGCGAGGTTAGCTGGAATAAATAATATGAGGAGGGCTTAAATAGGTTGAACTTCCCAGAAGGGTTGGAAATTTAGAATGTGATGTAAATTTCATTTCTAACAGAAGTAAGAACTACGGTCGTTTTCTTTAGGTGAATCAGAAATACTTGAGAATCAACACTCTCCACTCTGCAGTTCCACGCGAATGTTTATTTGTGTTTCCCAACCACGGAGAGACTCCTATTTGGAAGCAACGAACGCCTCGCATCTGGACTGAGTCGCTGAAAATTAGGCCTTTTTACGACTTATTTTTTCACGACTGCTTTATTTACCATAAAAAAATCGTCTTCTGATACCATGTGTCGATGTCTGCAATTTTTCATGTACTTTGGTATTGACAAGAGAGAATTGTGTCTCTTATTTACTCTTTCTCGGCCTTGTTCATGACCTCATTGAATTCTATGAAAAGTGATATTCATCGGGTCATTGTGCTGGAATTACATGAAATTACTAAGCTTACAGCAAGTCAGTGAGGAACGCAATGGCGAAGTACTTTATTCGTCTCCCTACCTAGTAAGCCCCACTCCCTCTCCACGGCTTTTTGTGGCAAATGGAGGAATTTTTGACGTTAAATACGGCATAGGGGTGAATATATTGTAGACAGACATACAAGCTCCAAAATCGTAAAATTTTGTAGAAATTATAACCAGAGATGCCGATGGAAGAGTAAATCTGAGAAATCATAGAATCTATGTTTTCTAGGGATGTGGGGCAATGAAAACCTACTGCGATCTCACTTATTTACATAGAAATTGATTTAAATTCCAGAAAGTCAACTTGTTTACCTATAATGTTCGATATTTTTCTTCCAGGGGAAGATATGTTAATACAATAGTTGATCTTGGCATTGACTTCATAAATCCATTACGTAACAAGCCAGTTTCGATGTAGATATTACTTCTCTCTCTGACCGGATAGCTCGATTAGCAATAGAGATGGGATGTATAAATCACCTCTGTTGCGGGATTAAATCGCCTCTGTCACCTCATTCAATCTTCCTTGTAATGTTGGCTTTGGTTATTCATAATGGTCTTCCTTTACTCGGTTGTTAAAAAAGCATTCATATAGGTTCCGATTGCAATCACTTATGTCACGTTTATCATTAACCTCTGCTTCTGGTAAATAATAAGTACCAAAAAGTAAAATTGATGGAGTACCTAATACATTATCATGATAGAATGACATTGAGAAATCTGATTCTTCCGTAATAGTTGTATAATAATAATAATAAATCCATTAATGAAAACGGGAAGAACCCAAATACATCCATTTTAATAATCATAATCATTTGTGAAAACAAATATCTATTCCCTAATCGGAGTGATCCGACCAGGCGGGACCTTGGGGTTGGAGCGTGCATACTAACAACTCCGCCACCGCGACTGGTAAGTCAGCCTGAGAGCTTAACCATTAATTACTCCTGTGAAATATGTTATATTTATTCGTCCGAAACATGCTTTAAGCAACACGGTCAAGATTAGTACGGAAAGTTAACTATTAATTTATACAAAAATCCATTCTCATCTTATAATTAAAATCATGATTACGAATATGAACATGAACTCAAACTAATTCATCGTCTATCTTTTAAGCAAGAAGATGAATTCTAAAAACATTTCGGAACATTCCCTTATCGGCACAATGAGTGAAGTACCGTACATTTGGAGCGCAGAATGTTCCTTCCTCATAATTAATCATTAAATTAACATCTGGTAATTGCTGTATGACGTTCGTATCCTTCAAAAACTTCAATGTAACGAACTAGTTCTTCCCAGTCGCCAGGAATCTGCACACCATGAAATTAATTCGCCGGAAAAGAATGAAGAAGCGCCTGTTCTTATATCCGACTCACCGTCTGAAATCTTTGCGGGTTAAATTTTCGCAGTATCCCTCTCTATACGTCGTTCACAGTTTGAAGACCGCACACACACGAAGCCACGTTCTCCGGGGATTAAAGAAGGCTTCCCATGAAGCTCATGCACCGTGACGAGAGGCAGCCTTCTAATGACACGGGTGGAAACGAAAAACGACGATCGATCTCGATGCATCCGCGACAAAAAAGGAGACGAAATGACAACCAAGGCGAGAAAAACATCCATCTTCGATTGCGAAGAGCGCTTTTTTCTGTAGGAATTCATCGCCTTCCGAAGAATTTCGCGAGAGGGATAACGGTTCCCTTAAGATACACCGGTTCTCGAATCTAGTTTTGGATTCCGCGCACCTTTTGAAATTCGATTTGGTGCCAAATACTTCCGGGTCGTGCAGTTATTCCTGTCATTGCGCCGAGTGTTTCTCCTCTGCGTCTTTTCAGCGAAACGTCAATGAATCATTCCCATCTCTGGTCAACAATCGCCGTTCGTGGCGAATTCTGAGTGTTCTCCATTCTCCAAGAAAGGGCGAGTTTGAACGGACTGAAAAGAGCGACATCTAGAGTCATATTTCACCTTAGGAACGCGGGTTTTCTGAGATGCATGAATGATAAATGGTAGGAAAGACTAGATTCGCGTGTATTCAGAGATAATAGTCTCATCTGCATATACGTATTTATGTTGCAAAGCCGACTTTCGGGCAATGGCGGGGGAGACCATGTGATCTATTTTCTTAGCAGGTTACACCCGCGCATCGTTCGCCGAAAGAATGAATTTTCGAATCGAACAAATTTAGCATCCATTACTGTAATTTTTCTCGCGATATGTAATTGACCTGTGTAACAGAGATGACGCATAACGTCATCACTCTCTTCCGAGAAGGTGCTATCTCTACGATAATATAATGCAAGGATTAAACAGAAGTGCAGAACAGAGATATGGCTGGGACTCAAACCCAGGTCTCCCACATACCGGATAAGTATTCTATAATAACCAATAAACTACCGCTTCTCCTATTCTGTGAACGGGATGCTTTGAGAGCAAGGCAAGAGGCACTCCACACAGTGGCACCAACCACCGCAAGAGGTCCTCGTCGAGGCCGCCAGCTCACAAGGCGATGTTTTGTGGTATATCCCACAAAGGAATCAAGAAAGACGAGGGAAGATGGTGGGAGAGCTGGCATCGAGTTCCAGTCATGTCGCTGTTTTTTATTGCTGTTTAAACCTTGGGTTTGAAGGCTCCCGTCTTCTCGTGCGGAGTGTAACAACTTTTCTTCAAAGAATTATGCTTCAATTTGCAGAATTAATGCCTACATTTCATCAACATTTTCCTTGTAAGTCTTGGGTAACTTATGTAGATAATAATTGATGATTCATAGCTAATGGTTTAATGCTGATAAGTTAACTGTTTCATGATACGAGAATTAAGAAATGATGTTCAGCCGAGTGATATCTGACAGATATCTTAATTAGAGTTCAGCAGATGTTTAATGTTTCTAAATACACGAAACTTAAGGCAATCCGTAGAAAAGATTTCAATAACAATAAAATAATTTTGCCTCGAGTCAAGTGCTGGCGAATAGCTTCAGATCAGTATTCTACGGCCAATATCACTAACTACATTCAGTGCTTGCCTAAGAATACAATGGATTGCGTGGGAAACATGATTAATCATGATTTATGTAAGACAATCTACTGTGATTGCCCCGGAACCTTAGTCAATATGCATGTATATAAATATTATATATAAATATATTAAGTTATGAAAGGGGAACGAAGTTTAATGAATATGTTATCAATGCTATACGAGATTTGACAGACTTAGTAAAATATTACAGGAAAATTTCCGTAGATTTCTTCTGAAATCTTGAAAATATTGTACATATATACTGTGGTAACGCTTTCTCAATAACTGCTACCGGAGAAATGTTAGTGGTAAACACAATTGCATTTTTACTTAGCCTCTCATTCTAAAAATAAATTCCTCATTAAAATTTTACAGAAAACTCCGTTACGTAGATTCACCAATAAAAATTTATTTCCTTCTTAATTGATATACTCTCATGAGGTCATGATCCCTTTGCAACAATCGTTACGGGTACCATTGTGTCAAGTGTTGGTATATACTCTGTTGGTATTTCATTTCATTAAAACTTGATTCAGTGCTTCTCCATTCCCACGATACCAAAATTCAATCCTGTTTTATTCCTCCTAGTAAAAGTGAAAGAATTTTTAGTAAAACGTTTCACCCTGAAATACAAAGGAATTCTAGAAACCTAAATTATTAATAACAATGAAATAAATGGAAACTTTCACTCCTCACCATAATCTAACAGCCAATTACTAATGGCCTAATTTTAGGTAATATTAATCAGAGGTTGAAAAAAAGAAATCAAGACAATGAATAGGAACCCATTGCTAGAAAAGTGTTTCGTGGCTTAGAAATGCACGCACCTTATTAACCAGCACCAGGATTGAGATTTACTCGTGATTAGTGACTAATACGGTAAATTAAGATACCCAAATATCTGTGAAGTTAATCAACTAAGGAACTCCGGATTTTAATTTTTAGTGCTACGTATACGTTGATAACATTCTTATGTAAAATGAATTGATTTAATGGCACATTAACGATTGTACTATATAATAAATAGACATAATGACCCTGTTACTGCTCTCATTAGGAACACAGAGAAGCGGTTAATCTTCTCTAGGTCTGCGCATTGGTGCCCAGAAAGCGATGGCCTCAGATGACGCAATTCACAAAAGGAATCACAAGATACACCCACGTCTTAATGTTTTCTAGATGAGAATTAAAGATTAAACTCGACCAATTTTCAACTAAGCCAGTCAGTCGCCTCAAAATCACGGCTGGCACCAATATGTCGCCTCCAAATTCAATCACAGAATTCGAAAAGTAAGCTTAACTGACTACTAAGACAGTAAATGAACGAATCTCTGAAAAAAGGGTGAGCTAAAAGTTGAAAGTAAATTAGGAGAATCCTCGAATTTAATTTGGAAACATTAGCTAGGCGTAGCGGAAACTGTCATATCAATCACTGAAATCACGAAGGTCATTTTTAACTTGGTGTCGAACTAAAGAAGTGTTATCGCTCGATCGCCATTTCTCCTCCATACAACATTAGCTCCGTAAAAGATCAATAACGCGAATTGATAAGAGACATAGGTCCAAAATTAAAATAAATTTATAATTTAGTATGGCTCTCGTTTAATTACTTGTATTACGTGCATAAAGAATATAATTCATTCAAAAAACCGATTTACATAGTTCGAGGGTCAGCAGTTAAAGCTGAGAAAGCAAAGAACATATTTAGCTAAATATTCATTCATAAATTGAGGGATCGAAGAGTGGAACAGCTTGCCTGAAGAGGTCTTCATACCCCTATCTAATATTAAAAAGGAATTCAGAAATAGAAGTCCTATATTCTTGTTTTTATTGTTATATGGAAATGTAAATTGTGTAAATATGTTCCAACCGGGCTTGTTTGAGACCGCGGCCGAAATAAAAAAAAAATATATTAGAATAAATCACCCATGTACCCCCCTTAAGGGAAATTTCTCCCATTCGCCTCCGTTTTGGATGAGACATTAAGACAAAGAAAAAGTCGACGCACAAATAACTTTAGGTAGTGATGTTTTTAATACAATCTCTAAGCAATCTACTCAGCATAATAATGTATATTTCTGCCATAATATGGAAAATATTGGCAGAATATTTTGGGTAGATTACGTAAGTGCCCATTGTATCTTTCGCTCAGATTTTACTGTAAGAGCCTTTAGTGATGAGAAGTGAGTTTAGAGTTGTGCGAAAGATTTTTCGTCATTGATGTGGAATTTACGTTCATATGAAGCAAACATGTCCGAAACGAATTCTGGATGTTTTTTCTTCGGGTTCCTCCGCGTTGTTGATTCTCTATTACGACAGTTTCACCGGCTATCCTGCAGGCGTCTTCAGGTCAGTGAAGCTGTCTGAAGACGCCTGCAGGATAACCGGTGAAACTGTCGTAATAGAGAATCAACAACGCGGTGGAACCCGAAGAAAAAACATCCAGAATTCATGTAACCAGCGCCACGGAAGCCTACAAAGCAACATCTGAAACGAGTACTGGCGGTTTAATTACTTTGCTCGAAGAAATTCATTCCTAAATTAGAAAATGCGACTATTTTCAGGCCTGATAGTCTCCATTCAGAAAGCGTAATCCGAGTTATTTGTAGGTCCGCATAAGATATTTCCAAAAGCTAGTTAGGAAATCTTATTTTGTCTGCATGCCCAAAACATATCATAAAATACAATAAAATTATTTAGAGCGTCTCTTTCCAGGGAACGAGTTCTCATTTCTTTCGAATAAGAGGTTAATACCTCACTTTCCATTCGCGAGGGCAATTAAAGATGATATATAACAGGTGTCTCTATGACAATCCACATCTACATCCGGGTTGCAGCGACTGCAGAATTTATCTCGCCATCACATCTCGAGTGGCAGGAAAGAGACAAACGGGCAGCGAAGTGAAAAGGAAAGAATTTCAAATCGCAGTGTGCGCGGCTCTCTCCTGATCATCTATTACCTCGCTTGCCTCGAGTCAAGTGCTGGCGAATAGCTTCAGATCAGTATTCTACGGCCAATATCACTAACTACATTCAGTGCTTGCCTAAGAATACAATGGATGGCGTGGGAAACATGATTAATCATGATTTATGTAAGACAATCTACTGGGCAAAAACAGAGGCAACTGATATTAAGAATTGTATGGTTTAAATCAAGAGGGATAACTGCTGGAGTACTAATTATAGAGAATTAGTATTGCTAAAAGTGCTTCGATAGCTGAGGTCACACATGGACCCTCGTCGAACACGGGATCGCTTTCACTAAAGCCGACCGCGCTACCCACTTGGTTATCCGAGAGCCCCACTTATAAAAGAAGTTTGTTATTATTTGTAAACAGCGTGAGAAAAGTTTACCACGCAACATCTTGCAACAATTTTGCAGAATTTAAAGTGTTGAGTATTTAATTCAATTGATAAACGTTGGTGTTGGGTTTATAAATCATCCTCAGAAAGTTCGAGTTCTATGCTATAGCTTTTAAGCAACCTCTAATCTGCGAGATACTAGCTTATTGAAATGTCTTCATATAATTTAATTTAATTGGAAATATTTCAAAGCCGATGATTCCAATTTTACATGTTTTTAAAATATAACCAATTACTTCAAAAATTAGATAATATTTTCCAAATAATAGTATCCAAGCTACCTTGCCTATTTTACCTCAAAGATGACCAGTGATAATTTACGAAAAATAAAATAAGTAATCAGCCTCTTTTAAAGATTAATTAGCATTTATTTTTCGTTGCTACTTGACTTTCCATGATAACAAGGTATGCCCCAATGTTAAACATCTTTTCCCTCCCTTCTTTTCAAGTATATATGACATTTTAAATGATACTGGGCATTAACGATGAATTCTTTCTAAGATGATATGATTTAGCTCCAACAAATCTTATCAACTCAATATTATGGAAAATTTTCGGTCTCGGTAAACAAATATTAGCTATGAGAACCATGCTCAAATATACTGGTAAGATGTTGATTTAATTTAATAATCTGATATATAGTGACCGATTAGAATCATTACTATTAGTATTAGCCTTTAAAAATGATTCACATTGCTCATAGTTCTTCCTTACAAATTTACGCAAAGATACATGAAGCTATTTTGAGGGTAAACCTTCTCAGTGACAAAATTGACCATTTAATCCTCAAGAGAGGAAAGGAACTGGAGAAATGCGGATTTTTGCTCAAATGTGATCTTCGATTGAGATGTCTAACGAAGTGCTTTGACGGCCGAAGTCCTGCTACCTTTCCATTATCTCTCGCGGGAAAACAGTGGACAACTTCGGCCATAGAAACAGCTTCCACAGAGAGAAGGTAGAGTGAGTCGCGACATCACGACACAACTTCTGTTTCTCACTCCTCCACGCAGATTAGCGCCAAATAAATTAGCGCGTTCTTTGCTTCGCTCGAGGTGTTCCGCAGAGCAATGAGACTGGAAATGCCAAAGGGCCACAGCCAACGAAGGGCATTCGAGAACGCTATGCCTGGCTCCAGACTAGGCGTAGTTACCAGGGAGAATGCCCACGAAAGATGTCTAGATGGCAGCGCTTACATCTGGTTCACCTTCTTATGAATATGAATCGTTAAGCTGTAAATGACGCCTTACCAAATGGATCAAAGAATACTTCCGGTGCCTCGATAACAAGTGCATACACCTAAGTTGGCCTCGGCGGTTTAGCGGTCGGCGTGTTACTTTCCAACCTTTGACGTCGACAATTTCAATCCCACCGAGGACATGGGTTTTTGCATGCTAATGTGTCTACAGATTGTCAATTAAGAGAGAGAAATTTGCATTGAATTTAAGTTTTTATAGCTTTAATGGCTATCAAATTGAGAAATAGTTAAATTTACCTAAATTCATCACAAAGAAATAGTTCCATATTATCATCCAATGAAAATTTATTTTAAATCCAAAGTTCATCCAAAGTCTTAAGTGAAAATTACACCATCCACTGGAAAAATCGGACACCACAGATAGAATGGGCCACTACACGAAAAGATACATAAAAACATCACATGGTCGATGTAAGTATGAGTATCATCATTTTATACACTCATTTCTCCAAGAAATACAAACTATTATAGAAAATTAATGAAGAATTACGCTTACCTAATGAGAACAAATGTAGACACACAAATCTTAATGACAGGTTATACAGAAACCTCTTGAGTTCTTCTCTTTTATCGATTCTGATACATGATCGATACCATTACGCATACGATACAATAAAACAGGCAAGTAAAAAAAACTAATTTACATATTATTATTATTATTACTATTATATGTTCGTTAATAATTTAAAAAGTATATAGTATAATTTTTATAAATAATTTGACAGCTGAGGGCACCTTGGGAAAATCGAACCCAAGACTGCTTTTATCAAAGGAAAACGCTACCCGCTTAGCAAAGAACTCTTAAGATCAAGCAATACAAAACAGGAAATAGAATGAAATGTTAAAGGTTAAAAAACTGATATAAGCATTTAACTTGAACTTCACTGATTGCAATACTTACACCTAATCTTGTATCTCCCTTCCATTTTCTCAAATACTTTAATTTGAACAAACTTTTTACTAGATTATTCATAGATGTTCATATATTATAGCCAAAAAGTAACGATTATTATGAAAACTGCGCAAATAATTCGCTTGAAGTCTGTTCGTTGTTGAGTAAGACGTTTCCAAAATGCGAATACTACTTCATAATTTATTTATTGCAAACTTCTACAAGTAACATCACAGATCGATCATACTCTAAGGCGTTCCACAATAACAGCCGCAATTTACCTATTACGCTACTCCTGTAAATTAATGGAAATTGCCGTTTCCATTCGCAGGCTATGAACTTATAACGCTTTAAACCCACAGATAAACTGCCATTTACCTCATAGCAACAACTTCCGACGCAGTTTCCTACCAACACCGCATCTAGCCACGGTGATAATTTAATATGCGATGGCTTATTCCTTGAAGCAACTATTCATTCTCTACCCAACCTTCTGACGTCTTCGAGAACTAGCGGATTAAATATTCAGGAGAAAAGCGCATTTGATATTTCTTTCTAGAAAAATCTCTCTCGGCAAGTTTCAGCAAAAATTCGCGAATGCTTGGTGCTAAACTTCCGCTCCAATTGAAATGGTTGCTTCTCCTCGAGACGTGTCAATCGACGTGGTTAGAGTGCTTCGGTCGCGGAAAATGACGACGAAAAGGCGTCGGAGGTCAGCAGATAGGTTGGGAGGTCACCGAGGGGGAGGAGTGGGTGTCGCCGTAGGTGAGGGAGAATGTGGGCAGAGAGTGTGTGTAAGAATGAGGGAGGGACGCTAATCTGTTCGCGAAGGAAGACCGTAGAGTGAAGGGTGATTTGCGGGAGGCAAAAACCAAAGGCTTCTTGCGCCATTCCCCTCATCATCGCATGACTATAAGTTGAGACCAACAAAATATATATACGCTTCGGTATTAATTTCCCTCTACATAGAAATAAAAAATGCCAATCTCTTTAGTCTTACAGGAGGAAAAATGAACAAAATTAATTCTCTGAGATAACAAGTTTTATAAAAACAGTCAACCTAGAAATTCCAGTCTTCATTAATTTCTATACAAAATCAATGATTTGCAGTAACTTCTTCGTTGTAGGCTAGGAAATAGATGTTGCAAACTGTGTTGTAGGCTAGGTAATAGTTATTCAAAATAACTTCTTCGTTGTAGGCTAGAAAATTGTTTTAGGAAAGTATTTACGAAAAAGACCACTTATAACGTATACATTGTGCAAGTTATTAATTTAATTTATATTTTCAGATTATGGAGTTGATTCACTAATTCGCTGTGTATTCTGAAGAATAATCTTCAATAAGAATTGTTTCCAAGTAACATTTATCTTTTACTACTTCTATATTTACTTGATCAACTATTTTTATGTTTTTATGATATTATGCACTGAAACATGAATGATATTACCAAAACCGTGATATTGGAGCAACTAATAGTACATTTTATGTTATTATTTTTGACACTAGTTAGCATACAAATGGTGTAATGAGAATTCCTGGAAGTAATCGCAAGTCCATTCTATCTATCCTCCGAGTCGCCAAACATTCACTTCAATAATTCCGTCTCATCTCCGCGTGAAAACTTCACCCGTCTCGTTAATGATCTCCTTTCTTTAAAAGAATCGCAAATATCCAGTAGCCAACTTCATTCAATTTGCTCACACATATATCATAGTGGACGTAAGTCGCAACTTTAGAATTTAAAGCTTCTGTAGCACTTATTCGACAAATCATTTTCAGAACGTAACGAGGGGCGTAAAGGAAAAGGAAACATTATTCTGATCATGAACATTTTACTTTCGCAGACTCCACCAGATTTCTGACACAATTTTCCATCTTAAGTGTGCTGAAAGATTCTAAGAAAACCGAAATTTCCGAAATGGCCACAACGAAGCCTCAGGCGTTCATGGAATCAAAATCCATGTAACTCCGGGTTTCTTTTTTTCGATTTCAAACTTCGCGGAAAAGTATAACTTACATACTTGAAGTCAAACAATTCCTATCATTATTTACAGCAGTATAAAAAATTAATAGATACGTAGATTAGCGTTTCCCAACCATTTTTGAAAATCCTATCCAGCAGCGTTTCCAGAATTTTGCTTGAGGGGGCTGAAGGATTAAGGGTTAAGGATTGTAACCAATAATGCCTTGAAGCCTTCCCAATTTACTTTGTAATGCGAACGAATTAATTCTCACTAAAAGAAAGTACTGCCTAAAAAGCAATGTTTAAAAGCGTCCATAAGTTTTGATAAGACCCTTGAGAATTTAGTTCGGAATGAAATACTGGTGTAGACACGTTGGGGGGGGGTTAAAGCCCGTCAGCCATTCCCCTGGGTGCGTGCCTCTGGGCAACCTTTTTGAGAGACAATTGGAGACGTTTTTAAACTAAATTCTATAAAAATAATTAAAGTAGATGTATTCATTTTTTTGTGTGATGCTCATAGTAAAATAACAAAAAATGCGTCACGTCACCAAATAATTCGAAGAGTCGCAATATTTAAAGCAATAATAGTGATTCAAGTGATTTTCTATTTTTCAGGGTTCTCCTGAACCCCTTGAATCCCAAGGAGATATGTCCACCTTAGGCGAGGAACCATCGATCATTGCATTACTTAAGATCGCATTTAACTCTCTCATGCGTCCGAACTGCTGCTTCTGAACTTACTATCTTTCGTAAAAGAAGGGTACCGAGACTTCATTTCAGAATCAAGTAAAACAAGCATAGTCATCTTCTTGTCATGGCGATTAAGGAAACAAATGGTCAGCAGAGAGTCATGCTGAAGGTAGCATCTCATTTGACAAAACTAGCCTTTCTACTTAATTAGGGGAAAACAATGAAAACTTTCGTCCTCGAGCGCAACAAAGAGAGACTGCGAAAAGAATAATGTGGAGGAGATGGAGTGAGCGGTGAGAGGAATTGGGAGAACGGTGAGGGAGGGTTAATTAGCACGGCAAACTCCATGGGAGAACCCCTTTCATCAGATCCACAGACTAAGATAACTACCGTGCTTCTTTTTTATAAAAAAGGAACTCGTGAGAATGCTATCTTAGCGAGAGTTATTTTTTCAATAGAAGCGCGCGAATGGAAAGCCTGGATGGAAGATAGGTGTAGGGAAGGGGATTTTAGCACGCAGTCAGACAGCCGTAATCGCATTTGGGTGATGCGCAGGGAAGGGGTGCGATAACGCTGAATACCGCTATACGGAATAAAAGAAATAGCCGCGCGAATTTTCTTTCGGAATTTTTATTCAATTTGTCAGCCATTTCTCCCTCTGTCCTTTTATTGTGATCTTAAATACATATTTGAGAATAAATTACCGAGAAATTAAGACTTTCTGTACTCCTCAAGTCACTTCTTTATGACACCAGAGGAATTTTAAGCATCAATTTTCACTCGGAGAGTAGCAAAAATATCAAAGGCATTTTCAACTGGTAATGTTCCTTTTCATATCGCTAAAAGATTTCTTTTAAAATCATTCTTCCATTTTTGAGAGGACAGTTCATTTTTTCACTACCCCGTCGAATAAAGCGAATGGAAGAGATTATTAATTATCTTGCCACCTTGTTTTTGCCGGCCACCATGTTCTGACGAATGGAATTTTTTCCATTTGTCATTTGGTACAGGATAGTGAAAAATGTATCTTTAATTTGCTTTTTCTCAGTTTTGTTCATGGCTGTGATAATATAAAAGCTACTGAGGCATAAGTAATGCTGAATATTGACATTGACTTTCTTTCCTTTCTGAATGTTACAAAAAGTGTTATTCATAGAGCTATTGTGTTTTACTTACGTGGACCTGTTCCACTTATAGCATTCTGTCTCAGTGAGGAAAGCAATGCCAAACTACCTCACTCCTCATTTTGCCTAGTCGCCTCAGCCCCCTCTCCGAGGCTTTTCGTTGCTTATGGTGGAGGGATGACGTTGAAACCAACCTTCAGGCTGAATATTGTACAGACAGACATACATTGTTTATAATCACCGATGTGAATATATCCGAGGTTATGTTTCTAATCCTTAAACAGGCAATTCCAATACAATAAAGATTCAGACTTGACTACCACAAATGACGTCGTTTTAGCAAAATAGTGAGTGAAACTATCTGAAAACGCAGTAGTGAAAAATACCGAAGTTGCAGCATGAGATAATCAGGAAAATTTTTGTTTTAGGTTTCTGGAAGACTGATCTAATAAAAAGCAACAACTCTAATTGTAATACAACTCTTACTTTGCTTTTGCCGGCCTCGTTAGTTGGTGTTTTAACCCGAGATCGAATCCTGGTTAGGGCATGAAGAAGATTAATTGTAAGAGTGGTCTCTTATGACCAAATTAAATGGCGTGAGGAAAGGTAAATTACTAAGAACGGAAGACCCGTGCGGCTGAATCCCAAGGTGTAACTGGTATGAACATTTCCAATGAATTCTCAAGAAATAAAAGGTATGAAAAAGAGCGACATGACTGGGACTCGAACCCAAGTCTCCCACTTTATTATAATTAATTTCGTGTTTCAACCGCACTAACCGCGAAAGAGATGCGAAACTAACCAGAGATGCGACCCATCGAATCAAACAGCTCTCACTCTGCTCACTCTTCCAATCTACGGCTTGGGTAACTGTCACATAGACAGTATGACTCATACCTCGGGCAGACTTAGTATAATAGGTTCAACTCTTTTCCATCAGAAAAGCAGCTTAAGGAAGACCGAATTTCCGGCCAAGGGGATCAATGGGACGGGGCCCGACTCGGGACAAAGTTACGAGTACCGTAGCGATGACGTCAAGTTTTCAATCTCTTCAGGGGACTCTAAAACGCCTCATACCTTCAGGGCACTTCCGGATGAACGAATGATGGGTTCTAAAAATAGTGAAAAGCATTTCGCCGCACTAAAAAAGCCGCCGCAAAAACGGCGCCGTCATTCCGAGGAAAACCCACGCGCACGCGCGACTCGGAAGGACCGTTTCACAATATCCATCCCAAAATTACAACAGCGAACAGTGGCACTCTAAAAAACGCCCATCGGGGTATTCAGAGTTGATAGGGTATAAGTGTCTGCACCCAGAGAAAGATTCCAAGGAAATATGAATGATAAAACCGTCTAAAAGAGAAGTGTGTGGACTATCAACAGCGGATGGTAAGTTAACGGAAACTTCGCCTTTTAAGAAAGAGAGAGAGAGTTGAAAAGAGGAGCGGCACTCCCTTGAAAGCGACTCCGAGCGGCGGAAGAAAAAGTAAATTTGACAAAACGGAGGAGAATAGCAGATGTATCTCTCCCAAGGAAATGCAGACGTTGGATGGTTCATCGTGAAGATATGAACGATGACACGTTTGGTGAAACCTAAATTGGTTTTCCGATTCCAGGGACAACCGCTAGCAGAAATGTTTACACATTACTAGTTGTGGGACGACTAATCAGAATTGGAAATATCGGAACGTTATCAGGATTCGGAATCGGAAAATGATTAACCTAATTTCCGAATCCAGCAACGATTCTTTGGAAATTTTTGTCTAAAACTCAATCTTACATTTCTGACCATTCTCTGCATTTATGACGACTGATGATAAATAGATAAATGCTTATTAATATATTAAAACTAAAATCTGTAGACCTATTACCATATTCTCCATATCTGTCCATAACTGTAACGCATATTAGTGACTCTATAAAAGTTTTCCACATTAAACTGATGTGTGACCTCCGCTCACGAAATCTCTCAATGCTCCGGGGAAAACCAGCGCATGAGTTGGAATTTCTTAAGTTATAAATGTATGGCCTCGTACAAAGTTCAAAATGTACCTCTTCGTTTACAAAGTTCGCCTAAAACTTGGAAAAATGCACGAAGACAAATATATTTAAGTTCAACGGATGAGAGAGGATTTCTTACAAAAATGTTCAGATCCGACAGAGGCTACCGATAAGAAAACCACATATACCCTTCTGTATCTTACTGCAAAGTTAACGAGGTGGTGGTTCTTAGTTACAATGATTTATTATCGTCATGCTAACTTATTATAAAATTGTCATTCTTCATTATGATGGCCACCTATGTATGAAATGTCTGTAAAGTATTCAGCCCGAAGGCAGGTTGGAACCTCATCCCCTTACAATGAGCTACAGAGAATACACAGCGGGGAATGAGAGGCTTACTAGGCAAGATGAGGAGTGAGGTAGTTCCTTGGTTTCCTCGCCGAGCCAGAATGCCATGAGCAGAATAAGTCCTGGTGAGTTAAGCGCAATGAAACTTCGAGTAACATTTTTCGCAGCGTTTTATAAGGCGAGTCCTTGATCAATGCCATTATTCAACATCACTCATATCTCAGTAACTTTCACATAATCACACCCAGGAACAAGACTGAGGACAAAGTAAACTAAAGAAACATTTTTCCATATCCTGCACCACAAAAATAAATATAAATATTCCATTCATCAAGATAAGATGCAAGGAACAGTAATGCTCATTACACTGGTTAATACAATGGCTCATAATAATGTTATGCCCAAGTTTTCTTAACTTAGAAACCGAACGAATTTTATTAGGGTATGATCAATCTTTGGGTACTGATAATATCATTAGGTGTATTCGTAGAGACAGTTCTGAACCGGTTCTGAAATGTGTTTATAAATACGCCATTTAAAAATTATTTTCTGGTAATAAATGTATTATAGGCTCTTTGTGATGCACATTTCGCTTAACAAAGCTAAGGGAGATTGAATTATTTCAAATCTGAAAGCAGAAGGTTATTTCTCATAGTTGACCGAATTCGAGGCTTCAGCGGCAGAGCAACACAACTTCAAATGAAGACGAGAACGGTGAGAGCGGAAGCTTTATCGCGAAGCGGAAAGAAGTAGCGAATTTCTCGCGAACAAGGGAAGCTAGGAGTCCTGACCTCAGTACTAATCGCTTGCTCATTCCGGAGAACGAAACAACATCACAGGAAACACTTCGCTCTTGCAAATGTACCGGTTATTCCCATGATTAATTCCTCTACCGTCGTTGCTCCGCAAACGAATTAATTAAAGTCTACGAATTAATGATGGACTGCCGAGATAAGAAGTCAATTTATTTTTGAGACCTCCTGGGATCGTTTTAACGGTCCTAACGTGCTTATGACTGCAAAATGTAATTTATTTACTCGTAATTGAGCCTAATCTCGTGGCTCTTAAGCTACCCTTCGAGCACAAATGTAGAACTAGGAAGAGGTTGGAAAGGAAGAGATCATTTGGGTAATCAGGATCCTCCACTTCGCTATGAAATTATTCAAGAGAAATTTCAAGAAGACTCATTAAACGATTTCCTTTCCTAACGGTACATCCCCTTTTAGTTTCGATGGCGAGGGAAGATTTTGACCGAGCTTTCTGAGTAAAGGAAGAAGACGGGCAAAGGGGGGCGTTGCCTTTTGGAATTGAAACAGTGGTGAGCTGGGCGTGGGAATAAAAGGGAAGGCGGAGATTCCACCAAATTAATTCCACTTAGATGTCTACACGTTAATCTCAAACGGGTTTCGCGGAAGTACGCCGTCTTCAGCCGAATCTCGGCCGATGATGAGTTTCGCGTCTGCAAGGAATGGCGAAAACATTTGCGAAAACTCCTTCTCCCATCTGCGGTTTACGAAAGTGAGAATTGAGCGAACTATCACATTACGAAATGCTTCTTAACATCAGAAAGAAGGAAAAAACAATAAACCGGTTTATTATTGTCTGCGAATTCAACACTAATACAGATACAGTATAAATCGAACATAAAAATACTTGAAACAGAAGGTACATTTAAGGCAACTAACTCTAGATAGTTGTCCTTTCTGTGCAAAACGTTATACTCAGCAGTTTTCTCAGTAGATTCTTCACACAAGTTGTAAAATTCTACATTAATATAGAATGTTTAAAGAAAGGAAAGTTAAAAGTAGGTTATAATAATTTCAATCGGGTGTAATTTACTGTAGTACGAAATTATTTGGGTATTACTCTAAATTAAAATATGAAATACCAAAAGTTCAAAAGTCACAAGAAAGATGAAGTAAGTAATCCCTCAAATACAATTGGAAAGGAAGAAAACATCGTAACAGTAGTTTTCTTGAAATTGCTTCGACAACTAAGGTCATTTCACACATATGGCCCCCCACCGGGAATCGAACCCGGGACCACTTCCACCATGGGCGAACGTGCAGCCCACTTTGCTTTCAGTGAACCCCAAAAGAAAATATCTTTATTCAAAATATGCATCGCTAAATGTTTATCCACAAATGCATACATCAAGTAGCAATAGATTTTAGTCATCTGAGATCCATAACATTAACACCTCAAAATCAACCTTCGGCATGCCGAGGAGAAATGACATATTGATAAAGAAACTGGTAATCGAACTGTTTAAAACTCCGAACTACAGAACAATAGCAGGACAATGATAAGGCGGGAATCAAAGAAACGCAATAAACTCATTAATACGCGTTATGGGATGCTGACGAAATAATGAATAAGATCGTAAATTTAATTATGTATTTTTACGTTTTGTTTGTTTTCATACATTTTTTACGATCTGGAAGACGCTGAATAAAGGAAATTCAAGTATAACTGAAGTACATATTTCCTATGCAGTGATGCAGAAAATTACTGAGCAAACAACGTGAATCATAGGAAATATAGAATTAATTAATCATTAAATTAATATCAATTTGATGATCCTAAAATAAAAATGTCTTAAAATTATGATGAATCACGATCTCTGATGGCGTTGTGTAAATTAGCTTTACAGAGGAAATATGCGAAACTTTCAATCCAATTCAAGTTTTTAATCTTTACATACCGAGCCGTTCTCAACTTGGATCATCCATTCCAGTGATCTCTCAACGAGTGAGACTGTCCGCGATGAAGGAAGGCCACACTCACTGACATTAACGTGTATTTCTGAAAATCTTCACCTGCTTTATCTCTCCAATGACAGATATCTTTCTCGACTTTTCAAACACAATTCTATAGATAAGAGACACTCTTAGAGTTATGAAATTCGTATAGTTTCTCAGTATCATAAGAAAGTTCTTCAAAGGTCCTTGTTCGGAGTTAACAAAATTGAGGAAGACTGTTAATGACCTAACTCATGGGATAAATCCCGATCAGAATGGTGCGTTTAGTAAGTCTAATTATAATTTAAGATGTAGCGTATGAAACACTTAAGAATAAAATATATGATGATGGTTGAAAGAAAAGAAATGAAAATTTAACTGATCCCAAGTTATATGAAAATTGATTGTTAACCTAAAGTAAGAAATCAGTCCGTGTCAGTTCTTTGTTAAAGGAAGTAACTTTGACTAAAGAGAGCACGAACATTTAGCATTATCATTCTGGTTGTAAGCATCTTGCACAAAGCATACCAACACCTTTGAGAAGAATGGAAGTCAATCATAAAAACTTAAATACAGGACAAATAATGATATACATTCAATTGGCAAGTGAATTCTTGCTTAAGAAGTATAAAATATTAATTCACATTCACATAATTTGATTCCTTTGCATGATAAAATAAATTATAACTTGATTAATTCGAATACAAAAACGGCATTTCCTGCTCCATCGCGTTCTTCCATCGAACGCAGTTGTTTATCATTCGCATATGAAAGGAAGACAGCCCTAAATTTTCCCCACAGGAGTCACTCCGAAACTTCCGTGGCCATTCACTCCTCAAAGGGAATTCGACCAACCTATTGAATACGTTATCGTTTTCAAAGATATATGCCTCTAGAGAGAGAGAAATAGAGAGAGAAAGAGAGGGAGAAAGAGAGAAGGAGAGAGGAAAGTGAGAAATTGTGTTAAGAATGAAATAAATCCAAGGCAGTTCGCGGCTAAAGAGGGTTTTTTTACGCGAGTGCGCCGATTAGCGCGTGTGAAAGGAAAAGGGGAGTAGACTCGCGAAAGAAGGGATTTGAATATATAGTCCGGTTGATTCTCAACAGAAAAAAAATTAATTACGACATTCTGGACTTCTAATAAAACATTAGGAGGTTCATGTAACCAATGAGATGGAGTTATTACTGTTTGCTCAACTAAAAGCTGATTTTTGTCGCTTCATCATTTGTGAGATAACGTTGACGAATCAACGTACATTAAGAAACTCTCCTTATCGGTCGAAAATTTGATCACCCGATTTGTACTCGTAAATGCAAAATGCTAAAATTGACTCGTCTTCATATAGCCTAAAAATTATTTATTGTGCCTAAATGTCGCGAGTTTTCTTAAGAGGAAATGCATCAGCTGGGATTCAATTGGCTTAGTCGTCAGGGAGGCGGGTTGTTTACACCTTCAAAACTGAACGAAATATTAGCGTATTTTATCACTAGCAATTTCGAATCGAAAGCAATATTCCACGACCAAAATAAGAGACTTCATCCAACTTTCCTTCTTTTGGCGCTAGTCTCAATTTAGTGTGGCTATTATATATACAGAGCGGGTTGTTTTACAACTGCCGTTGTTTTCCCGCACCCAGCTTCCATTTCTCTCTATCGTAGCATTCCTCTTCCCTCATTTCCCTTGCTGCCATAGCTTCCCGAATTCCCTGTCTCTAATTCCTTCTTGGTCTTCCTCTTTTTAACTTTCCTGGAGGTGTCCATTTCAATATTTGTTTGGGCCATCTGGTATCATCCATTCTGTAGGCGTGTCCAAACCATGTGAGTTGTTTTCTCTGTATCTCGTCATATATATCCCTTTCCATTTCCATCATTTCCATTATTGTTTCATTTTTTACTTTATCGAGTCAACTCTTTCTGCAACTCCTTCTAATGTAATCCCTCTCAGCTGTCAATAGCCTATTTTTGTTCCTTTCCTTAATGTCCCATACCTCTGCCTCATACGTGATCACACTTTCTACCATTGTTTTATATATTCTTACTTTTGTTTTCCTGGTAATGTGTATATCCCATATTATAGAATTTATATTAAAGAAAAACAACCTGAGGAACAATCTGGATTCAGAGCGGCTATTATTTCTAATTTAATGTTGAAAAAAACCCTGCAAGCGATAAAAGTGAATTTTACATGCGCGTCTTACGATAACGGTTTTATTCGTCTGGGATCGAACTGGGGACTATTCGGTAAATGAAAAGTAGCCTAATATCTGTGCAGGACATTTAACAATCGTTTAAGTTAGAATTAGGAGTAGCTTTTGGTTCTCGAGTTTTAGGCGAACAGACACAAATGTAAACTTTATATTTCATCGATAATAAGATGAACTGAGGCGCATGGCAAAGAGTGAGAAGAATTTCGAGCTGAGGCGTTCGAAATGGCGGAGCGACGGTGGCGTGAGGTGGCGGATGAACCGGTCGTGAGAAATGGATGGCCGAGAGAAGTGGATTGAAATTACCAAGGGAAGTGGAAGTAGGAGAAAGGATAATGGAATAATAGGGAGTTATGACCACAGGGGAATCGGTATTAGACAGGGAAAATAAAATGGAAGAATGCAATTTATGCGTGTTAAAGGCAATGAAACTAAGGTATCGCCGTTGATTAATACTGCATACTCGTAAATTGAGCCATCGAATGAAAAAGGGAGCCGGTAGAAAAAATTCAAGAAATGTAATTATTCAATCCATGCCTTTGAATTTACGAAGTAGAACGATTAGAAATGTTTTCGTCGTTTAATATTCAACTGAAGTCACAGAATGATAGTCAAGCGGAACAAGGTTCACTTCGATTCCATCATCAAACATTACAATTGCAGGAATGTATCGCAGCATTTATCTTCAGTTGTCTCTAGTGACATTTCTGAACTATTTTTCTCTGTACCCGATAGATAAGAAAGTATTAAAATCTCTGACATAATCAGAAAATATATTTCCATAGCAACTAGAAGATAACCTGACATTGTATCATACAGCTCACAATGTTTTTTTTAACACTCCCGAAGTAATAATACCAGAATTTTGTTTTTAATGAAAAAAACGGAGAAACGATTATCAAAGTATTATTCCTTCAAAGATACACCTATTCTAATCCTTAGATGATTTCGAGGAAAAAGGAGACTGTCTGAGAAGAAGAAAATTGGCTCAAATACCTCACTTTCGGCAAGTTTCAATATCCGACCTTCATTTTAGCCAACATACGTGTTGTGTGCCCTTAAATTCATTAATGTGTGTTTCTAAAGTCTAAGAAAAATGAGAAATAGTGGTTGACCACAGGGCACTTTATGAGTGAGTAATTGGCACCAAATGCTTTGAAAAGGATTGGCCCAAAAATAATGTATCCAGAGGTAAATGCTAAACTATCATAAAGCAATAGAGTCTTAGTTACTCCTTTCCATCGAGAGTAAAAAGAGATAAGAAAGCTGGCAAATCTACGTATATGTTAAAAAGAAAGAAAAATGGAAGCTACGAATATGTAATAAACAAAAACTATGCAATTCACCAATTATCCTAAGCTCTGTAGACCTGGCTGCATAATAAAGAACACACAGAAGAGTGAATAGAAAACTTAGTTACGGTAACTAGAGAACAATGCGAAGGAGATTATAATCGATTCGATTCTCAGAGAGGTGCATTGGCTATGACTACAGTTCGAAACGGGTCTTGATTAATTGGGACAATGGCGTGACAGAAGACTTGCAAGGAACCGAATTCTGAGAAGTACGCATTGCATCATTTTCCCACAGAAGAAGAAGATGGAATGCTCTTTTCTTGGCAGCTGTATCTTGTACCCGTGCCTCGACAGATGAGGTCGTTCCGTACTCCCACTGTGGATCTAGCAGGGAAACGCATATCCAAAGCAGTACTATTAGACATAGGCAAACGAGTGACTCTGTTTACGAATTCTTCGATAAACAAGAATTTTTCGCCAATTCATTGTGTCCAAAAACGGGTAAGGATTTGGTAAACGAATGTTTTGAAAGTTGCTAGCGTGTTCAGTGTAAAAATCAGTAATCTCGTAAGGAATACTGTTACTTTAGCTTCTTACTTTTCAGTAGAAGAAAATGGTGGTTTCTTAGCAATTTTTACGTATTTATAATGTTTTTTATATTATGGAAAACAGAATTTTGGCTAACAAAGGTTTCGGGTACGGAATATGATTCCGAAGCAAATCTTTGAGATTCTTTGGAGTGCTTCCAATATTAGGTTGTGTTCTTCTTAGCCCTTTACACATTTCAGTAAAACATAATTAACATATGTTAATTTACTGAATTCGAACTCCACTCACGGGAATTCGAAATTCCACCCACTCGTGGAAACTTCCTTGTATATACCAAAAATTAAAAAAATAAATAAAAAACTCCTATTATGAGATTCATAAATGCAATCTTATTTTCGACACCAATAAATTGTAAACTCATTTTCCAAACGGCAGAGAAAATCTGTCAATCTCAATCTTCTAATTTACATTTTTACTCTTTGATTTGGGTATTAGAAACCTGAGGAAAGGAAACCTCTCGATTCTTCCTTCTATGATTCTTCCAATTTCAATAATCTAATTTGTAAATCATACATTTCAGAATCTGAGCAATTATATAAGTTGCTCCGTAGTGTCCCCTATTCCATATCAATACTTAACGGAATCTCAATAACTTTAATTTCCAATTTTACTTCAGTCAAAAATCTATTTACTTTCTTTGATGCTTGAATTCGTATAATGAAATATCACACAGAATGACTAATCGATATTTCGGAAGATGATTCAGCGCTGAAAGTCGAATGTTTAAAATCGACAGACGGCAACGAAACAAAAGACTCCGCGATCAGAACTTGCGGATAGGATTACGAAGGCACTTGAAGGAAGTAAAGGCGCTTTTTACGAGACACGAGGAGTGGAAAAGGCGATTGAAAGAGTTCGCGTGGGCGAAATGTACGATGCGGACGTGCCACAAAGAAGTATGCGAGGGCGAGAGGAAAGAGAAAACAGTGTAGGTTACGAGATTCTAGGAAATGGAAACGGGAAGGGCTAAATGGGAAAGAGAATAATGGGAAAAGTGAAGTCAAAGGAATAGAATGAATATCACCAAGGGCCTGTTGGTACAGTACTGTACGTCTCACTCAAAGGCAGGAAGACCCCCGAAATGCGAGGGCCCAATTTGTTCATCGTACAGGGCCTCAAAATTAACTGCTGCGGAATAGCCCCAACATATTGGCCCCAACGACACTCTTATCATTTTATCGAAGAATTTCGAATAACAAAATACTCCTATGCAAACATTTCAAATAACTTTGCAAAATAGTAAATTATTGACTTAAATTTCTAAAATGAAGCACATAGGAAATAAAATTGTTGCACAAATTACGCTAAAAATAAATTCCGATTGGAACAACAGAGAGAACACGAAGAGGAGGAATGCAATAGAGAGCGGACGGATGATCACTCAAAACAACAGGAATATTTAGAAAAAGTGACAAAAAATGTATGAGGGAAGAAAGGCTTTACAAGCCCAACCTGAAGAATAAATGTTGATTTTGCGTCCTGCATTTGATGAGAATTGTCAACAGTAAGGTTAAACAAAGAAATTAAATTAAAATTTAGTCGACTTATAAACCCACCCATGGCGAAAGCTCATCCGACTAAGAAGTTTCGAAATTCTTAAGAAAGGAGGAGCCAGAAACTCAGTGTATTTGCCTATTATAAAGTCCAAAAGTCAAAATCAATCTAGGGAGAACTGCCCATAAAGTTTTACGAGGTAGACCTAGCGGCCCCTGAAAAAACAGGGCTCAACTGTATGTTATGAAATTCTCCAAGAATCTTCAATTAAAAATACACAGGTCTCCCTCTTTCTGCAGCAGCCGTGCACTGCCGCAGTATTGCTTTTATCTTCCCTAACCTCATCCTGTTGAAGTTCTCCATCAACTCAATTTCTCCGGTAATAATTTTGAACGAGGAAAAGTATTAAAGTGACTTTGCACGTAAAGGCGTGCACGTAGAAACAATTCCCAAGGAGAAACGGGCATGAAAAATGACTGACGGGACCGGGAATTGAACCCGGAATGTCTGGATAACTTAATGTAAAGAGCAATTAGGAGTTCTTGGTTCGAGTCCCGATCTCGTCAAACTTTATCCCCGTCCGTTACCCCTTTGGGGATATTGACAAAAGCCTTTAAGGAAGATCGTCGGTAAAGATAATCTTACAGTTAGTTTGAAAGACTATTTAAGACAATAGATTGTCTAAATTTCGTACACCAGCGCTCTTTGCTGCATTGTTTATAAATCAAATGTGAAATCAAATTTTAAACCACTTTCTCCGAGCAGTATGCGATTTTGTATGTACTGAATAGTGAACATCACACTAAAAATGTAAAGTAAATCAAATTCTCAAGCCATGCATTAAGTACACAGTTTTTCGATATGAAGAAGAGTCTAATCCCTTCTCTTTGATTCCCCTTTGAGTATGCCCTTGACACATTTCTCCCTCCATAATACTCGTACCACATACAGAAGAGAAGACAATGATATTCTAGCCAATCTCATATTTCTTACGTACTCTCTCGTCCATTGTATTGTTTCCCATTTCTCGCAGTATCCATCCTTTTAAGTTTTCTGCGCCCTTCTACGTGTCGACATAAATACGCGACGGGGATCAATCTGAATGCAAAAGACGTGCAAAATACTGCAGAATAGGGAAACGGCAACTGTCTCTCCATAATGTTATTTGCGCCAAGACAGTGTCTAAACAGTGTGCAACTGTGAGTGTGCTTACATCATTCGCGTCATCTCCTTCGACCGCTTTCTGACAATTATCGCCGCGGAATCGCCGAGGGAGGGAAGCCGTCGGAGGGATGCATCGGCGCTAACAAACGATGCGTGCACTTAGCTGTCTCCGGGGAGAGTCCGGTCACTGGTATTGCCCAACCGAGAGATGTAATGTCAGGATTAAAGAGGACGAAAGAGGTGGAATTGAAGAAACCGAGACCGTAGGACTTTCGTATATACAGTGGAGTGTCGATTATCCGAGTTATTGTGGACAGGGATCATTTCGGTTAATTGAAAATGCGGATAATACGGGATGGTCATAAATGTGTGCGCAATTTATGAAATAAAACACTATCCTCATGTTTTCTCTTAATACGACGTGTATTTAAAACTTAAAGAAATCACTTTATCCGAATAATTTCAATCGAATGATTCTTTCCGAATAATTTCATTCGATAGTTCTATCCGAATAAATTCATTCGATAGTTCTATTCGATTTTTGTTTCGCTTCTCTTCAACAAGGGGCCACATGGCTATCCGAATGAATTCATTCCTTTTTTGCTTACTTACTCCCGCACGGTCAAGAGGAGAGGAGCGTGAGCTCTTGAGGGTTGCATCGTCTAATTCGCTTCAATCGAACTATTCGAATACAGTGTTTCGAAACCGATTATCTTCAATTGAATGATTCCGTGCTCCCGGATAACCATGTGGGTTACGCGTTCGATTTCAGTGAAAGTGCTCCCGGGTTCTATTCCCGGTGGAGGTCTACCAATTCCCAAGGTAAAGTGAAAGACGCGATGAAAATTCAATAAACTGCCCGGGTAGTGATCGTCTGAGACAATCGAATAATTGTCAAAACATTCGACAAACATTCCATCGTTTCTTTCAATCGGTTTTTCTCTTTTAAATGTAAACCTCTCTACTTCTTCCCTAATTTCATGATGTATTCGAATCTATTATGGTGTAGGTTTCTGGAATGTTCAATACTCGTGAATTAATATTTTCAGTTCCGCAATTCCAAATCAAATCTAGAGGACTGATAAGCTATAATTGGCGTCTGCTTCATATGTTCACATATTTTTTCATTAATCTCAATTTCCGAAAAATATTTTATCACTTCTTTTCTTCTCAAACCTAGCCATAAAAATAGTTTTAGCAAACTCCGGCTATTTTCTGATTCGATGAAACTAATTTGAATTTCGAAAATTTCATATAATTTATTTTTTTTACGATAACGATGAAAAATATAGAACTTGTAACGATACGACAGATTTAATTTTTAGGTTAACCTGAAATTTCGGAGAAGTAAATTCATTTCATACTTAAATAAGATCTAAATTATATCTTAAATGTCTTGAGCTACGTTATTTTTCCGCATTTTTTTCTAATCGCATTTTCATTGATAAATTCTCCAGAATTTATTTCCACTTAAGCAGGCTTAATAACATTTCAAATTGTGCAAATGAAGATACATATTGCTTTTACAAAAATGTGAAAATCAAATTTAATTTGGTTTTCCATGGTAACGTGAAAGAATTATAGTAATGTGTTACCCCTGTAAAAACCACTGACCCGCAAAACAAATTAATTTATTCGAATGAAAAAAAAACGAATAAATGCCAAAGCAATCGAATAATTATTCGATTGTATTTTTCAATCGATTGTCCCATCTCTAGAAATAAGCACACATAAATGAGAAATTTCCATTCTATTTAAAATAAAAATCGGATCAAAAGAAGGAAGCGATGGATTTTATAAAAGGCAACAGACATAGTTGAAAAGAAAACACGATATTCTAGAATGAAATGGTTCCTAGGAATGTTGATGCGAATCAAGAAAGGTCTGCTGTTTCTCGCAGCGAACATTTGACCCCACTCCCGTATGATCCAAATAGATCGTTTGTGGTTCAGTTGTACAGCAAAAGAGTCGAATCATTTTCATTCGGTGTTTTATGCCGCAAAATTGGAGCGGATATTCCAACAAGCGACTTGTTATGGAAGCATTTTTCTGGGGATCTGCCATTTCTTCCATTCTTTTTCTCCATGTGCCCCAATTTTTTGCTTCGGGATTAGAGAAGCGAAGACAGTGCCCGCTTGTGTTCGATCGGTCTCAATGAAGACACTTTTTGAGGAGGAAACTAAGATTCAGCGGTTCCTCTTAACATCGCAATTGCGTTGGCACCGCTGACCTGCTTGTGACCCCATATGCTTTCTTCGTAGAAATAGTTTCCGATGCTTCAGCGAAGGTAAGCTCTGCTTTATGAATACATACAAACCTGCATGCACATTCCATTTTACGTTCATCATGTTTTCTTTACATTTATTTGAACTAATTAGAGGATGTTAGTGGTCGGATGACTCTTATATAGGCACAAAGCGCTTTAGTTTAATTTCATAATTATTTATCTGTATCAATAAATTTTGCCCTACTTTCAAGCATAACATCATAAATTAATCGTGCCCATATCTAATAATTTCATATATAACTTACACTCGATAGAGAAATAAATACATACTACCTACATTATATTATTACTTTTTTTATTGCTTTACTCACTTTTACTCCGATCTCTTTGCCCATTATCCTTTGTGCTGTTATTTCTGGTATACTTAATGCTGTTCAATCGTTCGTTCGAATCCATGTTCGGAGGAATTCGAGGAAAATTATCAAATTGTTTGTTTCTCCACTCATTCAGGGATGATGGAGATCCACCAAATCCCCATCAGAGGAGTAGATAAATGGGAGTAATATTAAAAATACTTCGACAGCTATGGTCATTTCGCACATAAGGGCTCCCGTCGGGAATCGAACCAGGGACCGCTTTCACAGGAGTCGAAGGTCATCCGCTTCCCACATGGCTGACCGAGAGCCCCTTTTCCCTCTAATGAAGAGATGCATTCCTCTGACAGACTCTTACAGTAAACCATCATCACAGTTTAAAACGGTCATATGAGTCATAACTATCCAATTAATTCATAAATAAACAAAATTTAGTTTATTGCCACATATGGTGAATGACGAGAAGGATACGGTTCAAGCTGAGAGATATGTCTCCCGATAACGGTGAGAAATGGCACGGCCGAAATATTCGAAAGAGACCGAAAGGAACTTTGAGCGATAAAAGTTTTCATTCCAACTTCATAGAATTTGGCAAATTACTCCCTCCAAGTGCTCCTTATATGGTCCGCATCCATCAGTGAGCTCCATCACTTGGTGATGTCAACCAAATAAATAATGATCATTATTTTAGAGCCAGTCCGTGTGAGTCCCATTGGAGTCAAGGTCAGGAGAAATAAATAGTGGAGAGGAAGGGAGTGCGATGCACGATAAAGTCCAATGGCAGCAGATGGCTCGGAGATGAACGGTCAGATCCTATGGAGAATGGAGGGTATTAGATGTATGAAGATTGGCTGCATTATGGGAGATGGGGTGACCTGATGCTTGTAATCGATTGGGCGATGGGAAAGGAAAAATAGAAAGATGTGGGAAAGAAAGGAGATGAAAGAGGATGTGCAACAACAAGACAATTGAAAGTGACGCTTAGACAACACCTTTAATAGGGAAAGTAGACAATTCACGGTTTCCAAAGAATATTTTCTGTGTACTTATGTAGAGAGGCTTAATAATGAAAGACAGTTCAATGAGTCTTACGAACTACATTCATACTTCATTCATACGTTTCGACGAGTTAAAATAATGAAATTCTGTATAAGATGTGCCTTAAATCAGATAAAACGACCACAGAAGAAAGGAAAAAATAAGACAACGTATTACGAATTAACTTACGTTTACAGAAACCTGATCAGTACCAATTTATCGATCACTTATGTGTTAATACTGAGCGCCACCGATTTAAATTCGACAGTAATCAGCGGAGGATATAAAACAACCAACCGATAGAAAAAGACGTAAGAATAAGGGAATGCCTAAAAATAGTAAAGTGAAATAGTTACATAATTATAAACTCCAAAATCGTAATACAAAATAAAATACAGAGATAAATTTCGAAATCGAACTCTGAATAACCAAGTGCAAGTTAAATAGCTTCTGTAAGATATAACAGACGATGAGTTAAAGGTTTGATTAGTCTAAACAACGACGAAGAGGAGCTATCTACAAAATCAATATAACCTTCAAATATCAGACTAACAAGTTAAGATTTCATTATTTTTCCAACCCAAGATAATTGTTGAAATATATTTTATTGAACAGTGGCCGGTAGATCCGACATTCTTCGAGTTCTTTTCTATTTCTTGTTTCGTAGTATCAGACGAAAATAATCAGTAAGATACAGCGTAACATGCTTATTTTCAAGCATGATTAATGTGATATGTGAGCATTACTCTAATAACTGTAAAGAGTGGAGAAGAAGGTGATACTCGAGTTTATTTTCCCCGGGTGACTACACTCACCTATGTGACATTCGCCATGGAAGGGAGGAACGGGATCTGAGTGCAACAAGGCGAAACTAGACTAACGCCTATTCCTGAAATAAGCAGTGACGTGCACGAAAGAGATCCTTATTGGAAGATATATGGTTCGAGATTATTAATGAGATGGTGGCGTGACGGTGTCTCGGGAGTGGGCAGTCGGAAATTTGCTGCATTTGAGTTATGATCACGGAATATGCAGAAAAAAGGCGACGAAACATTTAGAAAAAAATAACGCGAAATGAGAAATGTCGGCAGAAAAAGATAATCCGCGTTTAATTCGTGGAATCTTCCTAAAATTTAACTAATTTAAGTGAATTTTAATAATAATTATAATATTTATTGATGCCCTGTGTCAGAAAGGACAAAATCAAAAACATATTAAACAAGAATTGTATATATATATACACAATTCTTAATCAAGATAACACGATTCTT
>KZ308774.1:345100-392726 GCA_000376725.2 Ladona fulva
ATTTTATAATATAATGATAATATATACTTACTATGAAGCCAAAATAATACATGGGATAAACAATCATGAAACAATTTATTTTTCATTAACTCTCAGCGGCGTAAGTTACGATGATCACTGTCACCATTTATAGTTCTTGTATAGAAATCGTATGTAAATTGTTTATTTTACATAAAATTTATATAAACTATTGTTTGTACCAATTATCGTATATCTATGTTTGCCGGTTTGCTTGGATGTACTGATTTATTTTTCTAACCATAAACTGATTGTAGTCAACTGCTTTTTTATCAGTGTAATATTATAACGTAATATCGCCAGAGGTTAGATGGAAGAGAGGTCATTTTGGCCTGACCTGGACGTAAGAGTAAAATAATAATAATGTCCCTTTTTTGACGAACTTCTCTCGATTTCCCACGAAAACCGTGAAACTTACACATCAAGACTGCCAGAAAACCTAGCTGGAAAAGAATGGAAAACTCCTCTAATGAATATTCAACAAGACTTTAATTATCGTTTAGAATTTTAATGAGAAAATCGTCAAAAGAAACCAGCTCTTTTCGGGAAAGAAACGGAAAGAGCCAGGACAAAAATACAAAGCTTTCACCTTTCATGCACCAGAAAGGCCGTGAAAGGAGAATAACCTAGTTCCGAAGACCCAAAAAACCATAGCGTCCGAAATAATTTAATCGGATAATTCTTAGGTAGAAATTAACGACCTTGAAATGGACCTTTATATATAGGCAATATTTTCCAGGGCCCAAAATTGATTTCCTCATCCAAAACGATACTGTTTATTAAAAAAAATAAGAAACTTCGACTAATTTCTTTGATGAGGAAGTAAAACTAATTAATATTAACTATATAATAATTCTAATAATATCCTCTATTGACAATACTTTTCCTTGCCATCATGGAATATTTCTTTTACTATAGACATCTATGCGTCTTTTGATACATTTCAAATTTATTCTACGAAATATTTATCTTTTCTTAATGATTTCATGAAACATTTAACCAACATCTCCTTACTTTTTCACCCTCTTCAGACCTCATGACATCTTCAATGCTTCTCTAATCAAACCTCTCCAAATCGACACAACAAACTCCATCTTTTTTAGTCAAACATACTTTCTTTCAGCCCAAGCTCTCACATTACTCAGTCATTACGCACTCTGTCTCATCCGTTTTACTTATGCTTCTCATTGAATCCGTTCCAACCACACTAAGACGACTTCTACGCTTTTCCTGACTAATAATAGTAATAATTTCGTCTTACAAAATTCTTACAGTTAACTCTTTATGAACTCACACACACACAAACGTCCTTGTCCTAACCAGGATTCGAACACGAATCCTAAGGTTTGCACGCTAACCAGTATTCCACCGAGGCAGGCACTTCAGTTTGACTATCAAAGATAGGCACAAGCAAACACATGTAAATATAAACCTTCTAGTAATCTTCCATTTAAAACATTAACAGATAATATCTACTGTAAGTCCACCAATTAATAAAGAAACTATTACATTTAAGTCGAAGAGAATTATTTCGTAAAACGTTTCTAAATAGTTAGTTAGAATGCTGTTCTAGCCAACGAGAAAAGAAGCCACTTGCTGGTGCTCATAAGTGATATCATATCTTTGGGCTGACAGCTCATTCCGCACAGATCTATAATAACCATATATAATTGGAAGATTCATTTATAAAGCAATCATGGAAACATCCGCAAGGATATCAATAAAAATGATAATTTCCCACAATCGGTAATTACGTAAAACACATAAGTTAATGTTCGTCATTTTATCGACAATTTCGACATTTTTGGACTTTCCTTCCTTCTTAGCCTTAATCCCATCATTTATGAGGCGGCTGATGATTTTGATAATTGGTGATCATGATGATGAACTTCGTTTCTGGGCTATGATTTTTGAGGACGTTCGGACTTTGTTGCCAACTTTAGAAGGGTCAACCCATATATACAACCATTTCCTAACCAGAAAATCTAAGTGGCCGGGACTCGAACCTTGAGTTTGGAGAGCTAGCACGCTAATCACTCCTCCACCGCGATCTATACTTCTGAACTATGTTCAAAATAATGAAGAATGGAATGAAATGGAGAATGGGCTGCAGAGGAAATCCAAAGTCTTCAAATACTTCCTTCTTCCGAGAACTACAATTGTTACCGCTTACTAGGCCGCTCCCACGATCAACTCTTAGCACCGCGCTATGATGGAGGAAAAAAAAGAGTGGTGAAGGATGAGGTGTAGGTGTAAGGCGCACTTTCATTTCTTAAAGCCACCTCCGCATCGCCCCGACAATGAGAGTTACAAATCACTTCCAAGCAGAACCTCCTCCCACTCGCGAAATATCGGCTGTGCTTACTCTCGACACTCCCTCTCAGTGTCAACTCTTCCTCAGCACCACTGCCACTCCTCCACTACGTCGAATCCAAAAAAAAGAGGGAATAATGCAATGTTCGACACCGCCACAGGGGTGAGATGGATAATGGAGGAGGCGGATTTTACAAATCCAAGGTCTCGCAGATCACGAAGTGGAGGAATCATTTTCATTGGCGGTCTCTTGAGACAGTACCGAAAAACGGCCAAGGTGCGGGAGATGAGGATGACCGCAATATCTTAAAGGAGAGTGGTGGGGGAAATGTAAATAGAACAAGAATATGTTCCATTCAAAAACCAAGCTTTAGGGAACAATAAAAGCTGTAATTTGTGGGATTTGATTAAGGAATCGGTAGAAACAAGTTTTCGCCGCTTTGTTAATTCCACCGCGACCTGAGGAAGTTTCTGGATTTCGTGCAGTTAACAAAGGAAGGGTTTATAATAAAAATGGTGAAATTATCGAGAATGTTGTGATTTCTGACATCATATATCTAAAACTTTTCAATAAAAAGAAACTTATTTCATATAATACATGTATGATACATAAATATATGCTTTCAGTTATTTTGTCAATTCCGATTATGTGACTGAGGTTTCAGATTTTCCTTTGCTACCTCTTAAAACATTGTCTAATATGTACGTGCAATGAAAACGTAGGGAATAATTATTAATTTCTTCTTTTGCAAAATCTCCTATGCAGTGAAATCAGAAGAGAAAAAGTGTAACAAAAACGATAATTTTGATTCAATGATTAATGATAGTGATTCAAAATGTTTATCTTCATGTATCAAGATTATACGTTTCGGATATCGAATCAATTACCTAACGGTTTTATTTGTTGAAAACTTTGGCATATATCATTATCATATTTCCTTATTGGATCACGCATTTCCTAGAAACATCGAGTTTGGAAAAAAACATCGATGAAAGACACTGTTAAAAGTGTATGAAACTGATGGAGTAAGAATGAAATTTTCATTAAATCCCTCCGGAATTAGGAATTCACCGTAATTGCTGCCGATTAAATGCCGAGATTAAATTGAAATCAATTGAGCAATTCATCAATCGAATGAATATCACATACGAGTCCATCCATCAAATATGCACAGTATATCCATCAAATATGTCGGTAGTGAATATTGGATTCCCAAAAACAACTCGACCCACCAATGGTCGTCACAATAACTATTTAGAGGAGACCAAACACGATTTCACCATCACAACCACAATCATCTTAATTAAAACTCCGTTCAGATTCTCCATCGAGTTCACCAACTGCCCCTGACAGCACAATGAGGAGTAAACACATAAACTTCGAGAAATGCCTCGCTCTAGTGTACAGGATGTCCACTAGAGCGAGGCGTTTCGCGAAGATCCATTGTAGCGGTCCGCTCGGATTGGGTAACCGCGGCGTTGACAAAGAATATTTCGACATCGGTGAGACAACGGCGCGGCCTTGACAAGTGCAGCGCGGCTGACCCTGCCCGTCAGCGGTCCCTCGATCCACGGGAGAAGCGGGGGTGGTGTTCCACAAGGGCGCCCGTTAGACGGCGGCACTTTCTAACCTTCCTTATGGAGACACGCGACCACCAGGTACGACAGACAGTCACGCAACGCACGGTTAACTGTCTCTCAACGAATTGCCGATCAGAAATAATAAGTAATTGCAGTTGGCTCATTATCTTATGATGCTTGACCTTTTTAAGGACGTCGTAATGCAGAAGCCAATGATTGTCAATAAGAAATGGAGGAGAATGATCGAGAGGAAATGAAACATCCTCTTGGGAACAAATAAATCCTCGTGAGTCTTGTTAATTGCAATCTTCTTCCATTAGTCGCTGCATCCTTTCGACTTTGCTACTTGATACGAGGAAAATCTTAACTAAAAATAACTCGGAATGGAAAAAAACATGTTTTTTCCATTCCTTGCGTTCAATAAACCTAGACAGTAGGGATTTGTAATAAACGTCATTCGGAATGTAATGTCGCTCTGCGGTTTCGATACTATTTCTGCAGAACTTATCCATTTTTGGCGAACCAGTCAAAGGTGAAAAGAATATCTATCTCGAGAGGTTCGAAAGTTGATCTTCTAATAACCATTACGATATGGAAAGTTACTTCTCTCTTTGAAAACTTTTATGAACTAAATGCTCAACTCCTCATAAAAGTAATTGCAATTCCACTCAAGTTATTACATGGGCATAAGTAGCACGTGTACTCCCTTCTTTGCGAAAGTAAAACCAAGGAAGGAGTGCATTGTGCCATATATCCATCGGAATATCATTTGATTCACCGATGCTCATGAAGTGGAAGTAATAGACTTCGAAACAGATCACTCAACTTTCACTGCAGCTTTGGTCTGCAAGAGATATCAGGTTACGGAAATACTGAAACACTAGTGAGGTTTTCTGAAGTAGAAAATTAACTCAAGGGGCAGAAACGACAAGTTAAGACAAAAGACAAAATATCGAGTCAATTACAAAAGTATAATCTTGTTAAAACTACAGAAGCTAACCTCAATGTGTTTGGATCAATCTAAACGTACTTAAAGAGAGTAATCTTGTATGATGGAACTAAATATTAAGATACAAGGGCACACATCGCCTTTGATTTTCATCTTAGAATTAAAATGATTTAGAATTTCTAATAATTATCTAAATAATGCTTTATAATGAAGGAGTGATACATAAAAGGTTAAACGTAGTCAGGATTTAGGCTTAAGGTGTGTAGCAGAAAATATCGCCCTCTGTATTGAAAATATAATAAAAGATATTGAAAGGAGGAAAATATACAATATATATTGAAAAAAGAACAACTCAAACAATGCTACAAAGAGTGAGATATTCCACAGCATGCGCTTAATGCAAAACCTGTCATTTTACGCCCCTACCCTCGAATTGAAACTATTTGTGAACTATAGATGATCTGAATTGAAAAAATACAATAAGAAACACATTAAACTATACATAAGTGAGTTCGGTGAAAAATTAAATTTAAAAATTTACCCCAATAACGTTTTAATTTTTAACCTATGAAAATGAATGTTATATAATCAACTTCATAGAAGTCCAAACAGCATCTGATTTATCTATTTCCTAAGAAAATATGATTTAAAAACGATTCTTTCAACCTATTCCAAACTCTTGGAAATATTTTTACCCAAGCTTCCAGAAATAAAAATTCTGAAATATAAAAAAGGAGGGTGCAAGTCTAGCTGCAAATGCGAGCGTATTGTTAGAGGACCTAAGTCACCTCCATGGCCAGCATTAGCCATTGACCCAATGGGTAATAATAAATAGGGGCCATGGATGACGCATCGCCATCTCTAATCCGTTAAAATCAGTGAAATAGAATCGTATAAAGAGAACAAATTACTCGAAGGTTTCGAAGGCAATCACCTAGGTAGGACCAATGACAATTTAATGCTTGCCCTCGTTACCTCGCATAATAAATCGCAACGCTTTCGTTGATGTGGACATCTTGCTCCTGCAGAAAGTCTGCCGAATATAAAACACCTTCCGGTTCATTAAGGGAGTCAACGATCAGAAAAGCACTTGCGTCAATCAGAGCTCACTGTGGAGACCACCAAAGAAGAAGAGGAAAACATGAGGATAGGCCGAGGAAAAGAGGAAGAAGGTGCAAGCAGAGGTCTGCCATCAGGTGCTAAGCGAGGACGCTAAGCCCTTTTCTGCTCGATCAGCTGTTTAGCGTCCATCGAGCGAAAAGAGTAAGAAGCGGATGTGCGCAATTATGTGGGGATAGTGAAGGGTGGTGATTGCTACAAAACGGGCTAAGGAAGTGTTTTTTACGTGGCAGTATTTTTCCCCTCCAGTCCGGCTGCAAAAATAAAGGTTACGCACGAGGTCCCGTCTGACCGATTGTTTATTTTGTCGTCACAGTGGATGGCGAGGCCGCTTCGGATTTGTTACCGAAGAGGTTTTTTCAGCGAGGAAAAGGGAAGCGATCTCTAACTGAGAATGGACGTCAAAGCTTTTACTTTTTGCTAAAAAAATGCTACGTCGTAAATTTCTCTGAGCACCATTGTCGCGAAAGAAAACTTCTGGTACCAAATGAAAAACAATGGAAGTGTAATTGAGAGATAAACTTTTTCTCGATTTCTAATGATGATTTGGTGAACTGTCTTCACGCTCGAGTTATTCTTGCGTTGTACTTTCCGAATACAAAGAGGGAAAAGTGATACAATATAGAGCGGACGATGACTCGATGATCACCCACGATTTCTATTTGTAAGTTAAATGAATAAACGGAAAGTCTTCTTCGGACTGAGAACGTGTATACTTTGAATATTGGTGACAGTAATGATATTTTTCGAGAAAATTCGAAGTATTACGAAGTAAAGTGAAACTCAATTACAGTAGGTCGACCAGTATTTAGTAAAACGATTTAAGTGTGTTTTTGTGAATTTCACGCGTTCCACCTACGTTCTTAGTGCACACTACGAAATTTCAGGATATTCATTAGAGTTAGATCAAAACATATGCCTGGAGTTGCACATATATTTTATCGTTCAAAGAATATAGGCGAGAAAGGCGAATAGAATGCAGAGATTAACAAGTAGATCCCTGAAGGGAGAGTTAATCGAGAGCCAAAGAAATTGCTTACTTTTTCCTTATTCGACCAAGTCTCGAATACTGCGCGATTTAGGATCTGCAAGAAGTGGGGTTGGTTTCAGATTTGGAGATGGTCCAATGTAGGGCGGCCCGATTCGTTAGTGGAGATTTCAAGTTCGGCAGTAGCGTTACGGTTATGATAAAAATCCCCCGGATGGAATTCGCTCCTGGTGAGAAGCTCAAATTACCGACGAAAGCATTCCGTAACATTGATCGTTCAGAACTGTTAGACAATAGAGGACATAGGGATTCCAGTAAAATACGAGTGCGATTTCCTAGGTATCGACAAGGCGTTACTAGGAATTAAGCGCCAAAACAGTTACTTCTGGTCGTTCTTTCCGCATAGCATCAGAGGAGCTAATGGGGTGGATCAGAAGAGGTGTCAATGCACACACTGTCATACACCGTTGGCGGCACGTGAGGTATAATACAGATCTTAGAATTTAACAAGAAAATATTTCATTAAAATACGGAAATATGCTTCAGTGAATTNATTTTTTATTTTAATTTAATATTTTATTTTGATTATTATTATACGACAAATACGAACAGATATAATGATTATTGTTTAATAAAAGACTTTTATAAATGATTCCGGGCCCAAGTAGTTAAGAACTTTTAAATAGTATCTAACCTGATGCGATAAACAGAATGATTTTTTTAGTCTCATATTTTTTTGCAAAAATTCAGCTAAGGTCGAATTACTGCAATGAACAAGCGAACTTATTCATTAGTCGATAAAAGTTTCCCTAAAAAACAATTCCATTCCTAGTCAAGAGATAACCCACACAAGAAAAATACTGGAAATGAAAATTTGGCGGAGTGACTGATCAGTGAATACTGAAGTGAGAAACTGAAAATGATTCAGACATATAGTTACTTCCAAAGTAATCAATAATCTTCTCTTCTAACGAACCAATCGCTAAACGGACGAAAGGTTGATAATAGTGTCATGCATTATGCAACTATTACATAACGAGACGGCACGCAAAATCTTATTCATTTAGAGGTAGAGTTTCTCTTCCGCAGCTCTGCAGGGAATAAGGGTAGACACGAGGAATGAAATCGCACACGGAGAATGAATTCGTACAAATCGAGCGTATCGTGCTATCCATCCTTGGATAGTGCACAACAGACAGTTATTTAATGTCCTCTGATCCTATTTGTCCCGCCGCAAGTCTCTCAGGGCAACCGTGCAACGCCATAGGCGATTATCTAATTCCCTTTCATCTGTAAAGAGAACTAACGAGCAAAGGAATACTTTCAGCAAAATCGCCAAAAAGCGAGATTGATAACTAAAGGCAGAAAAACGTGCAATCAGCAAAGTTAGGCGTGAACGGAAAAAGTATCAAGTCGGTCACGAATCCGAGAGAGAATCAGAGCGCGAGGAGAGTATCTTGCAGAGATACATCGCCATCTCAACCTTCTTTTGTTTCTCTGCTCGAAGAGTCAGTTGCGAAACGAAAAGTGAATCAATGTCTAAATCGATTAGATTGTTAATCTTGATTTGTAGCGCGGAGTAAAGGGAGGGATACTTGGAAAGTGCGGAAGATTCTCAAAATAAATTACGACAGCTACCAATACTACAGCACAGCGTGGAGGCTATCCTAACTACTGGGGATAGTTCGATTAGATACGAACACTTCGATGGTCGATTATTTTAGCGTTAATATTACTGCACAAATAGTCTATGTAAACTGAATCAAAACTTATTGAATACTAAAGTATATCGATGGTTCACCAAGGCTTTCTTCAATGAAGTTCAATCAGTAATGCAATGAGAATGGAATGTTATTTTGCGAATTTTATTATTTTTCAAATTTCATTATTTTTTTAATTTTATTATTTGTGAATAAATTTAGCAAAATAATATAAGGGTCCTCTTGACAAGAATTAATTTTTTTACAATTCATCTACTTTACTCATTTCTACAAATTGATGAATACCTGAGTACCTTAATTAGCAATGGAAGCGCAATGTTTACTTAATCAGCGGAAGCTTCCAAGGGAAGGGTGCGAATTTAGAAAATTCCCTTATGTATACTCATCTTATCAGTGCCTTAATTTCCTCTGATTAATATTTAAAATGCCATTTTGTTGTAAATAATCCAATAGTAAGGTAACTGTGCTGTTTCACACAGTCGAATGCCTTAGAAAGTTCACATGTCAGTCCAATGGTTTCCATTGAACTATCTGCTGCAGTAGACCATTGGACTGGCATGTGATCTATCTAAGGCATTCCACTGTGTGCAAAATAGCAGTTACCTTACTATTGGATTCTTTACAATAAAATGGCATAAAAGATGAAAGCTTACTATGGCTTAAATCCTACTTAATGGGCAGGAATTGTAAGACATTAATCTATAAAAATAACATTTGCAATTTCTCAAAATGGACAGATATAGAAATGGGGGTTCCTCAAGGATCTATAATAGCGCCTTTATTATTTTTAATATACATAAACGACCTCAGTTGCAATGTTAATACAGATGTAATACAATATGCTGATGACACAACCATAGTTCTAGAAGAAAAAACAGTAGCAAATATGGTTTCAGGTTTGACTAATACTACTATCAACCTGGATGATTGGTTCAGTGTAAATGGCATGAAGCTAAATCTTACAAAAACAAGCTTCATAAATTTCAAGTATGGAACTGGAAAAAGGGAGGAATTCATTGTAACAGTAAATTATGCAAATATTAACCCAGTCAATTCCACAAAATTGTTAGGTGTATATGTGAACGAAAACCTAAAATGGAGGGAACGAATTAATTGCATTTCTCTAACTTTAAATAGAGCGTGCTTTAACATATTATGCATTTCAAGAATTAATAGTATGGAAACCCAGCTGACGGTATATTACAAATACTTCCACTCAGTTTTAAAATACAGCATCATTCTATGGGGAGCAGCTCAGGGTTGGTTTGAAATTTTCAAAAATCAAAAAAGATGCCTACGTTTTACGACAAATTCAAGAAAAAACGTATCCTGTAAACCTCTTTTTAGAAAGTATTGCATTCTTACACTGCCACCTTCATATATATATACACGAGTAAAAGTTGCTTGCACACTGCAAGCTTAGTGTAAGATAGATTAACTAAGACATTATACACCACCTGGAACACTCCGTCTGCCATACACCGAGTGCCATCCACCAACTACAATACCCTAAACGAATTATTCAAAATACGTGCATACGAATTGTCATAGTATCGAACCTGTGTCCACTAGGAAAAAAATCTTTACGGAATACGATGGAAATATATATCTTCTATCGATATTGCGAATTTCAATATTCTAACTTACCGGGAAGTACCCTAACGAATTTCTGAAAATTCGGTCATACGAATGGTCCAAGCATCGAACCTGGGCCAACAGGGAAGAAATCTATGCCGCATACAATAGACATCCATCTATTCTAACAACACCGTGAATTTTAACTTTCTATCTTACCGCAAAATACCCTAAATGAATTCATGAACTTAAGACATACGAATTGCCCTAGCATCGAACTAAGGACCCGTAGGACAAAAACCTTTACGCATACAATAGATTCTTATATCCTCTATTGATTGCGTGAATTTTAATGTTCTATCTTACCGGGAAATACTCTAAATGAGTTCTTGAAAATTTGGCACCAAGAATTTACCTAGCATCGAACCTGGGGCCATTAGCGATAAAATTCTTGCGCTGAACGGAAGATAAAAGCAGGTTCTAACGACTCCGTAAATTTCAAAGTTCTATCTTAATGCAAAATACGCTAAACGAATTTTTGAAAATGCGCTCAATGCATTTAAACGGGAAAAGTACCGTTTTTGGGGCCTCCTAGAATCGAACCCATGATGCCTAGGATGGATGTCTACTTTTTCCTAGTGTCCAAACCCGGAACTTTACGGAAAAAAATCGCCGGCTCTTGTTTTTATCTTCCGTACAGAGCAAGAACTTTATCCCTAATGGCCCCAGGTTAGATGCTAGGTAAATTCTTAGTGCCAAGAGATAAAATACATACCAAATCACCACCATAACACTAGAAACAAGAATCAATTAAATTATCCTATTCATAGATCAAAATCATATGATCTGTGCCCCATATATATGGAAATAAAAATGTTGAACAATTTGCCTGTGGAGATCAGGGAGAGGTTTCATAAAAATTTTCAAAGTTGCTTAGGAGAATTAAAAAATATGTTAATAAGTAAATGCTTTTACTTAATTAATTTTAAAATTAAATTGATGGAATTGTATCGTTGATGTATTGTAATTTAATTGTAAATAACTTAGTGCTTTTATTTGATGGAGTCCTATGATGTTGTACAGTTCGCTGTGAGAAATGACATATAAATTCTGTATGTTTTTGTATGAATAAGGTATATGTGTACATATTTGTATGAAAAGGTACATGTATAAATCAAAAATGTGAGCACATTTGTATACATTTTGAAATATTCTATGTATAGTTGAAATATTGATGTGATGTTGGTGTGTATGTTTATATAGACCAAATTAATGTATATATGTATTATATTTCATAAGGTAAATATTACTATGACGAGATATCTGTTCACATTCAGGGTTATGTCTGAATGCAACTGTGAACGTTTCATGTCAATAAAATACCATTGCCATTACCACTGTAGGAAAAATTCCCTACCAGTTTTTAGTTTGTGCTTCTTTGCATAGCCTAGGCAAGTCCCTTGTTTAGCAATGTCATCAAGTGAGGGCATTCGCTCTTCCCACTCATTCCGCAAATGGCTGTGACTGATTTAAGCTTAATTGAGTATGAAACTAAAATCTTTCCCGCCCTGTGACTCCCCATAAAGGATTAAATTTTATGAAAGAGTAAAAGAGTAGAATAACAAGGATTATCATATTCTGATGGTGACCACACGGGATTTATCAAATGCTGAAACTGGTAATTTGGAAGTAAACCGGTACGTTGCAAAAACTTCGTCTGGGTTAATTTATTGGATTTAAGACACTCCGTGTGCACGCCGTTTCTTCTTCGTGTAAAATTTGCGTTAAAATGATTTCTAAGAATGAAATCTTCATATTTTCCATCATATTTTCTCTCGTTTTACATGATAGCGGAAAAAGAAATATTTGACCGGGACCATGCGTTAAAACCGGGACAATACCGGTCAAAATGGGACGTATGGTAACCCTGAGGATAAGGGATGCTTATCTTCAGTGGAGATTAAGTTACTTTGAAGTGCACCCTGCTAAACTCGGTATGAAAATACAATTGAAAACCCACAAAGTAACTCGATAAATAAGACGTTCAAATTATTCATTGTGAACTTATTAGTCACGGCAGAAAAAGACACTTTCGACAAAACACAGGTGCTGTGCTTTCACTTTCGTCTGCAGTGGCCGCTGGTGGGTGTCGACGAGAACAAATGCAACCCGATACCAGGGCGGCTTCTCTACACAGCCAAAAACAGACGTGAAAAGGAACAGGACTCCAAGAAATGTTCAGTAATCAGAAGGATAGAGCTATTGACTCACCGAAAAATTCCGGTGCAGGCCGATCCTTATCTTGGAGTATTTTTTCATGATAACTCTCCAAAGGACGTACGCCATGGCTCCGGCCGTCCCTCCCTCGCCCCTTCTCTTTGATAGCGACACTTTGGACGGAATACGAAAAACTCGAGGAAACCGGAGGTCAGTCCTCCGCGCGATTCTTCCTTCAACTTCGCCCGCAACCCTCCTCCGAGGACCTCTCCCAATCCAACAGCATGGAGCTGCAGATGGTATCAAGAGGATACTTTACCAGCCAAAACTTTTTTACGACCGTATCCTCTCTTGCTGGGATGGAATGAAGACGAGGCACCAATAATAATATCCTCTGGATAAGACGCCTTCGCACAACTCAGAGCACCAAAATGCGATAATTTGCCGTTGTCTATCCCGAGAGACGGCGTGAACTTCAATCTCCTTCGACTGCAGCCGTGCAAATGACTCACGTCTCGGCGGCTGAGGAAAGGCACTCACGCCCACGCCTACCTCTCAGCGAGAGCTTTATTATCTTCGTGAGATTTGGTCGAATCTCTTGCAGAACCGACGTCCTAACAAATGCGAAGAAAAAAACTATCCGACTCTTGAAACTCAAGGGCTGGAATAAATATTAATCCTCGGTGTACGTGGTGAAGGGTGGCAATCCTCTAATTGCTTCCAGGGCCGGCGTCTGCGGAAGAAGCTGTCATTTCTCCAAGAACAAGAATGCAAACAAATAATTGTTGTTGTGTTTGCGAACAAATTTCAGTTAAAACGAATCTATTTCCACATCAACATCCTTACGTTTTTTAAGAAACACAAAAAACTCAGATGGCAAAACAATAGTGATAATCACTGGAGTCGATCACATCCGCACAAAAAGAAAACCCATCTAAAACTAGTTTTGTTGCATTCCGAGCGGCAAAACACAATCCTTTTGGATGCAAATCTTGCGTCCGAAGGATACCTTCCGGAGCCCCTCCCCCTCAAGAGAGAGAGAGATCAGCGCCTGAGGGGACTTAACCGTAAGAGAGTGAATGTCAGAGAAAGAGAAAAGTAATACACCCTGGAGGTGGTCCCTTTATCCGACGTGATTCAGAATCCACACCGATCACACTCCCACTGGCCGCACGACACACTGTCCCCTTCCACGCCACTCGGGCCACTGTTCACCGCCGAAGGCAACTGCCGAGTCGTGGGATCCTCCCCACTCCTTCCCCTCCGCCTCCCCTCTCGCGCGCCTCATTCATACTCCCACGTCCCCCTCACCAGCACACCCTTACACCTATTCCTCTATGCAGTTTCTCCTCTTCTTTAAACTTAGCGCCCTTTTGTTTTTCCCTGCCACATATAGAAAACGTGCCCCAAGAAGAACAAATCAACGGCGAAAATTGCACAATTTAGGATCGTCGGAAAGGGACAGAGAATGACTAAGCGGTCGTTTTCTTCAAGTATTAACGAATCCTATCGATAATACACTGCTTGAAACAAAATTTTTCTCTAACAATTCACGGATTTGACGATGATTTATAGGATGAAAATGCTAATTTTCTCAACCTCTCTGGAGGATTGCTCAAAAACAGATTCTTTGCTAGAAATAAAATTAACTTCGTGCATCTTTGCGTGTAAATTAACTTTTATATTTTGTCTCTAAAAAATTTAGATGTTAGAATTTAGAGCTGAGTTAATACTGCTAAATACAAATAATGACGGACCGTGCTTTTTGTGGACATTTTGGAGTGCAATAATCAGTCTAATTTTAGATTCCATATTTTATTCAATACCTTCTATGTATTCCAAGAAAGGCAGTGAAAATATATAGAGCATTCACATTAACCCTAATGGAGAATTAAGTGATAATGTTGCAACAAACGGATCCATGAAAATGGTTTGAAAACAGGTTTGATACCGAGAACCAAAGGCTACTTGGAAACTCAATCCCTCCACAATAAGCTTTGCAGGAAATGAGGCATAAATAGCAACTTGAGGAATGAGTTAGTTAGTATTTGCTTTCCTTACAGAGCCAAAATACTGAAAATGGAAACAGTTCACACCATTACAGCACAATGACTCCTTGATTAACACTTAGAGCAGATTTTATTAAATATTGACAGGAGTAGACGGTTCTATTCAGCTTAACTCATGCCTCAGTATCTTTCATATTACTAAAGTCATGAAAGAAGCCAAAAGTTCCATTTCTAAAGATATGGGGGCAGGAACTTTACCTCTTGCAAATGGAGGTAAAGCGGTACTATAAGTTAGACCATAAGAGATGGCTTCCTATCTAAACGGATTCGATTCAAATATTCCGACATTGTGTAAAAATTGACAGTAAGTTAATATACTGTAATAATCCTATTGTTTTATTCCATGTATTTGTGAGCTGAAAATATAATCATATCAAGCGCTCACATAAGTAAACGAAGACTCTATCATGGAAGGCCGTACTTCGTGGAGGGACATTCTAAAGATTATGAAAAATAAAAACTTTTATTTTTCATAATCTTTAAACGAAGACTCTTATACCACTAAAATCCCCTCTGTTAATTTCAACAGGTATATATGATCACAATTTTAATTATAAAACAGAATAGTACTAATGAGTTCCACAACAGGCTGATGAAATGCAAATGCCTAATGCGGTCCCTTAGGGTCACAAATGAAAATACCAAAGGAGAACGCGTAGATCTAATGAAATTGGAATCCAATTAATCGCAGCGTTTCACAAGAAAGTGATTAAGAAAGATTGCTGCTGAGGAATCAAAATAATCGCGAGCCTCGAGAATAGGCTTATAATTAACTGAAATAAAACCCAATTTGAAGTTAAAAATAAATGGTAAAGATTGGCATAATGCACGCATACGCGGTCACGGTCGATGGAAATCAACCAAACGCCGATATTTACAGCTCAAGGTAATTAATGGAACAACGCTTAATGTTTTCATAAGCAAGAGAATAAATCGCATCGCTTCTGCGAAAAGAAGGTAAAAGGCAATTAGAAAAGGCGCCATCTCGGAATCTTAGTTATCAAAGATGATTATTGATGGTTTTCTTTTACGTTCGGCAGACAGACGTGGGAGGGCCAAATGTGAGGTTGTACAAATGAGCAGATTGTGAGGCCCTTTGTGTGGGAGGGATCGATTCAATCTACGAAATTCAGGGTCGATTTATAGTGCTAATTGAGGCGGTGATCGATCAAAGAAGATAATGTGCTCTTTTGAATCGAAAAGAATCGGAAGGGATTGAGCAACCTACCCTTGTATTAGCGATTGATAAAGAGAGGAATAACCAGCTCATACATAGATGTATGAGCTGGTTATTCCGCTCTTTGTTCTCTTTTTAAAACGCCATTAAGGCGTAGATCTACAGCTTAATGGCGTTTTTGAATTTTCTCATGCTGAGTACTTCTAAATCCCATTTATGTACGAAAGAATAAAATGAACTGGAAACTTGCTCAAGAAGTTAATGAGAAAAGCTTCAAAAACATCACCGATTATAAATACCGGTGACGTGACTAAGCGAATTTAGAACGTTACAAGAATCAGATTCTTTCATGAGCTAGTATGGAAGAAAATAGCTGAAGTGGAATAAATACTATCTTTTGAGCTACGATGCTCAATGCTAAGAGATTATTTCTTTCTTTCCTTGATATTTTTTCATTAGAAAAATGGATATTAAATCGATAATTAGAAAATCCGCTATGTACAGAATGCCGATTCTCTCATGATGACTTAATAAATCTTTTCCAACATCATAGCGCTATTTGATATCTCTTTAGGCATTTCAGACTTAAAGATTGATTAGTGTTTTAAAAACGCCAAAAGAAAACAATTAGTATCTTTCAACCAAATGAAACCATTAAGAAAAAAAAACCATTTTCCATTTTAACATACGTTCGCGTGAGCGTATTAAAAAAGATTATGTATGAATTTATGAAAATGAACCTCAATTTCCATATAGATGCAAGAATTGTGAAATTTCTATATTAATTTGAATAACTTGTCTTGAAAAAATTAATGCACCTACCCGATGAATACTGGAAAATACAAGGTATAATAAATATTACATTACTTATTATCATTAAAATTATATGAAAACTATAATAGCTTGAGATCTTTAGGGTGAGACACCCTAAATCTCGCTGTTGTTTGACGATGTGTTTTGGCGTGGGAAAATATCCGCAGGATTACAAGATAAAGTCGAGTGCCAGGGGTGGATCTAGAAAATTGCCAGGGAGGATAGAATCAGGAAAATTTCTTTGGCCCATCTGAAAGGAAAAAATATTCGGTTTACCATTTTTGTGTGATAAATGAAAGTTACGAAGATCGGAAATCCAACGATTTTAGTGAATATAAAATGACTTCTTCGTTCGGAGAAAGAATGAGTCTTTAATATAATTTTGATCGCGCCTGTTTCTCTCAATGTCGGATCGGCCGAAAGATCATGGAGGTCGCATGTATTTCATAATGTTTTCCGTGAACGTTATTCTTCTGAACTCTTCATCATTATTAAATTCACTTGCAATCTAGCTCTGGCATTTCTCTTCCACTGATACACAATCTGCGCCAAAGAGCGCTTTCGTAACGCGTGCTTTTTTTTGAATCGCAATTTTTAACAGAACGCATAGCTTTGCGATGCATGCTCTAGGGTTCGCGGGAACAGATAACCTCAGAAAGATTCTCCGTCTGAGGTTAGAGATAATAATGATAGAGATATCATTAATCTACCACCTCCATACTCAAAATGTTATCAGTAAACCTCATTTTGCAGAAAAGTTTCAAAGAAAAACAAATTTATATTTAATTTTATAACAACTCATTATCCTAAAAATTTGTTAAAGGAGACAAAATCTAACCCTCGATTTTCAAGATCGTGGACGCAACCTAAAATTCTTAGTTCTAGATTTGTTTTTAGAGCTCAACAGAGATTTATATAGAAAATAGAGATTTTCTATCTTTATTCTATTCTGCTTGATGTCTTCTTTACCCAACGCGGGCCTTCTTTTTTCTGGTACGATTCTCAATTTAATTATTACTCCAGAGCAATTGAAACCTGTAAAATTTCTCATAGAATATAGGATCAAATTTGTCTATTCTACCACCTACACTTTTAGAAATATCTCCCGGGCTCCCGGATAGCCAAGCGGCGAACGCGTTCGAGTGCAAGCGGTCCCGGATTCGATTCCCGGTGAGGGCCCATGTGTGGAATGACTTAAGCTGTTAAAGCACTTTTCACAATATTACTACTACTAGAAATATCTCCCCTTAAAATGAGGAGGATGACGTGTAGAAAATATTGCTGACATACCTAAGCATAGTTTCAGTATTTAAATAATTTATAAAGAGGAATCTTTTCTTCTTTTCATACAATTTCCTAGAAATCATAAGTATGTATCATTTAGTTATTTTAAGGAAACCGACATTTCCAAAGACCTACTTTCGCCAGCATAGAATCAATGCGAAGGTTCAGTGATTTATTGAGTCTGAAGGAGAAACTGGTGGTGAAACAATTGCGTGAAACGAAAAAGTGCACACACCAGTCATAATTCAATTTATTTGCATTGTTAAATGCAAGAGCGGTAAAACAGGCAGACTGAGAGAAATTAAACCTTTCTTTCTCAGTATTCAAAGCTTCCGTTGAAAAAAATTCGAATATAAACAGATTCTCTTTCAACAAAACTTAAGCCTCTGAGAGAAATTCAGCAGTGTTGAAATTCCTTGCTGTTAACGATGGGAAACAGAGGAAAAGATCTACATGATATAAATTTATCACGGTTATTCGCCAGAAAACGTCAGAAAAATATGACATCGATGGATGAACAAAACAACGAACCGATTGGGCGAAAAGAAATGTTCTAAAATGTCGTCGCTTCAAGTGGCTGATGATGACGTGAAGCTTCGAAACCATGGTCGAGGGATAATTTTATACATCGGTACGGGTAAAAGTTTATTTTATCTGTCTTCAGTTATGGATTCCTACCAAAAAAGTTGGTAGTACGTACAAAATAATAAAATAAATAGTATCATTTCCCCCACATATCATATTATTCGCTATAACAGTTTGGAAGCACCGAAACTACGGTCATTTAAAATTGCTGTTTGTAAAAAAATATAATATTCTTTTCTTCTTGATGTAAATTACACCATGTCTGAGATTAAAATATAAATCAGATTTCAGAACTCTCGTTTCGGTGTGACTCCTCTTAGTTCGCATGATTAGCTAAGGAGGAATTTAATGCGGGCGTTGAATTTCATCGCCGCAATTGAATTGCATTTCGACTTTAAAATTTTTCGTTACAATTTCATTTTCGATGAAAAATCCCTCACCAGGAAGTGCAGCACTGAATGACTGTCTCCATCGCGCGGAAACACACCGCGAGAAGTCGGACTTAGAGGGCGAATTGGAATGAGAAACAAGAGGTCGCGGTGAGGTCACTCATTTCTTCCTCTTCCTTTGTGTGAACTTGGAAGGCGCAGTAAAATGATACGAGGGCTGTTTGGGATGATTATTTTTCCTTTCGGTCTTGAAACAACAGGGAAAGTGCCATCGAGAGAGCTTGACGAATGAAAGTTTACTAGTCGGCAAGGGAGATGCGCTCTTATAGAGTCACTTATTGCGGGTGTATGCGAGTTGTGGGAAAAACTTGTCACGGAAAGAAGAAAGGAGAGAGTGAGAAAAAGGGATGTTCGGGGGAAGAATGTCGCCCCATTCCATTTCATCCCTTCGCGAACTCATTCTCACGCCCCCCTCCTCTCTTAATTTCAGACCAATCCGCAGAGAGAATGAGAATGTTCGGAGAGCTGTTTCCTCCTTTCTTTACATGCCTCCTCGCTCTCAAATGGTCCGGGGTTCGTATTCCTAGGAAGGTCGAGGACCCCGATAAGTCGCACTGCATTCCGTTCGTGTGAGGTCTCGTCCGTAGCGTTTTCAAGGTAAAGCTAATTATGCCCGAGGGGAAAGTCAAGCGCAACAATAAGTGAAATGGATATGCATCAACTTCTCTTTCTTCAGAAAGGAGCCGAGAGGAAACGATACTAGTCCACCTCACGACTCATATCATTCACTTCTTCCATGAGCGACTACTTCTGTCAAGAACTAACTGTGTCTAATTTACGTTGAATGCAACTTTCCTTGAATTTAAAACGTGAGTTTGCTAATGAGGCGAAAAATGAATCGAACTTGAATTTCTCTTTTGTAGTTCAGCTAAGAAGGAAAACATCTGGAAAGTGGTAAATATTTAAAACAACGAGGAAAGAGATTATTTTACAATTCATAGGAGGTGAAAATAAATAATTCTACATCTATTGAACACCTTTCCACCTGCTGTGGAAGTTAATATGTATTCTTTCTTTCATAATGTACATTGATTTCAACAACTTCACACTTGGGTATATTCATTATAATTCCAATCTACATTTATGCCCTGCAGGACACCTTTTGGCGAGTGGCAGAGGGTGTAAACACCATGTGTTCGAGTTACCTCTTTAGCTTATTGTTATCGCGTATCGTTCGCGGAAAGAATGAGTCCTCTTGAGAACGACTTGTCCTCGCATCTATTTCTCTCATTTCACGCTCATTGTCGGATCGGTCGAAGTAGCAGAAGGGGGTCGCATAATACCGATTACGTCTTCTGCAAATGTACTTTCTCTTAATTATCAAATGATAGCAGCATTACACCTATGTGCCATAAAATAAATTCAAATGCAGGTCATCCGTTCTAAATAAATGGTAAAGATGATAGTGGGTACCATTATATCAGGAATGTGTGCGATTTTGTTATGAATACCTATAAGTACGAAACTCTATAACAACGAACAAGATCTAAGTCCTGTCATAAATGTAAAATATTAAAATGGAATTATTTCCCCCAACACACGAAAAAGAAGAGCAATTCCACGCCGAAGCTGCTTCACCAATGCGCCGTGACGTAGAATAGAATAGAAACGGCTTATGATTGAGGGCGAGATTTGAACTATCCAGTTCCCTCTTAGCCAATTCATTTAATTTTAATAAAAGGAAAGGATAGAGCAGCAAAAAAGAGAAAAGAGGGAAAAAACTATGAGTGGATAGAAAACCTAAATCAAGAGCTTAGGAAAATATTTCCACTGTAGGAAAACACCAATACCTTTGAAACCTACAGATAGTATAACTAAATTTTAAACTAAAGAAAATTATTTTATTAACTGAAAAAACCTGACGTACTGAGACACCTTAATGAATCTCGGTGTGGCTCATGATTTCCGATATATCTTGTACCTTTGCTACATCTACGCTGGTATTGAGATGCTCGAATATTTCTCCCTGCCACGCGGAGAAAGGCAGCTGGTAGGCCACATATCTAGAATTATATGTGTTCGATGAATAAAAGGGAAATCTCTAAGGAATCGTTGTCAATTTTAGTTGTGAATTTATCGAAATGGATCATGCATTTTTCTGGTACGTCCCGGAGTCGTCCTGAATTTACGACATCATCATCATCAATTCAGGACATTCACAACATGAAAGTCCCGTTTCGATCCATCGGCCTCTGCACACCCTGAATTTTGGTAAAAAATAATTGCGAATTGAAGACACGCTCGGATGTCTTGGCGTGCTTCCAAAATCGAAACCTTCGAAAATACAAACTTTATCGGTTCTTCATTGACCAATTCCTTTTATTTATCTTTGATATTTCGTAGAATTGAGGTAAATCATTCTTTAAAATCAATATAATCGATATTTCCTTCCGAAATTAAACCCGAAGTCTTATTGTTTTTACACAAAGCCTGTAAGGAACTGCAACAATCTTTATTAACTCACTACTAGAAAAAAAAAATAATTGGCGTTTGCCTTTGAGTGCCACAACCAATAGGAAATTTATTCCCTTTGAGTAGAAAATACCCTTTGACGAAATTCGAATAAAAGTTAATCATGGGACGAAAGCAAGGCATTTTATTCTTAATTGCAATTAGTCACAAAAACTGAAAGACATCGAGCCTTTCTAAAGTTCCTGAACGAAAGAAATAGTCCATTTCAAATAAACTTATCGAAGAAATCGAAACCTTCCAAGCATTGGTAGATAAAAGTCTTTTCTTGTGAGAATTGTCGTAGAATAACTTTTCTCTTTAGAACTATATTGTTGAAAATATGAGTTCACATTCAATTCTTTCCAAAAATACCGAACCTTTCGCGTGATAACTACCGCGATAACCGTATTATCATGTTAAAATTATGTAGGAATGAATTCAATTCAAAACCTATACGAAAGTCATAATTCAACTGACCTTGGTGTGCTTACGTGTCCGGAAAAGTCTGCTCTGATATCGATCGCATGTCCCTGAACTCTGCGAAACAAACAACCTAAAAAAAAGACATTCGTTTGACGATTTCCCTCTGAATTATTCCTGTTTCCCTTTTTTGACGAATGGGGAAATCCATTGATTACATTGCTGACGGAAAACGGGCAAAAATTTCACATGGATCACAATAAAATATCATTACAGAGACACACATTTAAAGACCTTGTGACTAAAATATTTAATTGTTAATTATAATTTTTACGACCATTTAAATCAATTACACTATCCGACTCTGCTAGTCTCTGATAGTGCGAAAGTCACCGCATTGCCTTTACCTTAACTCAAGGCGTTTTACACATATTTTCTTGGCTGTTCAGATTATTCTGTTTTGTTCCTCAGTTGAAATTCATAAGTTGCATTCTTAAGAAATTAAAATAACTTTTGTTTTCGCTAAGAAGAACGTATAATATCGCTTCCGCCGTCAAAATATCTCTTGAAGAGTGGAACATGACAGCAGATTTCCTCCTTCTGCCACGAATTCACCCTCTCGACAGCCTTACCCACGGAATCAATGCGAGTGAACTAGTTGAAAGAGATTTCTAAGCTAGTACAACTCAAAGATTGAATAATCTCTTTATTCCATTACTATCTCTGTACTTACTCTCCCCTATGTCGAAAGCAACCATAGTTTCAGAGAAACTGAGCAATTATTTCAAATCTCCGACTTATCTTTCCAAGGAAAAAAATATAATAAAGGTTAGACAAATATATTAAATGTCGAATAATAAGAACGAAACTTTGCTCGGCAATCAAGTTAATAGGAAGGAAATTAATTCAAAAGAAGAGTTTCACTACTCGATCAATAATTTGATAAATTACCCGTTTCTCTTTTATAGTAGGTCGTCAGTATATCACATTGGTATCGCATGTTGCAAAAGCTGAAAACTCCCACTGCGATCAACTTTGGAAATGTTTGTTCATTTTCGATGGACTCAGATCGACAAAACTTGGAATTTACAGCAACGAAAAGGATTTTTAATCCACTACGATTTAATCCAAATTATTACATTTGTGACAAAGTAATGCTTTGGAAGTAATTTAAATTTTGCGGAAATTTAAAAGCATCTCAATGACCAGTGTCGATCGACGTTCCACAGCGATAGATAGCTCAATGATGCCAGTTGGCCGAGGATAAGGACGAATGATCGTTTGTTTGTAAGTACTGACCAACACTACCAAAAGTTTATAAACTAGATGGCAGAAATAAAAAGCGTTACCCCTGCTGCGTATCCTTTCTCGGTAAGGGGACCTTTTCCAATGGTCAATAGACCAGATGCTTAATTCAGAACGGTCGAAACAAAACAACGGAGAAGGGACGGAATTTTATTGACACAAGATAGCAGAAAAGGCAATGGCAATAATGGGCTCGTCATTTTTCATCGGTCCTCCTCTTTCTGGAGAGAGTGGGAGTATCGGATGGGTTGTCCGGTGGGTTTGGTGACCTCTCGCAATTGTGTCTCACCCGTCATTGTGTCGCTGCCCTCTCCTCTTGCCCTTCTCCTCCATTCCTCATTCGCCCTTTTCCCCGCATAAGCGCAGCCATTCAAACTTAATCTATGCTTCAAACGCATAGCGCCTCGACAATTGAACGGCGCCTCCGCAAACAATTGAAGATTTAATTCCGGAATGCGTCTTTACGCGTACCGCGCAAAGAGAGTTGAAAACATCGTTCATCTAGATTAGGGGTGGGTAACGATTGGCACGCGTGTCTAACGTGGCACGCCGTTGGCTTGTTTCTGGCACACGTAACTACTCCTTGTTCATCCGCAAAAGAAATTTTTCGTCTAGAAACCTGTCCTAATTTTTATTCATTCCGTCAGTTTTGCATGAGTTACAATATTTTTACAAATCAAATGTCAAGATATCAAATGATATGGTTATAAAATTTGGTAGGCACGAGGTAAAATTTTGTTTCAGTGATTAAGCCGATTTTGGCACGCACTCTCAAACAGGTTGCCCACTGCTGATCAAGGTTTTCTTCGGAAGAACTACACTTTATGAGGGTTGGGAAAAGAGGTCTACTTTGCTTTCATTTACAGCAAAGGGAATTTTTCTTCTCCGACTAATAAAAGAGAAACTGCAGTACTTTGACAGGAGTAACGCTATCTCTCTTCCTATTTACCAATTCATGGAATAAAAAGATGAGAAATAATAATCTTTAAGTATACGATAGAATCAACTGCTTGGGCCGTGACTTCGTGGTAGAGCTCCATCAGGAACAAAATAAAAGATAAACCTTTACAGACCACAGAATATTTTAATGGTACTACCAGGTTTCGACTCATGGAGTCGACTCATGGAGTACCTGATGATGACTCCATGAGTCGAAACCTGGTAGTACCATTAAAATATTCTGTGGTGTGTAAAGGTTTATCTTTTATTTTGTTCCTTTAAGTATACGTCATGAAACATGAAGAAAATGCTCATATTCCATTTAAGCTTAATTTATGTTAATTCAATCCTGTATTAAGTAGACTATTAATTTGATGTAACGTTCATTTCTCGAAAGCTTGATCTTAAACGAGTTTTCAATAACTTATTATTTTTCGTCATCGATTTATGAGAAGTATTTTAATAATGGAAACGCAAATATGGGCAATGCCCATTTATTTCTTCAATTTCAAAAGGAAATGCTTCGGACGAATAGAATTTTAGCAATACTGAATGTTGATTAGACCGTTATCATTTACACAGCAGGGCTTTAAATTTATTTCTTTCACAATTGTCTCACTCTGAAAGCTTACATTAGTTGTAGGATTAAATTGGGACTAAAAAGGCTATATTTATTCAACAGCTGAGCCTAAAAGCATGTAATGTCGCTAATGTTCCGTAAGTGGCATGAGAAATCATACATTGATAAACTCCAAAATTTTGGCGAGAGCATTTTTATTAAGAAAATTGTCAGGACTTTAACGTTAACCAATGTTCTTGACGTAAGAGAACGAGAAAATAAATGATATCTGAAAAAAGAGATTGAAAATAGTTTCCGATTACACCGTATATTCGGTGAAATTGAAGCGAATTTCGACTGCAGAGACGTATAAGCAGCCACACCTCTAAACTAGGCATGTAATTCACATTTCAGTTATACTCTTTCTTTTGTGCTAATGGGATTCAGTGACAGCGGCTATTAGTCATCCTCCGAATTTAAAGGGATTTCCACGGAGGCGTTTCCTAATATGATCACTGGCTCCACACCGTCCAGGACTTCCTTCGCTCGTAAATACAAATGTATGGATACTGACACTCTCTCTAAATGGGCCATGGTCGGCTCCTCCATCCTGCCATATTGATGTCACACTGGTCCTCGTAATTGCCTTTATGAATGGCTGGCTGTCTTGCCTGGTGATTTGAGAACAAATACTTGGAATGCTGGGGAATTCGCTTAACCGAGGCAAGGAATGGCATGTTTTAATTCTTCGTGTCTACTTGGATATTTCCTCGAATGTTGTAAGGAATGTGAATCAAATACCATATGGAAGATGCTAATGAAGGAATTCGGCTAACGTGAGATATTATAATTGTTCCGAATTAATTGGGAATGTCGTTTGTTCTTCGAACAGCGTGCAAGTAAGTATAAGTTTAAAAACGAAGGATTTTAAGTCATCCGACGTCATCTTAAGCCTCGAATCCTTAAGATTTTTCTCGTTAAACAGTTTTACAAGGCAAAGAACGGATCCATTAGACCTCATTAGTTTGAAATTAATCCCCATCTCGATCTTACATAACAACCATACGAATTAAAAACGGGACAATGGAATTAGCCAAAATGATATGGTCAAGAGTGACTTCATGGAATTTCGCAGACATTGTAAAAGAGAGAACATTTCGTAATTTAAACAGGAGATTTTTACTAACTCATTTCGTCCACGAGTCGTCGTCTTCAGGTGAATATTTACTTGGAAGCGAAACTTAAATATGAAGGGAATGGAAGTGAAGAGTGGTACGGAGGCGACGAAAGATGTATGTAAAGAGGTGGCGACGAAATAATTCATGTAAATCCGCTACGGAAGTTAGGAAATGTTCGATATTCAAGATGGAATTAGTCATTGAAGAAAAATTGGACTGTATAGCATAATTCATCCGTGAAACTCAACTCAGCTTGATAGGCAGAATAGAAAATTCAAACGGGTTTCGGCATAGGAGATGGGTAGAATCGGCATAGTGACCACATATTTAGGAAGCCTTGTGACAAATATTGTTACCCTTTGCAATCGATAATTCCCAAAATAGTGACTGTTGAAGCGCAAACGGGTATCAGACTGCACAGAAGCACAAGCCCAGGGTGCCCCCCAATCATCTCAATTATTACGACCAGAATGCTCCAGAAAACTAAATTTCCCATGGGAACCGACGCAGGTGATGACAGATGCCGCAATCAAGCCCTTTCTTGTTTTTCAAATGTGCTTGCTGCAAATCGTTTTCAATTACCCCGCTCAGGGAAATGATAATTTAGAATAAGCGTCCAGGTGCATCTTAATGATGACGGAGGACCTTTCCTTTGAATTCGTAAAACTAACGAACAGAAAAAGACAGATGCATATAACCGGAGGCAAGAACCAGTTGTACCATTCGCCGTATCCACACTCCCACTTCCTCATTCTATCGATCCGTGTAATTCCGCCCACTTCTCCACCCTTTCTCTTCCTATCCTTCTTATCCCTTTCTTCCCGTCTCAATCCTCCACACTCTGACACCTACGGTCGACTCATCCGCCTGAGTCACCTCACGCCACCTCTAAACCCAATGTCCATGCGAAAAAAACTCTCAGCTGTTTGCAGTCTCATCCGCAAACGCTACAGACAAACAGATTTCGTGGTCTTTCTAAATACCCGTCCGGAAAATTGATTTAAGATGATTGAAGAAGCAGGAAAGTAGAATGGACGTAAAAAACATGATCCAGTGTACCCCATTTCCATCTCATCCTTCAGCTGCGATTTTATCCTCAGTAAAATCAGCAGTACGTTTGTTTCGGTGTTTCCTCGAGTATCCCTTTTCACTCTTTATGCATAATGCTACCGACGTATTTTGAGACAAACGATATGACGAATAAAGGTCGACGAAAGTGATGAAAATAATCGAATGAATGCGTTTAATATCATGAGTATATGAATATCTCGATCATATTTAAGTCTCCCCCGTATTCCAGCACATTTTCTTAACTCAGAAGTATTATTATATAATTATTGTCACATAATGGAACGAAAAGAGTTCTGATAATCACATAAAGGTCAATATAATTCATATGATTATTGTAAGCACACAATGAAATAATAAATAAAACAAACTTCTACACATTTTATCAAATAAATAAAAATAAACAAATAAAACTTTACACAATCTTTTTATATTCCACCGGTTTCAGCCTAACGGATATCTTCTGGTACAGTTGTGGTGACATCCTCTGGTCTGTCAAATAATATTACATACATTCTCGCAGTATTGCCTGTGCTGTACCTGAAGATGGCTGCCAAATCGAAACAGGTCGACTATCAAAAAATCCTTTCAAATGAATACGAAGTCTTGCTTTCACATATTAAATGGCGTTCCACCAGGTCAGGAAGAATCATATTGATTACCAGAATACAGCAATTTATCAAAAGTTCCAGAAGTTTGAAATGAGTTTGAAATACAAAATACTTGTTGGCAATTTTATAAGGTCATAAGGTCAGCCAAATTTGTTTTTTATTTTTTTTTACAATTAAGTTGATTCCAGAGATTTCTGTTTCTGATTTGTTGTCTCGATAATTTTATGAAATTATTTCCTAGATTGATTCGGGAATTAAATACAATTCCCTTTAAGCTACTCCTGATATACCAAGATTCCTAGGGAAATCAATAGGTATTTTCCGGGTAATGCATAAAATCGGAAGAATGATTTATTCAACTAATATGCAGCATATATAGTGTTATGATAAAACTGTCCTTTTTCCATCAGACTGAATGTACAACAAGATGCAAAAAAGCGTCGACATCATCCATGCGGATGCAGGTACTCGGAATTTCACCCCAATCGTTATTTTCATCGCATTTGCCTCCCTCGCTTTCCTCTTCGTTTCTACGCCCTCTTCCCTTTCATGCTACGCTGCACTAACACTCGAGGCTATCCCATAAGTGGCGCTAGTCTCCACCGCCACTTAAACGCAAGGTGAAGCCGTTCCTATACTCAGAAGGAGTCAGAATTTTCATTCTTTTCACTCTCTTCGACACCAATTTCTCTCTTTTCTTAGTTTTTAACCATTACCAGAAATTTGAAATAATTTCAGATATTTTGCCTTAATTTCCTTTTCATTTCTCTTAAAATTTTTCATTTTAACGATCATAAGGGAGATTCTTTTTCACTTTTTGTTTATGTACCTTCTGTTAAAACTTGTATTCATTCATGTTTCCCACTTGCTCATCCTATACTTAGTTCCATGGCACCTACCTCCACTGTTAGCTTTGCCATGGCTTTAAGATACTCCTCATATATTCTAGTATCAGTCTTCCTGATTTCATTCCTGTGCTTGTAACAGGCAAAACGTATCTATTCTCAAACATTCTCGATTCCTCTAATGCATTGTTAACTAAACTGCAAGAATTTTTTTCCAAACTGTAATAACGCTATGCTATGAATAACGGTTATTATTGATAAAGATAAAATTAAATTCCTTGGAAATAAATTTTAAATCGCAATTAATACAGGAATTCGCAATTGCACCTCTCAGAGCCTTTTATTCCGCAAAAAGTTCACGCTAATACCAAGAGAATTCGTTGAAAAAGTAGAATGGAGCTACAATCGATTCCTCCTTTAATCGATAGCTTTAGAGTTATTTTCAATGGACGAGTCATATCGGACCCTTGAAAGGGTCAGCGCCAAAGTTGATCTCTTTCTAAATTTTATGACCTAAAGCTCGATAAATTAAGAGAAAATAGCAACTTTAGGTGGGACTCATATCATAAACAGCGGAGTAGTGTAATTACTTTCAATTCATTGCGATAAAAATTAAGCTGAAACGTTTCGAGGAAGCAGTAACATTAAATAAAACGCATCAAAGTACATACATAATCCAATTGTACTAATTTTCTTGTGGCTCTGTTTGCCGGTTTTTTTGGATGTATTGATAATTTTTTTCTAGATTTAAGTTAATTTTAGTCAAATGCTCCTGATTAATTAGTGCAATATTATTATCATGTATTATCTCCAGATTTTAGGTGGAAGAGTGTGTACATTTTGGCCTAACCTTGCAGGAAGAGTAAGATAATAATTACAATAATCCAAAAGATCCCACTGAAAAAATAATTTCCACAGCAGATTTTTATTCGACTAGTTTCGTCAACGAGTTGACATCTTTAGGTCAACTTGTTGACTCGTGTCAACTCGGTGGCGAAATTAGTCGAATAAAAACCTGATGTGAAAATTACTAAGTATTCTATCTTTCAGTATGAGTGTTGAGTTCCGCAAGGTCACTGTTGGATATATTAATTATACCGAAAAATCTCTGTAAGATATAATGCGACCCTCTGAAGATAAAAACTTGGACACCATTGCTCTAATTAATCTTCCGCAACCTCACCTTCCGAATATGACTTTTGGGATCGTCAATAGGCGGAGGCGCTGAACAGGCCGTCGCTTGCAAAGTGCACATGCAAATTGCACCTTTTCAAAGCCAACCGCCCCCACCGTGTCATGCAGACGCCACCGGAGGGGCAGGATGCGTTTCTGAAAAAGGGAAGGGAGGAAGGAAGAGGGGCGACGGGGGAGGGCCCCCACAGATTGATGGTCGGAGGACTTTTAGCAGCCAACGCCCAAGCACACGAAAGACTAGGAGTGAAGTACGCCACCGAGAAGATATATATCTCCAGTCGGCCGCCCTCACATCCCACCCCTCTTATGAAGGAGCAATTTCCCACCCTCAGACATCCACTCTACGCCCGCATCCAAACCAAAGAAGGCACACTGTCATTTGTTCGGCATTTTCGTTGGTGCATGGGAAAGAAAACGGATCCGACGGAACCACCGTAAAGGAACTAATTTCCATTCACTTCCACTCCGGAACACGTTCTCTCCCCCCAGAAGAAGCACTGGCGTGAACATTAGCAACTCAAGGTAACCTGAACACATTAAATAAATATCACCTAAGAAAGGCTCCCGTTTACCAATAATACCATTTCCTATTGACGAATAAAATGTTTGAGGAATTTGATGAAAATTTTTATTTCCTCAATTAGGTAAGTGTCTAAATATTGTTACTTAGCATCCCGTGAAGTATTGTTAACTATAAAATCATACTTTCATCCGCCATGTTAAATCATGACTGTCAAACAATAATCAGTTAATTCTGAGCTGTCTACAGTTAAACTTTAATTTATTTATTAATTTATCGCACTTAAATTATCCCAATGAAATTCAGTATTAGGATTCAATCCATCTAAACTGAATTTGCCATTTCAAATTTGTAAACACTTAATGAATTTTGAGGATGATTACGATCGCATAGCCCTTTATGCTAAACAAACGAAGAACTTGAACGATTCCACGAAAATTCACGAATAAACTGAAATTTGTGAAAACAGTTTTTCTTTTTTTATTCCGTTTTCATCCTAAAAATTTCTCCGAAGATTTCTGTACAAAAGTTACGTTAGGATTTTTCTGGATAAGGTATTATTGAATATTTTACACGTAAAGTGGAACGTCGTCCCTTCGAGGGATGTGACCTAGCCAGGTGGCTCACCGTGGGTAATACATGGCCAGCGCATCGACTCCTATACCGCCTTATTTGGCCATTACCACTTAATGGTGCTTGCACCCCCTGTCACACGCCGAAAGGAGGCTTGCAGGGTACTAATGTAGGTTTAGATGTAGAAGAGAGCTTCCCTATTTCCCAGCGGTGCTGGGTCAACATCATGGGCTTCACCGGGGATCGAGCATAGGACCGCTCTCGCCACAAGCAAATGCGTAATAGCGGGCCCAGGATAGTCAAGTTACTCACTTGGCACTCATTGGCGCATGTGTAACATGAGGGTGTTGAAACAAGGGATTAAGAGAATTAAAATTAACGGAATTTGCAGATTATACGCATAACCACCGAATCTATTTCAGCTATAGGCCTGATGCTTTGTTTTTTTAAAACATTTGGGGCGACGAATGGAAATAATAAAATACGCAACCTTTATCTTTATCTAGCTCAACTGAACTCATATGAATAGTCACTGAGAGTACGGAGGACACAATAACTAGAATAAACAAAGTCATAAAAATGGGATGATAGCGAAATATATCCTTTATATAAGGTGTTCCCAGTTAAAGGATGTCATACTTTTATGTTCGTCGGTGAAGGATATGAAAACCACACACTATCAGGAAATACATCGAAAAGAGACCGAAATACGGAACAAACCCGCATATCGTCGCACCTCATGCAACCCTAGCGTAACGACTCCCTTTACTAACCTTGGTTCCCCCAGGTTTGCCCCCACTTCCCTGCCTTCAGACACTCCCCCTCGCTCATATCTCCCTCATCAGCCCTCCAAAGAATGGCCACTCCCAACTCCACCAAATTGCCTCGCGGCGGAGGAGTTGGCGTGATGCGGCGGTAGCTTCCTCATGAGACCATCGAAGGGGAAAAAAAAGATTCTACGGAGGAATTAATAGCCTCGTTAAGAGCAAAATAAGAGTGATGTAAGCTTTCAGAGAGACATAATTTAGGTTGGAAAGAATTTTTTAGTGATTGCATTAAGCAGTTAAGTTTCAGGAATACCCCTCTTTAAGTTATTAATTGCCCTCTGAGTAGAACAAGTTTCGCGAGTATTTCTAAATGATTATTAAATTGCCTGCAATAGTCGCAACCCTTCCAATCGTAGCCTATCTTAAGCATAATATGAGTTAAGCTATAGTATATTGATTACATTGGTAATTCCCTATATTTAAGGACCTTCACTCTTGTCCAATGACTATCAACAAATTCCCGCTAAATTTCGTTCAAAAAACGGTTTATTTTTGTAGAGGAATTATTGTAAATTTTGTAAATTTATTCAAATATAGACAATAAAAGTTTATTAAATACGATTGAGTCAATGAAAAGATAATTCACCAATTTATATTCACCTGGAAATTCGCGATATTCTACATCGTTATAACTATAATGGAAAACGAAAATATTAAGTCACATTCAAGAAAAGAATGTATATGCCGATCTATCATATTACATACGTAAATCTCTCTTATTCTAAACGTCTTATTTACCTATTTCACAGAATAAAATCGCAAACTGGTTTTCAACGGGTTAGCCTTAAAATTAATATGCGATACTGGAGAATCTTTGCCATCGGGTCAGGGGCGGATTTATAATTAGGCGCAATAGGCGTTAGCTGAGGGCCTCATCTACAAGGGGGCCTTCATAAGGCTGCACTAATGCACTCTCAATAACAAACTGTTCGTGTTTTTCTCTTCAAGAAAGAATTTTATATTTGCTGAGTAAGTCTACATAATACAGATACAAACAGAAAATATTACACTGCACCTGTTACCAATTCAGTAAAAAGTGTATCCAACATTCATTGTGATTAATGGAAATTAATAGTAATGTTATTGTGATTCAAAACTCGTTTGTTTATATTTGACGCTGTGAATCGACTGAGATTTATGTTTGTCTATATTTGCGTATTTTATGAAAATTTGGACTTTTACTCCTCTAATAATAATACTTCTTGGTGGTCTCAATCTCATCTTTGCGTCTAGAGTCCCTGGAAGCCAAAATCCACTCCTGCATCGGGTTAACCTTAATTTAAGAGGGAATAGCAAAACTATATCACTCTCACATGTACGGAGGTCGCAGATGTATATGAAAGTAATTAACTATCATGAGATTAGTGTGTAGTATATCAATTGCGAATTAACAAAGGATCCATACCCAAATATTCTTGGATTTTGGAAAGTGTGCATTTGTTTGGGAAGCAACAACCCTGTCTTGCAGAGCAAAGTTTTTTTTTTACCTAAGCAATCGTCAGGAATGAAAGAAAGTATAAGTCATTCCTTATTGTAAATTGCCATGGAGTAAAAGGGATGTAGGTGTCCAAACCAAGCGGTGTTCTAATAAATTCGAGTGAAATGAATATTATAATCAATGTTGGGAACAGAAGGCAAATGAAAGTGCTTGCGGGGAATAATTTCTCTTTTATACTCCGACCCCAGCGCTTTTGTGGAGCCGAAGCACCTGCGTAGTTGGAGGCAAAACACGAAGAGAGCATTTGTATTCTGCAGGGCGAAATTCCTTTACTAAAAAATGCAGTGTTTAACCGCTCCGTCGGGCAGAGATGAGAGGCACTGGTCCAGAAAGCATCAAGTTCCACCATCAAGACCCATTTACTGGTTAATTGTTATGGCTTGCCGTTTAAATCTAGCTTTCGTGGAACGAGATGGAGAAGGCAATCCTGAACGACACAAACTCGATTGAAAGTTTCTTTTTAACTGAACGAACTCTCGAAGGAATCGCAGTTTAAATAATTGAGTGGTAAATAGAAATTCTAAAAGAATTTATAGAATTTCAAGTTAAAATGAAAGAATCAGTATTTCGAACTCATGTGATTGAATTTTTCAACTTATTATATTTTACCTTCATTGCGTATCATATAACACGTCATTTCACTAATTTTTATTAAAAATGAGAGTAATAAATACTTACGAAGTAACAATATCAAAAATTTCCTCTTAATCTTCGGTGAAACAAATTCTTATTTGTACTGTCTTATTACTCGGTTTTCTATTTCAATCAACCCCAAAGTTTCAGAAATTTGAGAACATGGTGTTAATTTTAAGGAAGATTTGGTATTCGATATAATCAAATATATTCTTTATGAATGATAATTTAAATGATTTGTTCGCATTGGTTCAATAGGACCTAGAAACAAAGATGTCATTCATAGTAAATTTACCACGAAGCAGATCACTTCATAAATATTATCTTAAAATCTTTTTATGAATCTTCAAGAAAATGCATGAAAAAATAAGTACAAGCTTACTTTATCTTATTTTAGGAATGTTTTCTATGCCTGAGGCAATTTGGCTGAATTCAAATATGTGTCTTTACTGGTAAAAAGGAGCAATCTTTTAACTCTTTTTTTCCGGAGATGAATCGCAATTCTTCCGCCTCGATTCTCTACGGACGGCACGTGTAAGTCCCTTAATTAATAATAAGTAGAGCCAAACCAATTTCGCAAAATCCCTCTTCAGTCACATTTGATTCCTTCGAAAGTGGCATTCAATTCGCTTAGCGCCGATCACGTGACCTGTCGCAATAGCAAACGATTCCGGAGTGGAGAAAGGAAAGGGAGAGGAAGAGAAGAAAGGATAGGAAGAAAAGAAAAAAAGGAAGTGTCTGAAGGAGTAGAGGCATCGGAGAGGTGAGCTGGAGCCATTGATTCTTGGTTTAGTTCCGCCCTTCAGGTGAATGTGAAAGAATGAGAAAAGCCAGGGGGGAAGAAGAGACTTTCCAAAAGGACGAAGAGTCTAAAAATGGCGATTAAAGGGAATGACTTACAAGAAGGCAGTTCTGGACCTCATTTTTCAACTAAAATTGTAATAATAATTTATGTTACTAAAGACACTTCGCTTGTTGGGTTATCAATCGCGAATCAAAAATAACACACTTAAAAGAATGAGCGAATCAATTTCATGTAAATAGTTTTGTACTTAATTTGTATTTTCGAAATAGTGATGTTGATTTGTTACTTGTGCTTGCATTCATGCGCATAACAGTTAATTTGTTATATTTTATTGTTAGGAATTCACTCTAAAATAGTGACATCACTCAAAAATATACATTCGCTGAAAAATAGTGAGCCTATTAAATAAAAAGAAAAAATATAGATTACAATATAGGTGATGCAATTGGGTTGCCTAATTTGGTAGCATTTTGAAGAAAATTTTATGATTGACATTTTCAACTAAACTAAAAATAATCAGTCATTAATTAAACGTTTTCTTCCTAAACGCATTGAGTGATTGGAAGTTCACATACATGTTTATTACTTAAAATTGCTGCACATTGGATTTGAAATAACCATTCGTATTCTTCTTCGCCGTCTTACTCATGAATATTTATCAAACAGCATCTAACCTGCGAAGCATTAGCTCGGAAAATAACATACGATTTATGAATAAACTCCAAGAATCGTTAGGCAGAAAATCCTCCATGTTGGTGTTAAAGACAGAAAGTGATTGATCGCACGTTTGTGAGGAGACTTAAATGATGGAACGAGGGATCGAAAACGATAGTAAAATGAATAGCGGAAGAGGATACGCGTGTAATGAAATAAGAGGAAGGAACTGGGATGGAGGCGGCAGAGTAAATATGAGGGTGGAGAAAATTGATAGCATTTAGGTGAGGCCACACCCTCTTACCCTCCTAGGGTGACTATGGGAAGATGGATGAAAGGGGTGGAAAAGAAGGAAAGGGAAGATTTACTCAGCTGGTAATGTAAACCTGCTCCTCAATAACGCAAGGCCCTTTTAAAACCAGAAGTTTCAAACAAGTTGCTTCGTGAAACTTTCATGCTATTCATGTAAAAATATTTGCAAAATTAAAGGATGGAGCATCTCTAATGAATTAAAATAATGAAACAAGATTCAATTTTTAATTTATTTCAGCAATCAATTAATCAACACCTTATAAAATTGAATAATATACTATAATCGCACTGATTAATAATTAGATTGAATATGATTAAATCGACTAGGAATCGAATATTAGTTATCTTGCAATCCAAGAAATCTAAGATTAACCCCGACTTTTTTTTACCTACAATTTCGCTGAAAACCACTCATCGGTGAAGGCGGAAAACCCTTTTTTCTAGAAGTATAAGTACTGCAAGTATGCACAATTCACACAATCACAAGATAAATATTTAAAGGAAAGATCTGAAGAAATTTTCGCAACATATTTACGTTAAACAATCAAACATAAATGCGAAAATTAGTGTCCTCAGAAAGTAAAATACAAACGAAATTTCAGAAATATTGTCTTAAAAATATTAGAATGCAAAAGTAAAAACTATATAATAAGGAGAACGTGTTCGAGAATTTGGTTCATTGTTACATTAATACCTTTGATCTTTTTTAAATATTTATATTTAAAATCATCAATCTTACATTAGTATTTTTCTACGAGTAACGTTTTGCATCGCCATCCTTTCGAAGTGTATTTGAATTTCTTGAATTCTGAATTTTCACTATTTGTCTGCCTCGACCGTCTGCTTTATCATCCAGGAAATCCTCGAGGCCCACCGGTAAAGTTACGTGGTCTTAAATCTGAAATTCTTAAGGTCTTAAATCCGAAATATTAGCTTATGAACACATCCACTTCCATGCTTAATGCAATATTTATGGAAAATATTTTAAATACTTTCATAATCAATGATCAGCGATATCTTATCACCGACTAAGATATTTCGATCCATCACTTCATATTTAATACGATATTTTACACTCCTTATTAATCAAGGGGGATAAACCTGGCGTGCAATTATCTCATTGGTTGCGTTGTATCCAATTAAAAGAAAATTAAACTTATTTGCTCTAAATTCTCTAAATTAGAAAGCGCATTGGAAAGACATATTGTTTATTTATTTATTTATTTATTTATTTTCATCTTCACTGCAATTTGGCCTTTTAGCGAGGTGGCAGTGCTGGAGGGGAGCATAACATATTAAACATAGGATTGCCCGGCATTTGCCCAAGGACGGTAGGGAAACCCCTCTAAAAACCTCCCGTAGGCAATACATTACATAAGACACATACAATTATGTACATACACAGTTAAGATATAAACATTAGCTTATCATAGAAGGTTAAACTTAAATAATGACATGGAAAAATTTATAATAATACAATACAAGGATAATATTGTTAGTGTATAAGCTAGCTTACATGGTAGATAGTCCATATAGTCATGTACATAATATTAAGTTATAATTCAAGAGGCTAATTCTACACACTATAAAGTTACATAAAATTAAATTCCAGCTTTAAACTATGGAAGATTAATGATTAAAAATAGATTTAAGCTTATTTTTAAAAATTTTTACATTTTTCGGCATTGGAATGAGAACTTCTCCAGCTAAAGCGTTCCATTCTCTAATACCCCTATTAACGAATGAGTATTTCGCGATATCTGTTTTCTGTTCGCGTTCTTTGATTTTTAATTCATGATTGCCTCGTCCTATATAGCTAGGGAGCTTAAACCTGGATTTCAGTTCGTCCCACCCCTCCGCGGAATTCCATGCTTTGTACATCCCGGCTAATCTAAATATTTTCCGTCTCGACTCTAATGATTCCCACTTCAAATGAGCTAGCATTCTACTTACACTTTCTGTTTTCTTGTGTTTGCCGACTACGTACCTAGCTGCTTTCCTTTGTACACCTTCGAGCTTCTTAATAAGGCCTGTTTCGTGAGGATCCCATACACTCGTTGCGTATTCTATAATCGGCCTGACCAGTGATTTGAACGCTCTTTCTCTTATGAACGCCCTTTCTCTTAAAGAGATTGTGGTAAAATGCAGAAAATTTTGACTACTATTATTGAAAGTAAATATCCGCATTCTGTCTCTTATATGTCTTCAACTTCAATCGAAGTCCGGAGGAAATAATCCAAGGAAATAAGAAAATATATACCCTCGATGTTAAGCGTGCTATATCGACTCCTTTGAAACTGTTTGTAGAAAATTGTTCTAGCGATTATAGACTACAAATGTATATCCTAATGAAGGGATTTGAAACTTAAATATTGCAAAATATACTGGCCAACTATGCTATTAAAATGAATTTGAACAAAACGTGCAGAACTTAACCTTTCCCGTAGAAAATTTTCCCGCGGTGGATGACCCTCCTCGGGGAGACGTGGAATACTATTGGGAAAATAATAGTTAATTAGATATGATTAGGCATAGGCTCAAACATAAAATCTGCTAAGTGTTCTAATCTGCGAATTAAGTTATTAATCATGACGAAGAAATAAATAATCATTTGAAAAAACTAAAAGAATTTAGGATAAGCGATCGTTCGAGGACTTCGAAGTTCAACCAACTTCAAAGTTTACGGTAAAAATAAATACAAACATTAAATTTTCTTTTAGAAAATTGTTACACTTACGTCAATTCATAAATTCCTTGATTAAAAAAATCTTAATTGATTGTTTTTTGGTTATAAACCACTTAAATTGTTTCGGAAAAGTGAATTCATTTCAAACGATAGGAATGTATTTCTTTTGATTACACAAACATTTTTATTCATTTGTAAACTTTTGATTTGACGAATGAAAATACTGATTGTCTGTAAAAGAAGAAAGAAAAAATAATTATTTTATGAGAAGAGTGAAAATTATCTAAAGTAATGTAAAACTTTGGAGGCATAAAATCTCGGGAATGGAGTGTTTAAAAGTTAACTTTGCTTTCATATGCACGTAGTTACGAATGTAAATATATCTACGAGACATCTAAATATTAACCCCATAAAAAATTAAATCAACGGTGGAGAAAGTAACAGTAATTTGACCTACTTACACCCGGCCTGATCTCATAAATTTTAATCAAGTAAGGTGGGTGTCATGTTCCTCATTTATTTTTATGCAAGATTAATGAGCTCACGAGCAAAACACTTTCCATTTACAACAGCAGTATACAAATAATCGCAAATAGTCGAAATCCTTATCCCCTCTTCTTCTCTAAATAGAACCGAAATAATTTGCACAATTTAACGAAAATATTTGTCGTTTTAAAATCTCAGCTACGAAAAATAAGAGATTTTAAATTGTCGATATTACATATTGTTCATTTTCCCTTCGTATTTTCGCTCTCTCTCACCTGTAGTAGAGACTCACAGAAGTGCTTAGAGTTTATCATTCTCAGGCTCACAAAGGAGAGCTCATCCTTTTCTCTTGGGGCAAATCTTTGAAGAGAGATTCCATTTCCGTTAAAGGTGCATGCAATACATCTCGTCTCTGGATGCATACGAAATCTGCAGCCTTCACAACACCAGATGCAATACGGAAGCCAAATAGGTTTCCTTATGATGCAAATTTTAGAACACAGGGTCGCGTAAAAAAAGTAGCATTTTGCGGATACGATCTGCTAAGGTCATACCATCGTGCTGATTCTAAGAAATCACTGCCACATGAGGAATTATAACAGATAAAATGGGTGACCTTAAAGAGCGATGAAAGGCCTCTTCATATCGTTTTAAAAGCTGTACAGCATCATAAAGTAGAGAAAACATTACAACGAAAAAGTTACATGTCGATCAAACGCTTCCTTACTTCCATTCAAAAACAAACGAATATTCTTATAAATTTCAGATATTTCAGTCATTTACGTTTTAAATCATTTACTATTACGAAATGGTACCATTTACCTAATGAAATACATTATTGCGATCAGGTAATGGTAATTATGGTTTTAAAGCAATTTTTTCTCATTATTCGTGACTAATTATAAGCCTGCCATGTAAAATAAAACTGTATTGTTAATATCTTTGATACGCTAATACGCGCTGATTTGTAAGTTGAATCATATTAGCTTTAAGTGAAAAATTTGAGAGCGGAGTCAAGAAATTATCGCAGCATTTACAATCTATTAATGCGAATTATATAAACATAAGAGAGACGACTCTTTATTGTCACATAGATAAAATATCGAAGTTTCACTTTGCAATCATCACCTCTCAAGAATGCTATTCATGTTACCTGCCCTATATTTTATTTTCTCCGACTATAGGTTCTTTTGAAATTATATAGTTCGACATTAAATATGTTGAATTTTAGATGATTAATAAATAAAAATTTTGACGTTGATAAATAACGTTGGAATTCGTTAAAGATATTTCCGTCTATCGACTGAGCATGCCAATACAGGTCCATTATAGCAGCGCTTCCGTACCTTACATCTTTCACAGCGAACACTGGCTAACACTTAGCTGCTCACTAAACCACTTTTTTGTTCTTAGTATAATGGTACTGTTTAAAGTGCTTCGACATTTATTGTAATTTAGCACGAGGGTCCCCACCGGGAAATCGAATCCAGTATCGCTTCCATCAAGGGTGAACGCGAAGCCCACTTGGCTCTCCGGGAGTCTTTGTTCCTCTTATTCTAAACGTTAATTGCGAGAATGAAAAATCCGGAAAGTTATATTTTTACAAGGTACATTTTTTTCTGATTTTTAAGTTTAAATTACAACATTAACCATATGATCCTACCATGTAATTTATAAAATGCAAAATTATAAATGTATCTGTGTAAACAAAAGCTAAAGTTTTTGAAATTTTTCAATAAATAGCGGGCGCTCGACAAAAAAGTTGGGCGGCCCTTAAAAAAGTTATGTTCGTCCGCCCAGGAGTTCAGCTTGGAGGAAACCCTGGCCATGTCTCATCAATTGTTCCGCGTCACACCGCTAAGAAAGAACCGTGGCAGATGAAAGTACTGTCAGCCTACATGTTATATCCGGGGAACTAAAAATAATAATAGATACCACACTTGGACACTATAACCACCACCACTTTTCAAGAATAACAGAGGATGTGCAATTCCTCTCAGCCTTTCTCTAGTAAACGCAATGCAAGGAGCACCGCGGCGTAGGCGGTGGACAGCACAATCGATAGGAAAGAAGTGCACCGCCATATGGGGTCCTATAGAAGGCCTTTGCGAGAGGTCATCGGCCTCCAACGGATGGATAGTCCCCGCATTAACCTCCACGACAAAGGGCTACACACGTGCATTGCTCCAGCCGAACTCGCCACAGCCAAATTAGACCGTTTAGCATTCCTAATTTGGACGGGCGGCGAAATTTCATGCGCCCCGACACGCCCTATTCAAAAACCACTTTTCACACTTTTCAACCACGAAGATAATTGCACTCACTTCAAAAGTGACGGAGAAGTTTATATGTTGAACTGAACTGCACACTAGACGACGCAATGAAGAGAAAACATTTTAAGGACTGTTGAACTTTAAGGTCCATACAAAGGAATGAGAAAGATTTATTTGGTCCTATTGGAGAAGAGTCGGGGTCGTTGAGGAACTCGAAACCTTAGCCTTTTTGAACAATTTCCTTCAATACATACACTCATCCTAATTAATTGAATATATTTATTCTCTCAATTATATAGATATCACGATAGAATGACATTTAGCATGTCATTCTATCGTGAAAAATTCCATACAATTAAAGTAACCGTAGACATTTTTTATAAGTAACAATGTTTCTCCTTTCAAAGAGTTCTCCGTCATACCCTAAGCGCTTAGCAGATTGCTCATTAACAAAATTACCCTCTGATTAGGTCAATCATCAGAAATGACAAAAAAATGTCTTTTAGGGTAATGTAAACTCTTCTAAGGTCTCTTAGTTCAACGAACTTACGGTTAACGATCGAGCGATTCGAAGCACTCGGCAAGTGAATCTGTTCATTCCGAATTTATTATTGGATTCCATACGGAAAGTGTGTCAAACACTCTATCTATTTTAAAATTACTTCTGTATTTGTTATTCATTTAATTCCCTTCTTTCTTGAATCTTTCGGTTTCAGACAAGATAAAATAAGTTGAAATAACTCTGTTTTACTTCCAAACAAAGAATTTAATATGTCAAAATTGAGAATGGGAAGTCCCAGCAACCATTTAACAGATAATTACAGACGGTATTACAGTAAAACAGAAGATAATGACAAAACAATTAACATTCCAACATGCAGAAAATAGAGAAGAAAAATATTAAAATGAAAGACTGGAATAAAAGTAAAAGATTGAAATTTTATAAATAGCAGGCAGGGTAATAGTAATAGGCCGGGGAAGACATTACCATGCCTGGCAGTTTGGTAGTAGGTACGGCAAGATTAAAAATGTGATCAGAATAAGAATATCATTGTCAATTACTCAAAGGATCTTTCTATCATTAACCTTATTAATTCAACGTTATACGTCAAGTTACGTGTATGTCTAATCTAATAAATGTCGTATCTTTCCCTTCTCTTCCTTTTGAAGAAAGTTTGTTAGCATCAACATAAAGGGATAACTGCCAGTGTTGGTAGTCATGTCTTTATTTTGATGTTTCCAGACAACTCACGATATGTCTCAATAGTAAAGGAATATTAAGGCCCAATTCTTTGGACGAGTTTCGTATTTTGATCTTCGAGTATGATTTAGGACGCATCGTTTTCCTCCCATTAGTTCAAACAATTAAAATAAAATATTCATGCGAGAGGAAGCAGAATGCGGAATAATAATGCATTATTACCATAGGTATAGGACAAAGATTTCCAAGCCTCCCGTTCCCCATTATTTATGATAGAATTATTTGATAGTACAGAGAATATATACGGCCATAGATGTAATCATCAATCACAACTAATTATATGATCTAATCTAGATCGCAATCTACATCTAGATTTAGATTCTGATTGATAGATGTATGTTCAATCTACAATCTACATTTATGTTGACGTAGATTGCATGACTTTAATAGTTTCCTTTGCATAGAGCTGTAACTTACTCCGATTAAGCAATTTTAGGGTAATAGTGATTATTTTTATGCCAAATGCTCCAATTGGTAACAGTAAAATATCTTGGGCGGGATTCTAATTCAGGTGATAAATTTCGTACGTGGAGATTTCCCATTGTTTAAATACTCAATAAAGAATCTATGAAATAATTTATCAACTAAACTTATGAAACAGAATGGAAACCTTTCTTGGAAGGTTATGTTAAACAATCTGGTGGATTATTCAAGATAAAATTTGCATTATATTTTCAGGCTTCTCGAAGTAAATTTCCATATTCGCATTGCACTGGAAAATTTAAGGGCATAGTTCTCGTTGTGGTTTGATAAATAGTCCTGCTGAACAAAGCAGTTCGTAAACACAAAATGATTATTATATTAATTCTTATTAGAGTATTAACCATTAATCCTCGTAAATTTCCTTTAAGGATTTGATAACATTCCGTGCTTTTGAATAACGAAAACTCGCATTATGAAAGCATAAAAGAGCCACAGTGAGAGAATACTCGATGGAGAAGCGAATGAAGGAGGAAGTACCATTTTAGTCTCTGTAGGACTTCCAAAAGGTAAACTAGAGGTAGGAACAATCGAATAAAAACATTCGAATAATTCGATTGTTTGCTTCAATTGAATAATTCGAATAAAATATTTCGAAACCAAATAACTTCAATCGAATGATTCTATCCGAATAACTTCAATCGAAGCACAGTCAGGAGAAGAGGATCGTGAGCTCTTGAGGGTTGCATCATCTAATTAGCTTCAATCGAACTATTCGAATAGTGTTTCGAAACCGAATATCTTCGATTGAATGATTCCGTGCTCCCGGATAACCATGTGGGTTACGCGCTCGATTTCAGTGAAAGTGCTCCCGGGTTCTATTCCCGGTGGAGATCTACCAATTCCCAAGGTAAAGTGAAAGACGCGATGAAAATTCAATAAACTGCTCGGGTAGTGATTGTCTGAGACAATCGAATAATCAAAACATTCGACAAAAATTCCATCGTTTCTTTCAATCGGTTTTTCTCTTTTAAATGTAAACCTCTCTACTTCTTCCCTAATTTCATGATGTATTCGAATCTATTATGGTGTAGGTTTCTGGAATGTTCAATACTCGTGAATTAATATTTTCAGTTCCGCAATTCCAAATCAAATCTAGAGGACTGATAAGCTATAATTGGCGTCTGCTTCATATGTTCACATATTTTTTCATTAATCTCAATTTCCGAAAAATATTTTATCACTTCTTTTCTTCTCAAACCTAGCCATAAAATTAGTTTTAGCAAACTCCGGCTATTTTATGATTCAATGAAACTAATTTGAATTTCGAAAATTCCATATAATTTATTTTTTTTGCAATTACGATGAAAATATATAGATCTTGTAACGATACGATAAATTTGACTTTAATGTAAACCAGAAATTTCGGAGAAGTAACTTCATTTCATATATAAATATGATTTAAATTATATCTTAAATGTCTTGAGCTACGTTATTTTTCCGCATTTTTTTCTAATCGCATTTTCATTGATAAATTCTCCAGAATTTATTTCCACTTAAGCAGGCTTAATAACATTTCAAATTGTGCAAATGAAGATACATATTGCTTTTACGGAAATGTGAAAATCAAATTTAATTNTCTTTTCTTCTTAAACCTGGCCATAAAAATGGTTTTAGCAACCTCCGGCTATTTTTGATTCAAGAAAACTAATTTGAATTTTCAAAATTCCATGTAATTTATTTTTTTTACAATAACAAAGAAATGATATAGATCTTGTAATAATACGATAGATTTAATTTTTAGAGGTTAACCTGAAATTTTGGAGAAGTAGGTTCATTTCATATTTAAATAAAATCTAAATTATATCTTAAATGTCTTGAGCTACCTTATTTTTCCACATTTTTTTGTAATGGCATTTTCATTGAAATATTCTCCAGAATTTATTTCCACTTAAGCAGGCTTAATAACATTTCAAATTGTGCAAATGAAGATACATATTGCTTTTACAAAAATGTGAAAATCAAATTTAATTTGGTTTTCCATGGTAACGTGAAAGAATTATAGTAATGTGTTACCCCTGTAAAAACCACTGACCCGCAAAACAAATTAATTTATTCGAATGAAAAAAAAACGAATAAATGCCAAAGCAATCGAATAATTATTCGATTGTATTTTTCAATCGATTGTCCCATCTCTAGAAATAAGCACACATAAATGAGAAATTTCCATTCTATTTAAAATAAAAATCGGATTAAAAGAAGGAAGCGATGGATTTTATAAAAGGCAACAGACATAGTTGAAAAGAAAACACGATATTCTAGAATGAAATGGTTCCTAGGAATGTTGATGCGAATCAAGAAAGGTCTGCTGTTTCTCGCAGCGAACATTTGACCCCACTCCCGTATGATCCAAATAGATCGTTTGTGGTTCAGTTGTACAGCAAAAGAGTCGAATCATTTTCATTCGGTGTTTTATGCCGCAAAATTGGAGCGGATATTCCAACAAGCGACTTGTTATGGAAGCATTTTTCTGGGGATCTGCCATTTCTTCCATTCTTTTTCTCCATGTGCCCCAATTTTTTGCTTCGGGATTAGAGAAGCGAAGACAGTGCCCGCTTGTGTTCGATCGGTCTCAATGAAGACACTTTTTGAGGAGGAAACTAAGATTCAGCGGTTCCTCTTAACATCGCAATTGTGTTGGCACCGCTGACCTGCTTGTGACCCCATATGCTTTCTTCGTAGAAATAGTTTCCGATGCTTCAGCGAAGGTAAGCTCTGCTTTATGAATACATACAAACCTGCATGCACATTCCATTTTACGTTCATCATGTTTTCTTTACATTTATTTGAACTAATTAGAGGATTTTAGTGGTCGGATGACTCTTATATAGGCACAAAGCGCTTTAGTTTAATTTCATAATTATTTATCTGTATCAATAAATTTTGCCCTACTTTCAAGCATAACATCATAAATTAATCGTGCCCATATCTAATAATTTCATATATAACTTATACTCGATAGAGAAATAAATACATACTACCTACATTATATTATTACTTTTTTTATTGCTTTACTCACTTTTACTCCGATCTCTTTGCCCTTTGTGCTGTTATTTCTGGTATACTTAATGCTGTTCAATCGTTCGTTCGAATCCATGTTCGGAGGAATTCGAGGAAAATTATCAAATTGTTTGTTTCTCCACTCATTCAGGGATGATGGAGATCCACCAAATCCCCATCAGAGGAGTAGATAAATGGGAGTAATATTAAAAATACTTCGACAGCTATGGTCATTTCGCACATAAGGGCTCCCGTCGGGAATCGAACCAGGGACCGCTTTCACAGGAGTCGAAGGTCATCCGCTTCCCACATGGCTGACCGAGAGCCCCTTTTCCCTCTAATGAAGAGATGCATTCCTCTGACAGACTCTTACAGTAAACCATCATCACAGTTTAAAACGGTCATATGAGTCATAACTATCCAATTAATTCATAAATAAACAAAATTTAGTTTATTGCCACATATGGTGAATGACGAGAAGGATACGGTTCAAGCTGAGAGATATGTCTCCCGATAACGGTGAGAAATGGCACGGCCGAAATATTCGAAAGAGACCGAAAGGAACTTTGAGCGATAAAAGTTTTCATTCCAACTTCATAGAATTTGGCAAATTACTCCCTCCAAGTGCTCCTTATATGGTCCGCATCCATCAGTGAGCTCCATCACTTGGTGATGTCAACCAAATAAATAATGATCATTATTTTAGAGCCAGTCCGTGTGAGTCCCATTGGAGTCAAGGTCAGGAGAAATAAATAGTGGAGAGGAAGGGAGTGCGATGCACGATAAAGTCCAATGGCAACAGATGGCTCGGAGATGAACGGTCAGATCCTATGGAGAATGGAGGGTATTAGATGTATGAAGATTGGCTGCATTATGGGAGATGGGGTGACCTGATGCTTGTAATCGATTGGGCGATGGGAAAGGAAAAATAGAAAGATGTGGGAAAGAAAGGAGATGAAAGAGGATGTGCAACAACAAGACAATTGAAAGTGACGCTTAGACAACACCTTTAATAGGGAAAGTAGACAATTCACGGTTTCCAAAGAATATTTTCTGTGTACTTATGTAGAGAGGCTTAATAATGAAAGACAGTTCAATGAGTCTTACGAACTACATTCATACTTCATTCATACGTTTCGACGAGTTAAAATAATGAAATTCTGTATAAGATGTGCCTTAAATCAGATAAAACGACCACAGAAGAAAGGAAAAAATAAGACAACGTATTACGAATTAACTTACGTTTACAGAAACCTGATCAGTACCAATTTATCGATCACTTATGTGTTAATACTGAGCGCCACCGATTTAAATTCGACAGTAATCAGCGGAGGATATAAAACAACCAACCGATAGAAAAAGACGTAAGAATAAGGGAATGCCTAAAAATAGTAAAGTGAAATAGTTACATAATTATAAACTCCAAAATCGTAATACAAAATAAAATACAGAGATAAATTTCGAAATCGAACTCTGAATAACCAAGTGCAAGTTAAATAGCTTCTGTAAGATATAACAAAGACGATGAGTTAAAGGTTTGATTAGTCTAAACAACGACGAAGAGGAGCTATCTACAAAATCAATATAACCTTCAAATATCAGACTAACAAGTTAAGATTTCATTATTTTTCCAACCCAAGATAATTGTTGAAATACATTTTATTGAACAGTGGCCGGTAGATCCGACATTCTTCGAGTTCTTTTCTATTTCTTGTTTCGTAGTATCAGACGAAAATAATCAGTAAGATACAGCGTAACATGCTTATTTTCAAGCATGATTAATGTGATATGTGAGCATTACTCTAATAACTGTAAAGAGTGGAGAAGAAGGTGATACTCGAGTTTATTTTCCCCGGGTGACTACACTCACCTATGTGACATTCGCCATGGAAGGGAGGAACGGGATCTGAGTGCAACAAGGCGAAACTAGACTAACGCCTATTCCTGAAATAAGCAGTGACGTGCACGAAAGAGATCCTTATTGGAAGATATATGGTTCGAGATTATTAATGAGATGGTGGCGTGACGGTGTCTCGGGAGTGGGCAGTCGGAAATTTGCTGCATTTGAGTTATGATCACGGAATATGCAGAAAAAAGGCGACGAAACATTTAGAAAAAAATAACGCGAAATGAGAAATGTCGGCAGAAAAAGATAATCCGCGTTTAATTCGTGGAATCTTCCTAAAATTT
>KZ308775.1:17308-62091 GCA_000376725.2 Ladona fulva
AACACCACAAATACACCAGAATTACAACACTTATAAACGATTGCACACTTCACTTCTACGACACATCAGAAATGCCCTTCATTAAAATTCATCCACATCATAAAATGCTTCAGCCAGGAGATATTCTTTTAATTTTTTATAAAATGGTACCTTTGTATTATTTTTAAGTGAAGAAGGTAATTTATTATAAACTTTTAAAGCCATAACCTCAAAGCTTCTCCGTGTTAAACTGAGCCTATGGGATGGAGTCCTCATGTTGTCTATGGGATGTAGTGCTCAAGATCCTCTAGTTAAGTGATCATGCTGATCCTCATGCTTCAAGTACCTGTCTACATTCTGATGAATCTAGACAGTACATGCATATACATATGCGGAGGGCATAGTAATCACTCCCCATTCCCTGAATAAAGGTCTGCATGATTCTCTCCTGTGCACCTTAGCCATGAATTATAAAGATATTTTTCCAATGGGGGGAGTTTCCCCATATCATGATACCGTATGTCATTGTTGAATGGAAAGTTGCAAAGTATGCAACCTTCAGTATAATGATAATTACAATATAATAGAGTTACAGTTAAATATTTGACAATATTTGGTAATTATTTTTGCTATCTCGTTCTCATCCTATCACATGTTGCTTCTTTCCTTTCTTCGAAGACATTTTTACTCCCCTTTCCTCTATACCTTATGGTTATACCAGCCCATCCAATTTTCTTGTTTCAACGTCTTTACTTCTCAGTCTTCACCATTGCCTCCTTTAACTCCTCTTTCCTCACGTTCTGCAACTCCCCTAGGTATTAAGGTACGACTTTGAGTTATTGTTCTTCTTGGCCAATTTCGTGGAGATCTCACTTTTGGTAATGAGTTTCCAATAATCGATTTGCAGTTAGGAGCGGGTGCGATGCCATTGGCTTATTTCCATTGCGTAGTAAGACTATAGGAAAAGCGTTCGGAATTGAATACAGACTCATTTGAATTAAATACCCATGAATCCCATTCCTTCTCCAGGAGATTTTACGTTAATAAATTCCGAAGACCATTACCGTCACTGAGCATTCGCCTCGTATCTCGGTGTAGTATGATTAGCACCGCTAATGACGGACATATTCACGTGAATTGCTTCCATGAAGTGTGTTCGGCATATAGAATGATTCGTTTTTTGCTATCACTTACGTATCTTTGGAATTTGCATTGAATACATTTGAAACTTTTTGTTTTGAACATTGAAGCTCTGGAAATGTCTGCTTTTTATCAAGCGTAGTTGCTAAGCGGTTTCCTTGAGATTGCTTGCTCTGTATCCAATCCCCATTGTGATTTTACTATATGTGTCTGTAACTATTCCATTTTAAAAGAATGCGAAATATAAATACTGATGGCTCCATATGAAACGTTTCTTTCAGAAAGATATGGTTTAACGACTATTGCTCGACTAATTCAATTTATATTTGAATTTATCAAAGCTACTCTTTCCAGTCCAAGGCTTTCAAAGTTGACTTAAAAGTTACATGTATTATCATAAATTCAGGGGATTACTTATGAAATCTCTTGTAAGATAAGCCTCTTATAAAACTTTAAAGTTGTAAAGCAGTTGTCTATATACCTATCGTACTATATTACAGGGAATGGAGTTGAAGCTAGAAGTTTTCATCCTTTAAAATATTATAGTCTCTATTACTTAAAATATTATTTTCATCTAAAATAAGCAGAAGTTGTTTGGACGTTCTCATAATCAGGAAAATTTCGGCTTGCCTCCTCAGATGAATCAAAATACACCTAGTATTATATTTCGAGGTTATTATATTTCATTTTTTATCAAAACCTCTGTCGTCTAAGCAAAGATCTAGGAATTCAAGATTTTTTTGTATTTCTAGTTTATAAACAATTTTAATATTTTACATTAAGTATTTCGTTGTCTTCCTCGGACAATAAATTGATGATTGAGGGTTTTGCATAAGATTTAATTTGTAACTGTTTCTCCCATTTGACGAAATTGATGGCAAATCTCGATTTTAATAACTTCTTTTATTTCTACCTTCTACGAATGTGGAGACTAATTTGTCTCCTGCATTACTGATTTTTCTATATCATGCGGGAACTGACTAACCATCGAGCCGGTGATTCAGAATCCAAAATGATTGAAAATTCATCTTCTTTTCAAATGTTCTCATTCGTCGCAACAAATAATTGATTCATTTATAAAAAAAGTTGATTTAACACTTTGTGGTGATTAACCTTACACTACTTTCCCAATGGGATAGATTTGCATCGCGGAGTGCATGAATACGATCCTGTACGTATGGTATTTGTGTATAACAGCATCGCTACCTTTATGACGTATATGGCACATCATGGGCAGTGGCAGAGACTTAAGTTCTCGTGAATTATTGCATTCACACCGTTATAAAAGTGCACTTAGCGCCCCTCCGCTTTGAAGTGCATCCTCTTTCCGGTATTCGGGCCGTTTCGTCGTAGTTTCATTAATCTCTCACGCGAGGGTAGCAAATCCTCCGGTCGGTCGCTACATTCTGCGAAATTGACGAATCGAGACTGGAGGAGGGGATATATGCACGCGCAAAAGGCTCGGAGGGGAGAAGGGAATAAAATACTCGTTTTCCATTGGCAACCGTGATATTGACGTCACAAAAGGAAATGCTGCATGTCTATGGAATTGAGAGCGCCAAGCAGTCTGACAGGATACGCATGGTAGGGATTACTGCCCAACAATTGGAAGCCTTAACGACTTCGGGAGGCTTAATAAATCGATATGGAAGCAAGTGGCGGATGGATATATCCTAGCAATAAGGGAAATAAGCCTTAATTAGGGGATATTGCAGTGGATTTTTCCCTCTTATTCGAAAGGGAATAGAGGTTTTCGTAGTCGCGCCTCGACAGAGAGTAAAGGATGTACAATTTTAATCCGATAATTAATTTCTATAGCTTCGGGAAGCAACAATATGGAGGGACATTGAGGTATTGAGCTGTCATAATTTTCTAAATAGGCTATAGTTTACATAGTATACTTATTTATATCATGCAATAAAGGTCCATGAAACAATGCGGACGTCATCTCATAAGGTAATTTACTTTATATCCGTGATATAAGGTAATGACTGAGACATGATATGATTAATTATTTAGGTATGATTATTGTATTTAGGTTGCCCAAAGTCGGAAATGACTCACCATAAAGTCTCTGGATACCGAATGGCCAAAATAATGTAAATTATAAACAATAATTAATATAGTTAGTTGCGATATAATGAGATAATGGTGAGAAATCCGTGTTTTCTTAATTTTTAAACAGACACGTATATGAGTATGAGGATTTCCTTTTGCTTGCATGATAGTATATGCTCTATCGCATTATTTTGTAATCAATTATTTATCACTCTTCCTTTACCTTTGATCGTAGAACTCGCACATTCAAATATAATCAATAGTTGTCAATAAATAGAATCATCAGATTTGTGTTTCGATATTAATATCACGAGAAATATTGAACAAGACCGATAAACCGTTTTAGTGCCTTCAGAGGTTATCTTTGTAAGTTAGAATTGTAAATTCTCACACGCAGTGACCATTAAGTAGGAAATTCAACTTTCGTTAAAACAAATATCCTCTCGACATTTCTTGACATCACCAGGTCTCGTGATCCATTATTCATTTAGCGCTAATTGCTAGAAACAAAACTAATATAAATTTAGATATACCTACACGAATATTAATAGCAATGGGAATCCAAATCCCCAAATTACAGACTTTGAATCACTTTGTTTGCATGGTAGGTATTACGTTTACCAAATTATATCAATTAAGAATAAATAATGTGGAAAAAATGATTTAATCATTTGTTTTAGGATTAAAGGTATATTCTCTAACGAAATACTCATTAATTCTAAATGCATACTGCAGTAGTTTCCATATCATATTTTGTTTGTAAATATATTTGTTCGATTAATAAGCTCGATTAATAGTGCCTCTGGAAATGAAGTTAGGATCTGGCTGAAACATTAACGAAAGATAAACCTTGCATGTAAATCAAGTGCATTGTGCATTGTAGCTGATACCAAATTCCATGCGGATGTGGGCATTTGCTCTCTCTTCAATTAAAATTACAAATTACTTTCCTAATTAGCATGTAGTTTTTGCGAAGTAGAGCCCATTAAATGCCACAGTCTTATTCAAAAATATTAATCCTATTAATTTATATAAAATGGTTGTTCCGAAAATTCATGAATATACTAATATTGCACCCTCAATTATATCGAAATTAATCACATAAATCTTTATTCTATTCGCTTGAAAACTATATAAAAGTTTCAGTAATGTGTTATGAAAAGAATATAGGAGAACAAGAATTTATGAAACTGCCCTCATCGTTGGATTTTTTTAGCGCTAACTTCTGGCAACATGATTATTCGGAGAATTTAACTATCAGATATGATCAACAATTATCAAGCATCAATGCATTATGTGTGCCAGTTTATCGTCGCAGAATTTTTGATCCGTGGATTAAATCAATAAGCACCTATGAAATTGTAAATTTGGTGTGAGTATGAGGTATCTATAGCTTCGTAAATTACAGTATTAAAATCTGATTCGAAATATATGATTAGTCATATTTTGATCTGCCGGAATTTGAGAGTGCGTAGCTTATACCTTGCTAGAGCATGGTCATTTTTGGACAGGAATTGTTAACTCTATTGTTTTATATCTTATCCATAATTCATTAAATAAAACTATTTGAATAGAACTGGATGCTGGATAATCTGAATGTGATTGAACTTAATTGCATTGACTTGAGAAAATATTAGGGATGATTTAATAAATACTGTTTCGAATGGAAGCAAATATTTAATTAAATGTTTTCCGTGAAGATATTTTGGATTTCTCTGTTATCTAACTTTCGGATACTTTTCTGCGTAGAGTGGATTCAGGGTTTTCCAAGGAAAAACAGAAGTGAAATAATTCCGGCAGGACGGGGAATCTAACCCAGATCTTCGTTTTACCAGGTGATTTATTATCTTTCACTTATCTTTCCAGAACATAATTCCGATCGGGAGACTAGACAGGAAAGGGTAAATCTTTATGGTTAGAGCAACTGCGCAGAGAGTGGGAGAATCGGGTTCGAATCCCGGTTCTGTCTGATTTTTCTCGTGTCGATTTTTGCTTGGGAATTTTCTAGGTGCATGCTTTGGAGCGCAAAGTCGCCTTTCAGTATATCCTTAATTAATGAAATATAAGGAACATAATCAATATATCCTACGGTAATTTTGATACCAGTAAAAACACAAGAAAATATACAATACAAAAAGTTACTGTTCAAAAATATATCCGTACGTCAAGAAATATTGATATTTTGATCTTATTTTTCGCAATGAGATGATGGGAATAATTAATTAAAGGTGAACGAGGGAGTCGAAAATTCAATACTTGGAATGAAATGTTGAGAATAGTTCAAAAGTACTTTCTCTAGATAGTTGATAGCAAACTTGAATAAAGATAGGAGTTATGATTTATTTATGTATATGCATTACAAATGTTTAATTATAACCCAGAGTTTGATTCTAGATCGCTAGAAAGGCTAATGCGAAAAAAATCTGTAATTACAAAAATAGATACACTATTTTGACAGCAAAATTCATACGATTATTTGCAGAGGAAACTATTAAATCTACCAGATACACTTTGAAAAAAAAAAAAAAAATTTCATCAAAAGTACTAAGGATCATACAATTTACTGAATAGTACAAGGACATAACTTGGTCAATCGTTTTGCAGGTAGCAATAATAAGAAAGTAAAAGTACAGAATTACAAGTAGATTCTGGCAAAAAATTAATCAAGGATATTTTTCACAAATGAGACGGATGAGAAATGTCTAGCTACTTTACAATCTCTATACATTTTGCATAGATGACATTCCTTATTGAGGTTATTTAACCAGAATTGCCCAACCTTTTTTGACGGAATCTCATAAGCAATTTTTAGCAACGCTATCTGCTATGCCTGCTGATGTAAGGGAAACCATTAGCTATTCTTCTTTTTTTCATGTTGCCATTTGTATGCAGATTTTTTCACCAACATGCACACACACGTAAACAAATTTCCAAAGATATCTTTAAAACAATGCATGCATGCAGATTAAAAAACATTCAATCCGCACGAAAAATAAATATTACGTTTGAACAAGAACAATTTTAATGGGCGATTGTGTAATGAAATTGATGTGAAACCTATTTAACACAAGTAGATAGCGAGAGTAAATTAATTTCTTTAGAGTTTGTGTACTGGCAGCCTTGTAACTATGATTATAATAATAAAATCCAGTGTTTCGGATCGCATTATGGTTCCAGTGCCATGTGTTAAATTACTTTTTCTCGACGATTTATAAGAAGATTTCGTTCTGAATTAAAATCAGAGAAATGAGGTGAACCTGATTACCATGATCTGAATTTATATATCGTTGACATTTAGCTCTATCACATTTGGAAGCCTAGATCTTTGGAGATTGATTTTTCCTCGAGTTATTGCATATTCATAGTTTTAAAACATTTATATTCAGCAGAAAATTGAATTTGATTGATGCTATCATATGCTGTACGAGTACGGAATGAAACAATGGATATTCTGTAGTAATAAAATAATCATGAAAATATTTTAAGCAGACCGCAGAATTAAGGTAATAAAAGATTTACACGGATTAAACTGCTTTTTTATTTCTGCCGGAGAGAAAGGAATTCGATTTTATCGCTTCAAAATCGGCAATAAATATCAGGTATTACTTATGAACGTGGAAAACGTGTTACGAAAAAGTCATCCTTAGATGATTTAGCGTCAAAATATTTAAAATGTGCCTCGATCAAAATTTTTCCCCGTTCGTAAAAATGGATGACGATGCCGCATAAATGTTCGGCGGTATTCAATTTAATAGCCACACGTTTGATGGTTTGAATTCTAACTTGAACCCATAGGGAATAAAAACATTCATCAATCACCAGGTGACAGATTCCAACATATAAAGTAATCGCTGCATTTAGACATTTCATGGTTGAAGTTTTGAGCCTTTTACTCTATCCTGTTGCAATTGCGTGCATAACCGTGTTACTATCCAGTAGTTATCGCCTGCGGATAGCCAAGTGGGTAGCACGTCTTTGATGAAATTGGTCCCGGGTTAGAATCACTGTTGGAGCCATGATGTTGACCCAGCATCGTGGGAAATTAAGAAGTTACCTTCTACATCTACATCTATGTAACTACCCAGCAAGCCACCTTTCGGCGTGTGGCAGGGGGTAGCTTAATTAATAGATAGCGGGTGTTAGTAGTAAAGGGAAGATGATAAAAGCGGCGCGAGAGTCGCTTAGCTAAACATGTATCACACATGGTAAATGTCACCTGGCTGGAGGATATCCCTCATAGGGACTTTATTTCTTTTTAACCTAATGGTTACAACTATCAGTGAAAATCACGAAAATATTAGGTATAATGTATAGGAATTGCTCAGATAGTGTTAAAGGCAACTCGAATTGGATTGTTCGAAACATGTTTACTATTTCGTTTTTGTCATTCTTATGTCGCTAATATTTCATGTTCTGTTTATTTTTAGAGGATTTATTTTATGGTAAAAGCGGCAGAATAGAAGACGAAAAACGGATGGAATAAATTACTCTAACTCATTCTATCGATCGATCGGTTGTCTAGCATTTTTACTTATTTTTGCTGATTGAATTATAATGTAAGTGAAATCCCAAAACAGTAAATAGAAGGGTCTCATCAAAATATATGAACTTTAGATGATTTTTAATTCGTAATATCAAAATAATTTTACTTAATCAATGCCCCAATTTAAATTCACTATCCGAGTAGTTCAACGTAGGTTCAGAAATAAGGACATTAAATAATAATAATCAAAACAGTTTTATATGGGCGATAAGTATTTTTCTATGATCGTAATTCTATAATCTCTGATTTCTTAATTCGTTGTGTGATCCATTTCGTAATATAGTATAACTGTGGAAATTATTTATTGTCTTAATAATGGAATATAGTACAGTTTCTATTCGCAACTCTTCCCCATCCAGCATAAACGAAATCTGAAACTAATTGCTTCTTAAAGACTGTGCATTTTTATCATTCCTTGCCTCTGGGGTAAACAAAGTAGTTGTTCGAAGACTCGAGTTAGTTAAGTATGCGTCATCTTTTTTCCCTCCCTACTTTTAACGTACGTCGACTAAATAATTCCCGTATAATTCCCGTGCTTTCCCTTGATGCCGTACAGATGATTCCTTAGACTCCAGTGAGACCTCCAGGCGGCGGGGAAAAGCAGTGACTTCATTGGATAAACAAAACAGCCACGTACATGTTTCGTCTCTGCTTTTCTCGATGCGGATAGTATAATTAAGCCTTACCCTGTTTTTCTTCCGCCTCTTTCCCGTTCTAGCGCAAGAGCACTTTTCATTGCGCTTGTGTATGGATGATACATTTGACTTCGTTACTCATTACTACTTCATGCATGATGCGTCCGTTTTCGTTACCAAAATGCGTTTCATCTAGTTTTTTCCTTCTCTTTGCCTTGCGAACCCTCAGCGATGCAGACCAGAGAAGGTTGCTAGCTGGAAAAAATCACGAGTATGTTGTAGGAATCCTTCGGCTAGGAATAACTGCAGAATAAGTAATTTGATTAAATGTTGCGACATTCCTTAAGTTTTGCACTCCATTTGGTGAAACGATTATTATGAGTTGTTGTGAAAAATCGTTTTTAATCATATTTTTCCGATGTTCTGTTTCATGTTCCAGTAAAGAAGTTGGAGTAAAACACGTTGATGTAGATTGAAAAGATTCGTGAAATGGTCGCAAAGGAAGATTTTTTTAATTTTAGATTTTTATAATATTTATCACAGCTTTATGAATATATTCCAAATCGCATCAGTAGTTCATCCTTCAATTACGAATTACGTAGATCAATCTTTTTATGTCGACTCCATTTACTTGATATAATTATTTTATTCAGTCAATGCTTAACGTATGTGCCATGAAATTTGAATGTACAATTCTATAAAATTTCTGCACATAAAACGTGAATTTGCGGGAGAGTGAGGCAAGGCGGGGTAACGGGGCAAGATGAGATAGTCAAAGGAATGGCTATGGTAAATCACAGTATTACTAGAGAAGAAGCCTTCATGTATTAAACAGCTATCTTGAGAGATAAGTTTACCTTGTACGCAAGCTATTCTGTCACTCGGCGTGATTTCTTCTGAATAACTTCTTTGCGTGGTTGCAGCTGCACGTTGATTATAAGTAAAGTACCCTCATTAATGAAAAATGTATATTGCTGAAAACTGTTCTATTTAGTGCTTATTTTACTTTTTTGTAATTACTCTTAGAACATAGGTATATAATATAACAGGTAAATAATTACTCCCTTTGAATTATGGGGTGCCTCGTCTTACCTCATGGCTTTAATAATTGCCTTATTGCACCACCGATAAGAGCAAGAAAAGTATTGTTCTGTAATGAAAAAGGCGATTTTTAGTTCCACGAAAGAATGCAATAAATTGATTTATACTTCAGTGTAAACACCAATTGTGTAGGACTATGTCTTACTTATCTAAAAAAATTCCATGCGTTTTTACCGAATTTATTTCCTTCGAAACACGAGAAGTGCATTATCTTGCCCCACTCTCCCCTATATATGTATGGCGATCACGATGGATACAGCATTCTCTTGTTGAATTTTCTTTAATCGTTCATAATGCCATTTTATTCTCCAGTGGTGGACAGATTCTGCCGTTATTTGGTATTGCATCCGCAGATTCCAATCAAATCAAAGTTAGCGTTGTAGCATCTTTACAAATCACTTACCGGATATAATTTTGTTGACACAGTAGAATCATGTGTACTCCAATTACGTAATTGACAACGGCATAATATCAGCATGGAGACGGTTCAGCATGATTTCCTACAGTAACTATAATTACAGTAATCGTTCCAGTTCCTTTAGTATCCGATGAGATGTAAGCAGTGGGCAAATTTTGAAACTATCGAGACTTTCGAAATTCAGTTGAAAAATCAAACGTATTTTCAATATTCAGCTTGAAAATAGTCGTGTTTACTACAAAAATCAATAAAAAGGTTCAAAAGTGAAGAAATACAAGTACTACTGCAATGGAAATTATAAAATGGCGCCAGCAATGTTTAGGTACTTATATAACAAAACATTTGTTTAAAGGAAACTGAAATGAGCCGCCCACCGATCTAATGGAATTATGTCAAGCTCCTGCAGGCTATTAATTTCTAGCAATGGTAATCGATACGAGGAATGGATTTAATTTCAGTAAATATTTCTACATGTAAGAATCCAAAATTACTAATTATTTGAATTGTTCCAGATTTTCTCCTTATAATTGTCCCCATCCGTATACATTTATTCATTTTATCGTTTATTTTGCGTGCAAATGATTAATTTCCTTTACGTTTTAAAGCCTAAATCCCTTTACAGGCTAAACTCGGCGTAGCATAACTTTCTTCGACTAGCTTACGTTTCAATGTCCCTTTTTGTTGTTAGCATCCGTATTCAATTAGCAATCCCAGTTCGTAATTAACCAATTATTTCAAAGAAATTTTATATTTCAAGGTATATTTGTAAAAAAGTATTTTAATTTCATATCAAGATTTTTAATTCGTATTTAGTTTCATAGGAATAGCGGTCTTTCATATTTAACCATTCTGCAGTTGCTCGTACGTAGAAACACGCGCGTAATGAATTCGGTCTAACAGGTCTTAAGAAACTTATTCGTATAATTTTTATTTATTAGCCACGTTATTTATAAATTTCATTTACTCTGATTTTCAAAATTGAATTTTACATCAGTGTATCTAGGAAATTCACGTGACTTTTCATGATGATATAGTGTACAGCTGGTGTATAGCTGGTGAGTTAGAGCTATTTAGTTAGCTAGGTTTTCAGACTAGCAGATTCTTCTATATAAAGAGCAGATTACATGAGAAAACTAAATGTGAGGAATATCTAGAATTATTCCACTTCATTAAACTGTGTTGCACTTACTTACGTAATATAATTTTAGGCAAATGAGAATCAAAGGACGTTTCATAAAATTATTGATAGTAGTGCATAGCTACTATTGTTATCTGAAGTCTTTCGAGTTGAACATTTTCCAAAGCAGTTTTTGTATTATAACCAAGCGAGTGTAGTGATTTAAATACTGTTTTGGTATATTTAATATAACCAACAAAATTGGAAATGCTTTGTAGGAGCAATTTCATTCCGATTGAGTTGCCACCGATCTTGTGATTTACAGGCTTTTTTTCCTTAAAAAATTAATTAATGAAATCTTATTCACGAGGTGATGGTATTTAAAAAAATACATACCTGAATACTCGTGCTCTAGTTTTCCTCTTGCCTTAAAATTCACCACCAAATGGAGGTCAAATCAGCTACTGAAATTTAAAATGCTTCTTATATATTTGTATGTAGAATTCAATCTCAAGATAGCCTCCCTTTTTGATTATTTACTGCTATGCAACGTACAGATGGACGACAATTTCAATTCTATCTCACTCTATTGTACACACACGTATTTGTTAACGTGAAAGCTATTTGAGTTTGAAGAGAGCCGTATTGCTTCCGATGAAAATTGCCTGTTTGTTCTTTATGTCAATAAGTAGGCTGGAATAAATATGAGAGAAGGAGAATGATACGTAATTCCACAACTGCATTCAGAACATATATTTTCAATTGTGTTCCGTATCCTTTTGTACTACGTTACCTGGCATTATTTTTCTCGAATATGCGTCTTTCATTCATATGTCTTGTTTTTTATATACTATATTCTAAACGTCACCAAGAACGACTTTATAATGCACAAATTGTACTGCAATTAACTCGAATTTATCCATTGGGAATAATGATAAAAGAACAAAAAACGACGTTATGCATTAGCTAATGACATATATTCGTAAAAATTTAACACGCCTTGATTTTAGTGAACCGTGATAATTCATCTCGTTAACTTTATTATGTTTTATGGCTTATGAATTTCTGCATTTTTAAGGAAAGTAATTCAATTATCGAGGAGAAATAAAAAACATTGACGTGATTTAGATCAATTCTTAATTAATTAAGCTAATTCTTTGCTTTGACATTCGTTGTTTACCTCAAAAATTAAGAACTCCTAAGGAGGATGTAGTAAGGTAGTTTCTACCCGAAAATTTTTAAATTTTAAGTAGCAGTATAAATTATTTGTAATGATTTTCATCAATTGACTAGCACTATGAGATAGTTTTTTAAAGATTTAACATTTACAATTATACAAATATTCAAGTATCTAGGCATACTCCCCTTAATATCAAGAGTCTGCCAGTGTTAAAATCACCATTTTAGCTTCAAAAACAGTAATAAATTATTATTTACTAGTAAACGCCCCCTTCAAGCATCACGAAACTTAATTTAGTTTAAAAATATCTCTATTATCGTATATATTTGGTCCTTCTAAGCACAAAAAAATTCCGTCGTAAGATCATAACAACTCAATATATATCTTACTATTATTTATAATATTTATTCTACTGTTTTCAAGTCATGAAAGCCTACTTTACTTAAATTTCATGTAAAAATTATAAGAACTGATTATCCTCGTGCTCTTATATGGGATATTTCATGAAATCAACATTCAACAATGGTCTTAGTCGTCATAGGGATGGGTTATTTATTTCCTACAAAAATTACGACATTTCCGTGTGTTTTATCAAAATCCTCGAAAGTTGGGATGTATATAAATATTTCACGACTAAAATAAGAATCTATGATAATTTTCCTTTATTTTGACACTTCTCTTGATTTCGTAGGACTATTGTTTCTAATTAAATTTTGTAAAATAAACAACCTCTGCAGGTAATGAAAACCTATCTTACGTACAAACATTTCTTATGGAGAAGTATGGGATAACTCATTAAATGAATGCTTAACAATTTCTTTGGTGGTCAAAGGGATGGGTTGTTTATTTCCCAAAAAAATTACGAATTTTCCGTCTATTTTATCAATGTTCTCGCAATTTCGAAATTATATGAACGATTCACGACTAAAATAAGATTGTATGATCATTTTCCTTTCTTTTGGCACTTGTCTCAATTTCGTAGGACAATTGTTTCTAATTTAATTTTGTAAAAGAAACGACCTCTGCAAGTATTGAAACGTAATTTACGTACATCTCTAATGGAAACGTATTTTGTGCTCCTGGGTTCGAACCCAGGCCTTTACAGAGATGAAAATAGATTTTCTGGGTGCTTAGCATCGTAGAAAAACAATACAGTTTGTTTCAGATCTCTAAGTCAAGCCATTTCTGAGATAAATAGGGGGACGGACAGACATATGCTTTATATATATATATATATATGATGACTATCTTACACCCGCAGTTTTTGTTGCAATGTTATAAATTTTTTTTGGATTAATATTTGAATTTGAAGCAATATGATAAAAGATTACAAATGTCGTTATTACAGGTAGAAAATCTCAAAGTATAAAGAAATTGTGAAAGGAATAATTATCTTACATGTTAACGAAATATTTTAATTGCGGCTGCATTGCAACAAGCTTCGTAGAGATAAACTTTCTGTACTTTTATTGCACTTTATGAAACACCCCGAATTCCTTTTCCTCGTGGATTATTTAAAAAGGACTACTCAAATGCTAAATTCCCTGTTCTATGTTTTCCTTGATTTCCTTTGCAGGATTTATCGAAAAAGTGATCGATAAGTTTTGCATTTTATTAGCTAATACTATTTCAATCGTCGCATTTATTGTTTAAAAATTTGCTCTTGGGGAAGAGAATTTGAACCTGTAGAGGAAATAATATGATTGGTTCATGCATTACAAAGAAAACTGCATTAGTTTGTTATCAAATGGATTTAAAGTTCAATTACATACAACATTTGGACAAAACAATTTACAAAACATGGTTTCATGCTTTATAATTTTTCGTCTAGTTATCATGTATTTACTTCGTCACTCTTATTGTTATCGAATGTGTTAGTGCGATGAAACGACGGCTATGTAACAAGTCTTAAGATCCATACTTCTTTTCGCCTTATATATCTCCATTTACCGTGCAATTATTTTGCAAGCAAAGCCGGAATGCTTGTCTTTATAAGTCATTGGAAATCGCCGTGGCAGCAATTTTCCGGGAAAACTCAGGCAATTCCTTTTAATTCATAGTAGGAAGCATGTGAAAAAGGATTCATTTCTTGTCGGTATATAATCTCCATGGTGATATACGAGGGTAGTTTTTTGCTCGGCTGCGAAGGAATGTTCGTATATTTTTTTACCACGACAACTTATCACTCGTGACGCTTGGAATAGTTCTTGCGCGGGTTCGTACTTAACCATAAATTGCTCCTATCTATTGGAGCATTAATTTCCTTTATTTCTCCGTCCCTTCGCTCGCTATGCGTATCGCAGTGGTTGAGGTAAAAACTAGTTACCGCTTACGGAAGTATTTAAGCAAGGTAGACTAATGTGTACGCCATATTTTTCTGTTATTTGACACAGTGATGGGAATGGTTGCTTTTATATTCTTTGTCCTTAATGCCGGGTGGGAGGCTACTGTAAATTTACATATTTGTCAGGAATAAACTTTACGGACTCTTTTCGCCATCGAATAGAGAAATATATTACTTCCAATATCGTTCCGCTTCATTGCCATCGGTGCCTAATCATAATCAATACGATATAGTTAACGGTTGAAAAGCCGCAAAGGTTATGACATTTCTTTTTCTTAGCTTTTAATGCATCGCTGTGAAAGTCTGAGCACTACCTAAGCGTTCGATCAAAATCTTAATTCGCTCAGCATTCAAAAGCTATGATTAAGCACGGCAATGCATTTTCAAAATATGTCCCTGCGTCATGGAGCGAGAGCGGCTGCGTTGCAGTACTTTTTCCACTCCGATACCCGTTCTTTATTTCACTCATACAGAGGAAAGAATAGAAATCTCTCCATTTTTGTCAAGAATTTTTACTATATTTTTCATGACTCTAGTTTAAATAACATTCGCAAAAATAGTTTCGAATTCATCCTTCATAAATTTGTAGTTATTTTATATATGATCTTCTTGAATCAATTGCTACTTATTATTTAGGCGTTTTAATTAGTGCGCATCTTACTTTTCGGAATGTGAGGATAAAATAAGGCATGGAGGATGATGCTTTTCACAACTTTGATACTTACTAAAAAGTACAAAAGTAGCGAAAAGCATTATCTTCTGTGCCTTATTTTAATCTCACTACTCTTACTTTAATCTCTTCTTTTTCTTAATTATAATGGTACAATATAAAAAGCATTACTTACTTCATAGCATTCATATTCATATATAAGAAGGTACTGTCCGCGTAAGATTTTCAGTGGACTCCTGTGGCCATACTTCCATTTAAGGATTCTGTATATTAGTAATTCTCTTTTTTTTTAACGAAGTATCTTTAGATGGCAAGAGAACAAGCAGCATTAATTTTTCTTTGGATAAAAAAGACCAGGATTTTAGTGCTTTATCAATGAAACTAACCGAAACTCATCAACTCAATTTTGAAATTGAAAGCAAATAGAGTGTACAAAATCATTTCCAGGACACTAATGACACTAAAAAAATCACCGGGGACTGATGAAATGACAGTAATGTCCAGTTTTGACGGAGTTAATAAACAATTTCGATACCGAAACCTTCGACTATGCTGGTAAAATGTGAATCTGAAATTTACTTATCAGTGTTGAAATTTCCCTTTCATTCCCTACTTTCCTCTCACTTCAGCACTTTCTGGGGTTGCTTACTGTCTAATTCCCCCGTCAAGAATGACGGAACTTAATTTTGATTGATTATCATACCTTAATACATTAATTTATAACTCATTCGAACTATTAATTTACGAAATTTACTTTCAGCACACATTAAAGCTAAATTAATGAAACATTTTGAACAATATGCAACCCTTACAAAAGCCCGAAGTATAAAAAATTATTTTTAAACCTCAATTTTGCTAAAGCATCCTTTTTATTCCGTGATCTTTCCCTTTTCCCGCCCAACACTGAAAAACATCTTTATATTTACTCGCTTTATTCACCACTACAAAGCAACGTTTAACTGCGTGGACAAATCTGGCGCATTAAGAACTCCCACATGCACGTAATTTTTCCCTACCTTTAGAATTACAGAAAATTATCTTCTCTCCAGAGAGACAACTGTCTTCGTATTATAACTTTTATGTGGGCAAAAGCTACCAGTGGACTCACACGGGTAAATGCAGGAGCTTCAACAATCCCCTTGATCGTCAAGGGGATATGTTGTTTACAACCGCAACGTTATGCATACTTTTCGTCTTGAAATTTCGACTTCAAAACGAGATTCCATGACTAAAATAAGGGTCTCATTCAATTTTTCTTCTTTTGGTGCTTGTTTCAGTTTCATAGGAAACGCATTTCTCGTTTAATTCTTAAACAGAAATACACTGCAAACGATGAAAAAGAATGCGTATTTTTATGGGAGGTTTTTGAGGAATTTAGCGTCTAATCCCAGGATACTTTTGTGGACATAGCGAGAAAATTTAGTAGTAAATTAGGCCCTATTACGAATCCTGTTCCTTCATATTGCTATATGAAGGAATGGAATTGTAGTTATTATTTAAAAAAATTAGTTTTCAAGTGGATGTCTGATCCAATAACTGACTACACGACTGCGATTATTTTAATTAGTTACTGGCGAATTAGATTTTGAGGGAGAGCTTTCAGGCCATTCAATCAGTTGTCATTTTCAGAATAATTGTACGAATGAGGACGTTGCTATTCCGTGATAATGGTACAAGCGTTCAAACTTTCAAGAGGTGCTTTCACTTTTAAAAGTCTCAGATTTTTGGAAAACAGCCTTTAATGTACTGCTTACGAAACATACAATTGCTCGTCTATGAAGACAGAAAGACTTTTCGAAAATTAAAAGGAATTTGATTTAATTCGTGGAAAAGGATTCAGAATATTTCACCAAGTGAAGAATAGCTTATAACTAGGCTTACCATGCGTGCCGTTTTGATCGAGACAGTCCCGGTTTCAACGAATGGTCCCAGCTGATTTTTTCCTCATACTGATCAGATAAAAAGACTTGGAGAAATAATATAATAATTTAAAATACGGAGATTAAAGTTACAGAAATAATTAAAATTCAAAATTTTCCATGGTAGTTTCGCTGAACCTATTCATAGAGACAGCTCATAAAATTAACTACGTTTTAAGGCAATATCCTAGTTCTGTCCCGATTTTAGCAGCTCCAGAATTTAACATATCCTAAAGGAATAACAAGTGTGAAAAATAGCGACATGACTGGGACTCGAACCCAGGTCTCCCACTTTCCGGGCAGGTATTCTAACCACTGAACTACCGTGCCGCGTCTCTCTCACACTGTTAAGGGTTAAATGCTTTGTGAGCAGAACAGACAGACAAATTTATGTTATTCTTTTGGGATTTTCGTAGGTTTTACAACCTACTAAGTTACCTTCCTTTCCTTTATCCTTAACATATCCTGTTTAAGATCATCATAATATGGTAACCTTGGTTATATTAATTTATTATTATTCGTTAGAGCACGAAGAAAAGAATTTATTTGATTTTTACGTGGTAAAAGATAATGGTATGTAATCTTTAAGTAATCCTAGGATTCGAATGAAAACATCGCTCTCATTGAAAACAAGTCTTTCATTGGGCGTTGAATATCATGTCATCGCTTATATTAATTATTAAGGATTAAGAAAACTAATAAGCCTCAATCTAACCTTTAAATGAAGACGTTTTATTATTATTATTGTTGTATTTTCTTCTCAGGGTTTCTGCTGGAAAAAATTTATCTGTCCTTTAGAATGGACTAGGCTCCCGACATGGAGAGGGAATTCACCTTAACCCATGCGATTTTAAATTTTCTCGTTTAACTGATAAACTTACGCACAGTGTGACAAGTTTGCAATTGGACTGCTTTTTGTTCAGTGTGGATGACATTTCTCTCTAACCCAAGTATCTCAACATATTTTATTATGTTGCTTGACACCAGCCTTTCTGCAGAAATAACTAAAGAGATGACCTGAATGCCCGTCATTTCCAGATACTTTTTATCTGCCATGCAAGTTCTTCATATTTGTCCCTTTTCTCAGTTTTTCGGATGTTATGGTAGAGACACTGCTATGTCAATGAATATAGCATATTTGTTGGCGTTATCAAATAGTAAGATATCTGTTCTGTTACAATTTATAGTTTTATCGGTCAAGGCAGGTCTATCCCAATAGAGGATGATGTTTTTTTCTTCTCTGTTGTTTTCTTCTCTAAGAGAGAAACATGTTATATTTGTAATACGGTGCTATATCTTCATCAAAAAATTGATAATTCATACCCAGCTGTTGATGTACTAGCTTTGCAACCTGATTGTTTCTTCCCAAATATGCTGTTTCTGGTAGATTCGCTCATCCAGCTAGTATTCGAACATTTCAGATATGTTCAATGGATTCCTCCGTTTTGCCACATTTTCGGCACCTGTCTTGGACTTCCAACTTCAGGATGTGTTTTTGGTAGTTTAAGGTTTTTATGGGAACAGGTTAATATTAGCATACGGCAGTATTATTATTATATTAACAGCAGTCTTAAAATTTGTATTTTAAGAATTGCGCTGGATTCAAGTGAAATGAAATTTAAATTTATTTATATTCTGTTAATAGTTTTTTGAGAGCCTGCTTACATTTTTAACCGAGTCACTTGAATCTATAAGTTATTTCTATGTATTTGCCTTATTATATTATATTAAAGTTAAATGAGACCCACTGATTCCGGAATCTGCAAATAAAGAACAGAGGAAGCCGTATGCTCTAATACCATCCAGCACACTCCTAGCTTCTTGTTCCAGCGCCTTTTACATCTTTCTGAGATTGCTTTTGGCTTATGTAGAGTGAAAATGAAATTGAAGCTGGAGAAAGCTAGCGATTTATCAAGTCCTTCCGGAAATCGTTTTCAACATTGCTGAACCTCCCAACACGCTCTCAACCTCCATTTTATTCTCTCCCCATTTCTAGCGCACTTACTCATCCTCCACCACATTTCTCCCTTTTCCTTTTCTCTTTCGACGTCGTTTCTCTCTTCAGGAATGCATTCCCTATTCTTCGGGACCATTTCGCGAAAAATTCCTCCATCCCTTCCTTTTTCCACTTCATACCTTCCTTTCCGCATCGACCTCATTTTCCAAAGGCTCCAGACCTATTGTATCTCAACCATTTTTTTGAACGCTTCGCGGAAAGCGCAATAGAGGTCAGCACCTATTTCCTCAGAAGTTCGACTCACCTCATTCATTCTGTCGAGCGTTTTTCTCCCTCATTCGCTTCCTTTTCCCAGCTTCCGTTTTTTTCTTTTCGCCCCCTCTTACGCCCCGCCATTGTGTTTCTATCTCCATCTTTATTTATCGCCCGATCCTTTATGGCTCTGTAAAAACGAGTGTTGACTCTTGAGAGAGTTCTACTCCTCTTGGATGCAATATTCGATGAGCTTGAAGAAGTTATTGTGCTACAAGGGCCGGCCCAGTGTGTATTGGTGCCTCGGGCTACGTGTCACACAGGCTCCCCTTCCATATGGATAATTGTGGAGCATCCATCATTTCATAGCTTGATTATTCCTCGAGAGTATATTTTGGGTATTCGTTACAATTCATTTCAAAAATAATATGTATGAGGTAAAAATCATGGATGTTAATGCTGAAATTATTACCACTATCATGTTGGTTTCAGAAACTTATTTACTTTTTCATGAACACGTGTGTAGTTTCATGTAGATATGTCAACTCATTTGTACATTTACAGCTGTTCACAGCTGTTTACAGCTGTTTTACAATGGAAAAAATTGAATATTAAAAATTGAATTGAAATGATTGTTAAAATTGTATAAGGACTCTTCGCCTTCAATTAGAACATTAGAAAGATGGGTTGCTGAGTTCAAACGTGGTCGTGCAAGTTTTGAAGACGATCCACGTGAAGGACGGCCAAAAAGTACGTCAACCACCAGAAATCGTAGCAAAAATACAGGATATGGTTTTGAAAGATCGTCGATTAACCAAGAGAGATTTAGTAGAAGCCCTAGGCATCTCTTTAGGCAGTGTGAGGATTATTTTGGCTGAGGTTTTGAGTTTGAGAAAGCTGTGTGCACAATGGGTGCCGCATTTGCTAACAATGGAGCAAAAGCGCATTCGAATGCGACATTTGGAGCGTTTTAGAAAGAATAAAAAGGACTTTGTCCGTCGTTTCATCACTTGGGTCTACCACCATGATCCTGAATCAAAACAAGAGGCTAAAGAGTAGTGTGAACTTGGGACTTCGGCTCCGAAGTGAGTTAAGGTCCAGAAATCGACCAAAAAGTTGTTAGCATCAGTTTTTGGGATGCAAAAGGAATTTTATTCGTGGATTACCTCCAAACAGGTGAAACAATAAATTCAGATTATTGTTGTAACCTTTTGGACCAGCTGGATATAAATATTCGTGAGAAAAGACCCGGTTTATAAAATAAAAAAAATATTTTTCATCAAAACAACGCACCCTCTCACAAAGCTAAAAAAACCATCAAGAAAATCAGTAAATTAAAGTACGAATTGTTGCAACATCCACCCTATTCGCCAGATTTCGCTCCTTCTGACTTATGGCTATTCTCATATCTCAAAAAATTCATGCGTGGTAAACGATTTTCATCAAATGAAGAGGTAATAGAAGCCGTGGAAGCGTATTTCGACAGTCTTCCGGTTTCTCACTTTAGGGATATAATGCATAAATTAGAAGATCACTGAAACAAGTCTATTGAAGTTCAGGGAGATTATATTGAATAAGAAAATGTATTTCAAACCATTAAGTCGTGTTTTTCTTATCGAACAATAAAACTTACTGAACAACCTAGGCCGTATAATATGATCTATTCTATCAATGGATATAAATATTATTATTATATATTATTAGCTATTATCATACGCGTTCTGTCTTCCCTCTTTTCCAATATCTATAGTATATAATAAAGTTATAAACTAACCTATGCTGCATAATAAGCAAGATAAGGGCTGAGGTAGGTTGTCAAAGCTTTCCTAATCGAGCCAGAGTGCTATTGGGTTAAGAGGTCTCAGTAAATACTCATCTCTATGATTAACATCTCAGTCACTTGACGTTAAGAATTACATTATCATAGCATTCAATGAGGAGTGACTAAGACAAACGCTTTTATGCAATTTCATTCTTACCTCATTAGTTTCTATATTTATTATCACAATCATTTGCAAAACTTTGATGACATTGAGTGATAAAATATACATTTTTTCATCCAGTTCTAACGTACAAAGAAAAATACTGTATTCATCAAGCTATGCTACCACAATAGGTATTATGATTTCGAAACTTCATTTAGTTTCCTTATCTACAAATCCTTACCGATCCATTTTCTTCCTTCCTTCTTTTGATTGAAGTTCCTGATGATGAGGTGGGTTCTACATTGCCGAAGCTATTGGGTAGAGATGAAGGAAACTAAAGCGGGCCCGTCTCCCAACAGGTACATGAAGGCACCTCCCTTCTTCATTTGGTATCAGTACTTTCGTCAAACTTTCTTCATTACGATTAACACCCTCCCCTGCCGGATTGATGATTAGGACTAGCCGGTGATCAGGAGGGTCGCGTAAATAACAAGAACAGAGAAAATTTCAAATATAAGGCAATGGAACGACATCTCAGGCTAACGAAATTTTCGCTAACAAAGAACTTTTGCTGTTACTCTGACAACGAATATGGGTCTGGATAGCGAATGTTTTGGAGAATGCGCAGGCAGAATCATCTCGAAAGTAACAAAAACGTATTATATTCCTTCATCCTTGCTTGCGAGCTACTGGTTGTGATCGTTTTATTTGTGTTTCTTATGTGTAATTCATCATTCATAACCCCAGTAATTCATAATCCTGCAAGCTAAGGTGATCAAGCAATGAATTATCCTCTTTAACTGAGGTATAGAGACTGAGACATTTAAATCTTCACTATTATCGAAGTAAATATTCATCTACTCGTCTGATTAATCATTATTTTCTGAATCCTTTAAAAATATTGGAAAAATTTAGTACTTCCGTAGTAAACTTTTTTCAGATGTTTATCAGGGAGCGGGTCAATTTTATCCGGAAGGGAATTTACAAGGATATTACTAATAAAATCCCTAATCAGGATCGCGTCCTTGCACAAGCAGGAGAAACACGGTCTTTTAAAAGTTTGAGTCTTTCCTAATGTCGTCGCAGCGTAGATTGGAAACAGCAAGTAGGTTTTATAGGGAAATGGAATAAAAGATAAAGCTTTGGAGAAGAAAACAGTTTGTAAAAATAATAAAGCTGTAATATAAAATCGTGGCCAAAGTTAGATATTCTACATGTTTTGCCAAAAAAACGTGAACGTATTTTTCTTAGTAATTCCCAGCTTAAAGCCGAAGTACTGCTGTTTTATGAAAATAAGATAGAATAAATATATAGTGTAGAATAAGTTGTGAGGGTTTGATTTGAAATGAATGTAGTTGGAGGTTATAAAGGAAGAAACAGAGAACAAAGCTAAGACTTAGATGATAGGAGATACACAGCGGAGAGGTGGTTATTAAGTGAAAAAAAATTGCGACAGTAAGAAATTATAGGGCGTATGAACTTACTGTGAAGTGAAAAGCTCACGTATAAGAAGAGAAGAATACTCATTTCATACATTGTCACTGGAGTGTTTATGCTGAGTTTCTATGATATCGCCTCTTTCTAACACGGAAGTGAGACTAATTGCGGTGCGAACGACGAAGGACGAAGTATATTCGCCCACAAAACTGGGACAGACAGATTTTTTGCTTCACTTCCGTGTCCCTCTGATTGATGAGCGAGCACATCCTTAAAAGAAGACGGAGACGGTAGCCACTGCCCCGTTTTTCTTCAGCGCCGAGCGGATCTCGCTTGTCTGAGGAAAGCGCAGTAATAGCCGAGGATAGAGACAGCCGACGGTGGAGACAGTAAAATAAAGCCACTTGATGTGATGGTGGCGGAAGACAAACGAGCTGTGAATCGAGAGGAGATGGACTCGATCGTTAGTTTTCTCTTCCATAAATTGAAGACTGCTGGATAATATTTAAGAACAGCTGTTGCTGTCCTCTTGTGTTGATGCTTCGCACACTTGTCATTTTATTCTCGCACAATGCATCAAGACACTTCAATGGGTTGAAAATGAACATGTCATCGGCTGGAATAACATAAAATGATTATATTTGAACCTTTCCACGTCGTCGAAACCTGGTCGTGCTGAATAAAACCGTTGTGGAAAAGTACAAATATAATCATTATTCTGAAGACGGAGTTCCACTAAATATCGCTTACCAATTTTAATTTTACTTCATCGCCCAGCACTAAATTAATGTTGAGATATTTAGGGACAATGTTTCATACATAAAAAATATGATAGCCCTCTCGTAAGGTTTTCTAGCATTACTTGTACCTTTTCGGTCACATTTGCGGATGATTTAGTTTTGTGTATTTTGCCTGAGGACTAAAGGGTCTTGTCAAGATAGTGTTTGGACACTCCTAATTATTTTCTCCTTGTCTTTATACATTTTCTAACGGGAGCCAAGACGTTAGATTTTGAATCATCAGAGAGTGCTGAAACCAGTGCTTATTTTATAACTCAATTGCGTAAATCATGAATAATTTATATTTAGATGAAAGCGAAAGTTAATTTAAAGTTATTTTAATAAGCTATGACACTTCACGACTGTAGACAAAGGCAGACACATGGAGAAATGTTTATCAGAGTTATAGTAATAAAATGTGGCACTTTCGATAATGCTCAATATGTGCTAATACTTTGAACTAATCTGATAAGTATAGTAAAATAAATAAATGTTATATAGATATAGTATTTATCAATCAGAGTGTTTGCTTTTGAAGATTAATTTATCCATTATGGTCGCGGATATAAATGGCTCAAAGTAGATTTCTTTATTGAATCTGCCCTTGAATTAAAAGTTTATCCTATTTCTGCTGGTAACTCTAGGAATATACGTGTATTAAAAACGTGCAGAAATAACGATTGAAAATTTTGAACTAGTGTAATTCAGCTTTACTTTTACTTAGCTCCTTAAGTCTGTACGCAGGAAAATAATATGCGGCATTCGTTTTCCCAAAGCTAAATAGTAATTGGTGTTATTTATACAGTTCTGCTCAAACGTTTGAAATAAATTAGACAAATAAGATAATGGGGACAATGGAGGGTTTGTGTAGAATTTATACGGTGGATAATACGGGATTGGCTACAGCGGAACCAAGAGCAAAGAAAGAAGTGGGATGGATAAGGGACAGAGAGGGAAGATAAGAGAGTGAGAATGAAGGATAAAGAAATCCCAGAAGAACACACAAAAAAAGATACTTGGGAGGTGGGAAGAGGCTATAGGGTCACCATGACGTAGAAAGGATTTTGATAGAGGATCGGAAAGAGGGGAAAAGGAGGAAGATGGGGATGGGAGAGAACATTGGTGCGGAAGCGGTATTCTCTCCCTCTTTTTCTACTATCTTCTCTCTCTCTCTCTCCTTCCCACCTTTACGGTAGATTTAACAACGGGGCTAGCTTGCGGTTTCCCTTCTGCTAAACCTACCCATCTTCTCGACCGCACGCCTTCTTCCATCTTCTTCCCAAAACGTCCGAAAGTGTTTGCTCAAAAACTCGGAGTACACAGAGCGCGAAAGATTTGCTAAATGCTGATAATAGCTTAACAGGCGTAGCACTTAATTGGCTTTTGGTTTCATATTGTCTCTGAGATTTATTTTCGGAATCGCGTGCGGACATACAAGCTCCTGGTTCTATATCTTAAATACTGTAGAATGAAGAAAAGACTAACTTTTTCCTCGACGATTTTCAGGGAGAAATCAGTAGGTTTCGAGCATTCCAGTATGCAGTAGGACAAGCAATCGTCATTACTGGTGAAACCTGATCGTATTCTTCTATTAATAATCGTTGCAGAAAAAGTAAAAGATTTTTTCCTCATTATACATGATGGATTCTCACGACAAATTGCCTTTTATTGTGAATTATAATTGAAATACCGTCCATCTCTTCGCCTAGAAGTTGAGGTCAAGAAAGATTTCCACGTTCAGCACGTTCACGTTCCATTTTCAAACTCAAGCACTCAAGCAACAAAGCACGTTCCATTTTCGAACTTCACGAAAAAATTTGTATACGGCTCCAACAGATGTAAAGTACGTTGGTTATGTATAAAATATTTTAATATTTTTATGAGTAAGGATTTCCTGCCACCATGTTTAGATATATAGAATCACAGGAAAACGGGTAAGGGTGACTTCGCGCAAGATGGTGCGCACCCAGGAAAATTCCCAAGGAAGAATGGACTTGAAAAAAGAAAATAAGAATCGAACCCTGGTCTCCCAATTGCCGGCGAACGATGCCACTATGTGGACGAAATCGCAAAGTCCTTGCCCACAAAGTCTCCCGAATGGCTTGGAGAAATGTCCTGCCGGGTTAGCTCAACGGACAGAGCACCGAACCGGCTATTGGGAAACCCGGGTTCGATTCCCGGTCCCGTCAGTCTTTTTTCAAGTCCATTCTTCCTTGGGATATATAGGATGATTTTCGTGTCTTTCGAAGAAATATACCTACCTTTCATTCATCTTATTTTTATACAGTCTTGCACATACCTGCGACAGTATGAAAGCTTATGAGCTGTTGATGATGCTGTATCAAAACTTATACAGTAAAGCCAACTTAATTCACTTTTCAGGAGACAGACTAAAAACTGCGTCATAAGCGGAATAGCGTTTTATCCGGGATATTACTACTTTTAATCTCCTGAGCGTTTCACAAACAGTAAAGAAGTGTTTATTTGGCTCTTTAATTTTCAAATGGAAATTAAAAATGAAAAGAATCTTCTGTGATATTGCGTGTTTGCTGCAGATGAGGATGGAATATCCGGAGTCCGCGAAATTCTGCTCTATGAGATTGAGTGCCTTTTAGTATTGTCTCTGAAGAATGGTTAGTTTTCTTTCACAAACCTAATGGTTTCTTATAATATTATTCATAACGCCATTGTGCTTATTTAAGCGGACTATTTACTTTCATAGCAGTCTAGTTCAGCGAGGAAAGCAAATAAATACCTTGCTTCTCATTTTTTCTAGTATGACTTATTTCCTCTTCATAACTTTTCGCAGCTAATGGTAGGGGGGATCAATACGCTGTAATACGCCAGATCTCTATTTCTTATAATGGGAAAATGGAACTATTTTTCTAATGGCGAATTCAAATGAGAGGGATTACACTCAGCTTATTTGTTTTACCCTGAACTAGAATCTTCCCCGGTGACGTTCATTGAAATTTGATGTTTATCCAACCACCTAGAAACATCTGAAACTGGTTACAGGTGTAGGTGAGGTACTTTTCTTACTGAAATACTTCGTGCTAAAAATAATTAAAAGTTATATTTTTCTTAGTCTATCTTAGTACTTTATTTTGACAAAACTTTGGCTGCTACTTCCTCCACCTTTTTATTTCAATTTCTGAAAGTTCTTATATGGAAATCCCTTTTCGTTAATGGGAAATCTTTACATGGAAAATCCGAATGGAACCTCAATTTCAAGCGACGTTGAAATAAATGTAGATTCTCAAGAGGAAGCTCTGAGAAAACTTCGGGCATTTCGCACAAATGTCTACAAAATCATTTCTGATTTTATGGCATCTCACTTCGTTTCTTATTTTATTTTCTATTCCATTTTGATATCGTATGATGAAAATTTTTTATTCTTGTTATTCTGTTTGAAAGGAACTGATTTTCTCTATGCTTTTTCTATATAGTTACATGTAAATAGTTCATCTAAACCTTATTAACATATATAACTTATAACCTTACATTCCATATTACATTTGTGTAATATACATTTGTGTTATGGGCTTTATCAGCAGGATATAGAAAATGTCAAGGTGCTTTGCTAATGAAGAAGTAAATATGAAGAATAGATAATGCACAGAATTACTAACTAATATAGCTCTTCAAGCAGTGAATGAAGGGTGAAGTTTACCGAATTCGAAAGAAAGAAGAAACATTAATCGGGCGCACGATAAGACACAATATTCTCGTGAAAAGTTTATTGGTAGGAAGGATGCATTGTAGATGGAGACGTATGATAAATAACGACAGATGGGTGACTGTTATTATTAGTTAGGATTCGTGAGAAAAATCATCCGTTACAATACGTCTTTATTCACGGCGAGATCGATATATAATTTACCTAATACTAAAATTACCCTGCAGTAAACATCTCGTTTTGCTTTCGTAGGGAATAGCAGATCTGGTGATGTCACGACCAAAATAAAATCATCGGTCAGAAAATACTGTAAAATATTGCAATGTTAAGTATCAGTCATTTCTATCTCTTGACTTAATGGTTCTATTCTAATTTGCATGCCTTCTTCGAATCTGCACTGTTATCTATTTATAATAATAATAATATTAATTAAACGCTAAAATTAACTTATATTTAATTTAAAAGTCTGTGATTATGGATATCGGCCACTTAATTAGAACATTTTTAAATTTAACATTCCCAATGCCGTCATACCAATGCCAATAACGCCGTCATTTTGTGGCGAGAACGAAATATAAAATGATAATAATAATAATAATAAACGACTATATTTCAGGGCGAGATTGAGACTAGTTGATGTCTTCATACAACTAACCCTATTATTAAGTACTACAATTTTTACTCTGCATACGTCAGATATCATCTTATATGTCACATATTAATTAAAAAAGCTATTTCAGTCATCAATGTTATAGTTTTAATTATTTTAATACACAAGTTTGCCGTGCAAGATTGGGAAATACAGTTCTAGAGGATATAAAAGATTTTGTAATGACTCCATCTTATATGAATTCATACCGAAACCGCTAAAATCTCTGTTCCTCGGACGTTTTTAAATTTGAATTTTGAAGAACTAACAAACGAGTACTTTTAATCGATTAACATACGTATCGTGGAAGACTAAAGATTGCACGGAACTGCTCCAGAGGATATATAAGATAACACGCAAAGAAAATGGTTCAGGTGATTTGGCACGATAAGGCGTGCACCTAGGATAATTCCCAAGGAGAAACGGACATGAAAAAAGTCTGACGGAACCGGGACTCGAACCCCGGCCAGTTGGTTGCTCTATCCATTGAACCATCCCACGAAAACATTTCTCCACGCCGTTTGGGAGACTTTGTAGGCAAAGATAAAGTACAACCTTCAGATAGAGAAAGAAGATTAATGACGATAAAGCGAATTAATTAGGGAGAGATTGAGTCTCTTTTTACATTGAACCTTTAGTCAATTATAATTTAAAAGAAAGTAGTGGCTTAAAAAAGAAGAGAAGTAAATTAATTTGTGGGTTTAGAAACTTTAGTATGGACTCCTGAGAAATTGAAGATGAGTGGGTAGTGATCTCAGAATTGGAGCAGTTATATCGATCAATTTAAGAGAAACATAAACGTGTCGCAAGATCTCAAAGTTACCAGCGCAACGTTTCTCCGCAGCTTGAAAAGGTCCGCGAGGGAAACGAACGAGACGATGATACAAGTCTCTCCAAGTGTCCTTTCGCGGATTGCAGGATGACCCGCGACGTCCTCTTTCTTCCTTTTGCCTCAAGCCCTTTACGACCATAAAAAACACCTCTGCGCCATTGTGTTTCCCGTCTCTTAGCAACAACTCCGCTACCGTTTATTTTCTTTGCCCCTTTGTCGTATTTGCATACGAACCCAATTTACTGATATTGCGCCGCGGTGTGTCTCAATGTCTGGTTATTTTTTTGACTCATGGACGCTGGAAGTTTTTGCAATTTTGCGGCCCTGCTCTTTTCTTCTCCACGCGGGATAATTTATTGGCGTAATAGGAAGTTTTTGCTCCGGGAGGAGTTTTGTTAGAGAAATATATTTATGGCCGCGCATAAAGGAGTCGAGAGTATTTTTAGAGCTGAAGTGAAAGGTCTTTGCCGCACGGTATATGTGCATTCTTTTTAATCTCGATCTCTAAAGAGTGGCAATCGTATTTTTTGCCGCAGTAATGAGAAACAAAAATATAAAGTAAATGGGGCACATTTGTATGTCCAGCTGGTTAAATACATTTTTGGACATTGTAGATGAGCTTTTTAGTTATTGTTTAAGAGCTTAAAAGCTGAAGATTAATTTTTAAAGTGAAAATGTTTGTCCATAAGCGAGGAGAAATTTAATTTAAACATTTATCTACAAACGTTTCTCCAAAAATTTCTCCAGCTCTTTCTTGACGAGAAAGTCTTAAAGAAAGTTAAGGAAGAGTAAGAAATCTACATATTGTTAGCTTATTATGCCAATTTGATCGAAGTGTAATTAGCTTGGAAATTAATCGTTTTATTTGCTTCTTTGGGACGAATATAAAGTAAGTTTTCATTCCGCGGGGGTGAAAGGAATTGAAAAATGACAGCATATTTAAATGCCCTTCAAAGTTGGAAGGCGCTTGGAATACATTGCGTCGACTGTAATTGATTCATTTCTTTACTTTTCCGAGTTCCTCACAAATATACATTTCTTAGACTATTTCTGGAGAGGCGTGAACAATAACAGTAGACGAGCTCTCTCAACCATTCCCTAAGCAGAAAACTTCGAGTAGCCGGGACTCGAACTCGATACCTTGGGGTTGGAGGACTGGCATGCTAACCACTCCGCCGTCACCACAGGCCGATTTCTTATTGCAGCCCCAATATTAATTTCTGTAAAGAAAAATCTTTTGGTACATCAATGCTTCACAGCAGCTTCACTTTTTCATTCTCGGTTATTTTTTTTTAGTCGTCGTTTTTAGCTCCCCTTCATGACGATTTATCTACCTGAATAAAAACTGAAGCATTTATAATGATAATAATGTTACGATAATTATATGACATTAATAATAACATTACCTTATCATTAATTATATAATTATAATACTATGACATTATCAATAGTATGACATAAATAATGATAATAATGTCCAATTGATTTTAGCTAATTCGATATTTTTATCACAGGATAATTTTTTATCGCTTTTTTTAACTCTAATTCAAATAAATCGAACATGAATTCAAATAAATTTTGACATGTGGAGTGATATAATGGATAGCATGTCCAATTTACACATTTTTAAGCCGTTCTTTCCACGTTTTATGCTGTACCACATATTCATATCGTTCACTTAAGTAAATACTATTTTCTATTCACATTTATTCGCAAATTGACCGGCACATGGCTTTTCCCACGAGCGGAATTCAGAATGGAACCGTCCCCACTATAGCTGTATATGTACACTTGTTTAACAAAGTTCCGCAATGTATTCTTTTGTCACGGTCAAATGGCCGCGTTTGACAATATGGCAACACGAGAAAATGCATCCAAAATGGAGTAAATGAGCTTTTACGGTATCTCTATTAATGGAGTCGGATCGTCGATGGTCTACTCATTCATGGCGCATGATTCGTCAAATGCAGCTCTCGAGGCGACATCCTCGGATTAGATTTACTACACATATCGACCCTTTCAAGCGATGGCGGCGATCATCCGAAAGTTAAAAGAACGTCCGAATGCCGAATTCGTTTTTTATTCCGAAATCACGTCAGGAATAATAACTCCGCGCGGAACGGCCAACTTTTTAGCAATCGCGTTCGGAAGCGACATTTTTTACATTCGCTCGCTTTATTTCCGGGAAGCGAAACGACACGAGTTCCTCCGATTGAAAAAAACGGAACTGGGCGCGGAAAAAAATCTCCAGGAAACATAAAACTTGGGCGCGCTCCTCCCTTCTTTTGTCAGTCGGAAGTAATCCACTCGGATTAAAATCTGGGCTTGTTGCGATGCACGTTGTCTCGCGGAATGGATGCACCGCGCGGCCATTCCGCCGAGTTTTTTTTATAATGGCCTCATTGCGAGTTTTTATTTGTCGTTTCCTATGGCATTGTATCCCGCAGGGGCCGTGGAAGGGAGAATGGAGGGGAATTAAAAGGGTTGAAGGGTTAACTCGCTATGCGCACCAAAAGGGGCCCGGGTGGGGGCTTCGGTGCTCCATGTTGTTGGCCTGATTGGGTGATTTACCGCTCGAACCGTGGTAAAGGGAACAATGCGGCTGGCCCCAATTTCGAACGCGTTGTTACCTCCTGCCTTTGTTTCCAGCTCCGATTTTTCCGCATCGTCCCTCTTCACTATAATTTTTTACGCGGTATTTTTACCCTTCTCTTTCCACCGTTTTCTTGCGCGCAAGATTTTTTACCCGGCGATTTTACCGAATTTTCCTCCGTTTTTTCTCGCGGAATGACCGCTGTCTCTTTTTTGTCTCCCTAAACTATTTCGGTTACCAAACAAGATCTTCTCCCAAATTCTGCCGACAGGCTTTTTCCCGCTCTTGGAAGCGTGCGTGACCGGACGATGCATGCCCTCGAAAGAGCCATCCTTGCGGATTTTGCAGGAGGGGAAATAGAAAGGGTTAGGGGAAAGTGAGGACGAGGGTGGATGTATCTCAAGAATAGGAGCAATTGCGTTCAAACAATCCCGTTCAATTCTAGCTCTTCAGAACGTGCGGTATTTTTCTTATTCAGTGTTCCATCGAACTATGTATCATTTCCATTCCGCAATCAATATTGATTTCCTATATACCACATGCATTTTCGGTCCTGTTAATTCTAAAAAAAAACGCTAGTATCTTTTAACTATTCTTTCTTTGTGATACAGAAATCATATAAAAATAAGAAGCAATAAAGTGTACAAACTTCATTCATGGCAATGATAGCGTGAAAGTTGAAAGATTTACGGGCAATTGTTGTTGAATAATTTTTATTATTAATTATTTATTTTTCAACTTTATTTTTACATTTTTTTCATATATCATTATCAGAGTTTTCATTATAATATATTTTTTTTCTTTGAGAATGGGTTAAATGCAAGACGGGATTGATAGGTAACAATTTCTCCTGAGGTGAAAAAGAATGAATGTAATTGTTCATTCACATTTCCTTTCGTTAGTGAGCCTTATAAAATGTTTCACAAGCATTTATTTACATACAGATATGTCTTGTCTTTTAAAACTCGTGCATTGATTAATTGTAAGCTCGCTTGTGTAACTAGTTTGTCTTATACCCCTTAGGGATTTTATTATTTTGTTACTAACTGTTAACGCTTCGGTTATTTCTTCCCAAGTTAAAAACACCATTTTCCTGTATTCATTTTTAAATTTTCTGGAATTGGAAATCAGTTATCAGTAAACAATTTGAAAATATAATCGATGAATTGCGACACTTTTGGAAAATATACTTCAATCCTGTGATGCCGATGCATTATGTTACATGATTATATGTTGTCGTGATTCACATCTTACCTGTTTCCTCTATTTCCTCATCTCTCTCCTTCAAACCAAAATACTTCCCTTATCTGTTTTGACTTAAGACGATGTTAAGGTACGCTGCTCTGATACTCTCTTTCGTTTCCGATCCTTATTACATCACAACGGTGAAGGAAACTTACTTAATGCTTTCACCTGTCGATCGAAGCGTGGTTTAATCCTTGCGTCCGCTGTATACGCGTGCGTCGACCTCAAGTGATTAGCTTGGGGATGATTGTAATGCAATGGCAAGGGCAGATCTCTGTTTACCGTCTGAGTGCATTTGCCTCTGAAACAACGCCGTTGTTGTGGTGACCAGCAAAGCATGCGAACCGAATACTGTGTGGAGCGGCGGCTGGTGGGAAATCACAGGCTGTCGCCAAATTTCAAAAGATGTTTCATCTGTATAGGGAAAATGAAATGGAAAGGATGGTGAATAAAATGATGAAATCATAAGTATCATGACTATAATTGTCGATTTCGGTGGCGTAATGATAAGCATGCTACCGTACTATCGCCAAAGGCCCGTTATTTTCTAGGAAGGGTATCCCATTGCAGTTACTCTATGAATGAATGTTTACGGGATCATTAGTAAAGAAATAACAAAAATATTCATCCTTGTGAAGCCTTAGGCCTATGTCTACTTCTCCTATTTCAGATCACTAAAAAAACTGTCACTTCTAGAGGAAGCAATGGGACATGACCTCTTTTTAACCCAACACTAAGCACATGTGCAGGGGCACATGAATTAGTGTAACTAATTACTTCATTATGTTTGGAAGAAATTTCATTTTAATTACCCCACCTATAGGAAGCTTCGACGGAAATAATGAAGAGAGTTATTCTTAAAATATTTATTGTAACAATCATGAAAACAATTGTCACATTATTTCGTATAGTTATGTTTCATTGCTTATTTATTTAGCGTATTACATCAAAGTCAATTTTTAAGGTATTTGTATTTTTTGTTGAGTGTGCATAGTTAGTCATATTAAATGCGTGTGTTGTATAAGAGACGTGCAAATAAATGTAAAATTTTGACAGACCAGGTGAAAAGGATTAAAAATGAAACGAAGATTTCTTTTTTATTTATCAATATTAATACCTTTTCTGCAGCCGATGCAGATGTCTTTAAAAGGATAAAGGTGCCTAATGAAATCAGATTACTATTCAGTGTATGAGCGTAGATGGGCATTCTCTTAGGATTTGCTATATTTTCTGCCTTGGTTCGCTACAATCGCATTTGTATCCTTGGAGCTATTGATTGCACTGATATATTTTATGGATCAATAATTCAGTTTTTCAGTTCAGGAAATTTTCTCGTGCTGAAAAATCGTCGCCAAAATATTTAGATTTAAATTTTTCCTTCTTTTGCATTGTATCCATATTTTCTTTATTTTTGTACCGTAATATTAGTATACACGTCATTGCATTGCATTGCTCCTTATTTTTTTCTACTTCTATTCTATACATACAGTAATGTCCTGCAAGCTCCCTTTCGGTCTGTGACAGGGGTATTATTTAAGAACTATTCTATAATATCATACATGCGACTCATTGCTAACTTATGAAATGTAATGCGGGACTATTACGTTTATCTGCCCTAAAGAAAGACATGTATGAACCTTCTAATTTCAAATAAAATGTTATCTTACTCGGCCCCTTTATGCATTCTAATAATTCTATTGTGTTCGTAATAGGAGGAGAATCCGATTCTTAAAAGTATTATTTTACGATCCTTTCGCCACTGCTAACGAATTGCTTGGAATGTAACATGAAAGTTTCTCTTAAACCTCAAACATCTCATTCAGATAGACGTAGGACGAGGGCCAATTCATTCCGAAAGCAGCTCATTTTCCTCAACGGCATCTCTAGTCCCTCTAAACACAAGGCTTGCAACAACTTCTCACTCCACCCGCGTATTTTTCGAGTAATCTCCTCGTAGTCTATTCGTTTCCTTCATGGTGGCCACTGTTCTCCTTATCTCTCAGATTCCACGCGTAAAATTACCGAGATTTCTTTAACTTCACATTCGCAGCCATAATTCAGTGCATATGATACTTTTCTACATTTCCATTTATTTCAATATAATCTTCTTTTATTCAAAGTGGCTACGGACTAAATTGGGCTATTTAATTTCAGGAAATTTAGGAGGATAATCATGATGAATCCAGAATAGGACATTCAAAACATCGTGAATATGATGATCTATAATATATAGTAAATATCGTGGTTTATATATTTGCTCCTCATGTAATTTTTTCGTCGCCTGTTTTTAATTTTAACTTTTATTTTTCTGTTTTTGTGGGTTCGTCTCATCCCCCTTCTTGAGTGGGTGTTTTCCCGCAACGTGGGTTTTTCTCGAACACCCTCAGTTATGGAGATTTCTTCCCACACACAAAATCTGTTTTTAGTTTTTTTGCGTATTTATTTTTAAAAATTTGTAGTAATGGTAAATACTGATAACCTCGCTATTAAAGGGTCCAATAATGATAATATTCTGTCCACTTTGAAAATGCAAAACGTTAGGAAAATAGAGTTGAGATGGCTGGAGGGCAAAAGAGAGAACTTAATGTAGATCACGAAGCCCTCAGTCTAATAAATAAACGGTGAAATTATACTGAGTAGCTGATTCTTAATTTTCGTATAAAATAAAAAATATGATGATATGTTATTGATATGTTTTAACTTCTATTCAACAACATAGCTAAAATTTTACGTTGACACTTGGAAATGACAAAATACAATTTTTCTATACGGCTTTAGAGAAGTGTACAACCATTTATTTATGTATTTCCAACGATTAAATTGAATACAGAAATGGAACGTTTCAATCAACTCCGAAATCATCGCGATGAAGAAAATTATAAAATAATACCCATATATGGTTTAAACATCAATCTGATGAAGGAAAGCCAACTCCTCTGGGGAATAACTTTTTGGAATTTCATTTTAAAAAACAATTAAAGACTAAATACTTTCTGCATTATTACTTACTCATAGGGAAAATTACGGCAAAAAGTCTCCACACATTTCAACTAAAAAGATTCATTTTCAGAAAAAGCACCTATCATCCAAACTAAAAAGTCTCGATGAAATTGTATTATTCCGATCCAGTTATTTAGGAAAGCTCCAAAACTGCCTCAAGGGATACTTGGTGGATTTATAGAAAAATGTTTTAAAAATTACATTATTACACGTAAATAATTACACTTTTTATTCGTATTATGGCCTCAGTTCATAAATGCTCTTTAATCCTTTTCTACGTGTAATAAAGAAAGTTTCTATTCAATTTTTCAATCCAGAGAAGTATTTGAATTATAATTACTTCCATACTTCTACAATAGTCTTCACACCTTAAACAACGAGGAGCTGAAAAGACGGAGCACTATAATGTACATAACGAAGTCCCCAAATACTCTATATCCGAGCAAAACAAATAGATGATATTTTCTTCATATAATAAGAACACAATAGTAGTAACACATTAATAATTAAAAGGCTTCCCTTCCTTTCAAGGCGCATTCAATTCAGCTACCTCCCTAATTCAAGCTTTTGAGTAGCTACCTCTGTTATTGTACAATGGATAATCGATCAAGATCCATTTTTTACTTCGAGTAGAAACTCATCGAAAGCATACTCAGCAGCATGAGAGAATACCTTCACATCTATGAGAATAACTCATGGCTTTCGTGGCTGACCTCGCAGTTTGAGCGTAAAATCTTGGTGGTCCCGGAAAATTCCATACTGAAGCTTTACTTAAGTCGGACTACAGAGGGAAAACATTCAGAATTAATTCATGAAGTTGGTTTGGGCAGTGGCGCTCTGGTATTATGCCCTAGAGCCAAAGAAACAAAGTTCTACTTCGCTTGACTTCAAGAGGAGACACGAGGAAGAGGAATAGAAAAAACATCTGAAAGAGAATTGGAGAACAAGGGTGGAAGGAAATGGCCAGAATCGATTCCGGACGAAGAGGTAATTCAATATTTAAGCAGAGAAAACTGCCGGTTATGCCGTCTCCTTATGGTCCTTATTGCTTCAAATGCATATGCAAAAGGGTCGTAAAATTGAGTCTGCCAGATCTGCGGCGAATTCGACGGTAACCTTCCTTTAAATGTGGAGCAGTTCGCACCGCCGCAGTCCTATTCAGAGTATGAAAAGAGGAAAAACAGCTTACCATGTACATTACCTGAGTCTCTCATGGTAAATATCTTAAGAGGATATAAAAACGTGAGGGAGTACGGGCATGTGAACACATTCACTGACTATCATAACATATCATTATAACGGAAAGAAATAAAATAATTCCTGCGATAAAAAACTGAAATAAAGAATTAAATTCGAAGTCAAGAAAGCGGATTATTTCTGTTCGGTATTATTGAGAGTTCCGCTTGCCGAAAGACGGCTTACGGAGTGTTTTTAAACCTCTAATTCATATACAGCCGTGTTCCAACCTTCTCTTTCTTACANTGTAATTTCCCTTTGGCGTTTTATCGAATTATTAGATATAAATTTCCCTTTTGGTCAAACCATTTCCATCACATATCAGCTCTGTCATTCGCCTTAAAATTTAATCGACTTTGTGTATTTATGAAGCATTACCTTATTGGCGTAGGTGGCCGCCTATGTGGTAGGCGACACATAAAACTGAGGATAACAAAAGGCGATTGAAGCGTAGTATCAGCCATAGTACCTTATTTTCATATTGATCGGTTCAAGTATTAGCCCTAACTTGCTATCTCCCAAAAATGTGGGTGACTATGATCTATTTTCTACAAATATTGTCAGTATCTTATATATTTGGCCGTGGCAGGAAAGAAATGAGATGTGTATAGGAATCTAGAGGAATGGGTGATAGCTGGAGAGAATGCGGCAATTTTCTGAGCGAGTTAAGTGAGGGGAAATGGATTAGAAATAAAACCTGCGTCCCTCAAGAGAAAGTGTTTTTTTCCGAATGAAAAAGGAAACGAGAATAAGAGTCCCTTCCTCTTTTTTTATTTGTTCACACAAAGTGAATTCTTTTTGAAATAATTCGACGGATTCGAAGGTTTTTAGAGGCTTCTGTGATATGAAACGATCCACCAATCGCTCGATTTGGTCACTCTGAGGATATTAATTGTGGATTAAAAATTTTTCCCTCTTTCGCGACGACAACATTTGAAAGAATTGAAAGATGAGAAAGATCTTCTCATACTGATTGAATGCTCTAGAATAAAAATTTTATGCTAGCATTTTTAAGGCGATGGCTGAATCCAGCCATAATCCCAGATAAAATCTGATGCAAGAAATTTTAGTCTCTATCGTTTTCCGATAAAACTGAATCCATATAGCGTTTTGAAGTAGCGGAACGTGGAGGAAGCTTACAGATCAACAATTCCTTTGAATAACGGGGTTGAATTTTATCGCTCAGCAAAAGGCAAGGCATATATGTGTGTGTATGGGAACTGCTTCACATTTTTTGTATTGGCCTATTTCTCATCGATGCGAAATGTTTCATTTCGTGTATTCCTACCACCGAGTTAACGCTATCTCACCCAATACGACGTTATCTTTTATGATACTAATATGAGGCAATTTTAAAGCTGTTTTAAATTCCAAAGAAGGCAGTCATAGTTTCCTTGGTTGTACCTTGTTACCTAGTTACCTAGGAAAATGTACTTTCTCATTCCATTTCAAAATCGTGTTTGTAGAGACATAAAATTAGGAAAATATTTTCCTTTTGTTTTTGTTTTTTTGTGAGTTTTGAGTTTGTTGTGAATTCTTTTTAGAAATAGTAAACGCCAATGTACAATAAGATACGAGGTTAGGTGGAAGAGAGGCCCACTCGGGCCTAACCTTGCCATTAAAGGGTCTAATGATAATAATATAGTAAATATTAAAGCCGGGTTTTCGGTTATCATTGTGCTAAGGTACTTGTTAACCAAGAAAGTACTCTCTTCATATTACGGCACAAACGTTCATTCTTATTTGATGTAAATTGTAGTCATTAGGATACATATTCTTAAGCCACTAATCACATTCACCTGAAAAACGATGGGAAGAGCAATTCATTTTCAGACAATATAGAAAGGCAAAATTTTTGGGAGGATGAAACATGTAAGTTGTAAACAAGGGAGATTGTTCTTCCCTGCTATGGAAATCGTGAAGAAATCGAAACAAAACATTTCAATAGCAAAGGAAGTTTGTCTATGCTAACTAAACTTCATTTTCATTGCACTTGTATTGCGAGTTCATAATTTTGTTATAAGCAATTTTGGTGTTCTTCGCAGCTTGAGTTAAATGAGACGGATATTTCTGTGATATTTTCTAAATGTTAGTACACTCAGGGGTGTCCAACTTTAAGTTGACTCAGGGGGTAATTTATATGCTGAGCAATAGCTGATTTTATCGCTAAAACTTCACTCGATATTTAATGCTAAAGCTTAATTGGTGAAGAATCAAACTCTGACCGGAATACATTCTAAAATTAGAAAACAACTTTATTTTGGGACTGGGACACGAACGAAGCTACCCGACTTTCCGGGCAGGTATTCTAATCACTGAGCTCCCATGCCGCGTCTATTCCTACTGTTAAGGGGATACCTTGGTGAGCAATTTTTTCGTTATTTTCTTTATTTTCGTTTTAAAATATCATTTCAACTAAACAATCGAAGAATTAGTGATTATGATCGAATTAATATAGAACTATAATCAATTATAACCTACGGGTTCCGATGAATTATTAAAAGAGATCGAATGCATTAAAATAGAGTACATCTACATCTACATAAATACCCTGCAAGCCGCCTTCCGGCGTGCGGCAGGGGGTGTAAACACCAAGAGTAGAATTACCTCTTTAATTTATTATTATCGCGTCTCGTTCGCGGAAAGAATGAGTCCCTAAAACAACTTGCCCTCGCATATATTTCTCTTATTTTACGCTCACTGTCGGATCGGCCGAAGTAGCAGGGAGTCGCATGATACCAATTACGTCTTCCGAAAATGTAATTCCTCTGAATTTATCCAACAATCGCAGCCTAGCTTCTAATCTTCTTTTTTTCAAGGATTTCTAACCTGCGTCTGAGAGCATTTGTGTTACGCTTGTTTCTCTATCGTAGCACTTTTTAACAAATCGTATAGCCTTGCGCTGTACTTTCTCGAGTTTGCGAGCATTCGTGTCATCCGCTGGGTCCCATGCACTCGCCGCATATTCCAGATAGGGCCTAACTAACGTGAAATAAAAGTGAGTAAAGTATGATATATGTAAAAAAAGCGAAGGACGTTATCTGAGCCTGTAAAATCTTTATAGTACCTGGTCCTGTAGAGGCAGAATCTTTAACAGGGTATAAGCTGTTGCAGCAAGTTACAACAGAGGTAACACTGTGATAAGTATTACTTGTGTGATCGTTAACAAGTCGTAAGAATGCTCGACACTCTTGTCTCTTACGCATTGGGAATGTTCAGGCATCATTTCCGTTTCTCGGGAAAGTAAGAATCAGATTTGGTGATGTAATGCTTCCTGCAAACCTTAGCCATGTATATTCCTCTTCCTTTCCGGAAGAACTTTCCAAACAAATAGGATACCTCTTCCTTTCCCCACCATGCGTACTTTTCCGTCTTCCAAGATTACCCATCAACCGCCTCGACCCCAAAGATCACTCACCTCCTAAAGCCGGAGCACAGGTCTAAGCCGGAATGGTCTGCCGGAGACATTCTGCCCATTTATTCAGGGATTTCGCACGTGCACTATCTCAGGAAAACAGAGGTCTAAGAGGGCAGGGGGAGTTTGAGGTCCTTAATACGAAAGTTTCTGAGCTGTTACCCAGTGTCCTTGGGATCTAATTTAGGGCCGTGTCCCTGTGGAAAGCGATCTGGAAAGAGTATGATCTCCGAAAGAATGATATAAGCCAGCTGTATTTGTAATTCCGCTATTATGGTTAACTTTCATAAGTTTGGTTTCCTCTGGAAAGGAATTTAGGAATGGAATTTGTATCGGTCGATGTCCTCGACTCTCCATTTAGTATGAAATTAGGTATCATCATTGATAAGAAGAATACTTTGGATAGGCTTCTTATCTTGCTAGTATTCCTCTTAGAGTTTTCAATCTCGAATGAATTAAACTTTTAGCGGCGATTCTACTTATATTGATCCAGAATGCGGACATCACTGTAATAGTAACAAAATGTCTGATATTTTTACTGATATTTTCAATGAAGACTTATGGCTTGAGACATGTATTGGATATGTCTTCATATGGGTCGTGTAATATCTATTCGAATTCATATTTCTCTGCTAGGAAACGATTTGTTGAATGATTGATGGAGTTATCCTATGAGGTGTTAAAATACAGGACCGTCAGAATTAACATTTTCCATCACTTTTTTATAATGAGAAACACTAGGCTATTATTATTTAGCGCTGATTAATATATCTAGTTATCGTTCTTAGCGTATCAACATTGGGGTTACAGTTCCTTAAACATAAAATATAATATTGAAAATGACAGTCTCAAACAACACAAAATAACTGCCGATAAAGTGGATTCAACGAGTGTGTAGCTCCAAACCGCAAGTGTGAGGACAGGACCTACAACAAAGCCTTGAGGGGCACAACCTCAAGATAATGCCTGATACGTATTTCGGGTTCTATGCACCCATCTTTAGAGGCGACCTGATATCAGGTGCTTAATCTTGTGAAAAATGGTATGACATGAAGGTAATGCTGCTATTACTACGCTTCTACTACCTACAGTTACCCAAGTTGTTTTTAGGTACCTCTTACTTGTAAATTATTTCATCAGTTTCCGCACAAATATATTCTACTAATTAAAGCATTACTATTATCTATTCTATTAATTAAAGCATTATTATTTTCTATTTATTAAATCACTCATTCTATAATTTTTTANCATCACCCTAACAGGCGATCCCCTACTCGTCTCACACTTCGTCATCGGCAGGCTCACTCGTCATCTCATTAGTTTTACTTATACATTTCATAAAACATTTGACATTTTTCGGGAAAGGCTCAAAGACTCCTGCAGGTAGACTGTTCCAAGACTATTGTGGAAGAAAGATGACAGGAAATGGGATACAATTCTTTTTCGTCTAGCGTCCCCCTAGATTAGACCAGCGCCCCTAGGGGGGAGGCATCGCCTACTTTGGGAATCACTGGGTTAAACTCTTAACAGCGATTAATTGTAAAGCTTTATCTAGAAGTTTTGCGGTTTTCAACGGCTTTTAATTTATCTATCAGGGAATTACAGATTTGAATGGAGTAGGCAACAGTTGATTTGTGGTAATTTGTGTTTTTGTGTGCCGGGAGGAACAGGTTTAAGGTATTAATACCACGGTTTCGTATTTTTAAATTGTGAGATCAAAAAAGTACAGAGCAAATAATTCCGCCTAGTGTTGATGTCCAGCCATCGAAGGTTTTCTCTGTACGGAGTGGTATGTTCATCGCGACGGATACTGAAGATTAATCTTATGCAAGATTTTTGTAACCTCTGCAGCTTGTCAATCAGTTCTCTAAACAATTCTGTGAAAGCCAGAGTGCAGTAATTGAATTGAGGAAAGATCAATGTAGTGACCAGCTGAAATAAATATGAACGTACTTCGTAGTTTCCACAAGAAATTTTCGCAGAGGGCGATAGTTATTGGGAATTATCGACCTAGAGCTGAGCTCCAGGATATTTTTGCAGCTGCAAAGACTTGCGTCGAAACGAAAATGTCGCGGCAAACAATACAGATGGTGGTTTTTTAGTTCAATATCTAAATAGTATTTGAATAGAGGAGCAGTCTAAGCGCAAAATTAAAATGTTCGACTATGCATGTAATATTTTCTCTAAGTTTATACTAATGAAAAGTCATGCTCGTATTCGATATCGCGTAATTGACTTGAGATACATCTCATGGTCTTATTTCATAAACCATTGCCTGCAATGTTTGAAAGGTCTAATGATCTGAAGCGCTTTTGATTGATGTTTTAGTAAAGAATTTTAAATTTAAAAAATGAATTTTAAAACATGTTGCGTTTTACTAATCAAGGTCTAAGGTCGATTAAACGCTAGTAAATGTAAGAAAAGAATTAGCAATAATATTTGTTGCCTCGAGTACAGAAAGTGTCAAAGCTTTTTATTTTTTTTTTTAATTTTAATTTTTACTAAAGGCAAACCAAACGAGGGATATTTGAGCAACTATTACGATTTATTCCTTCAGAAAATGCCTAATATTTTCACATCCGGGGTGTAAATCTTTCCTTTTGGGAAGCAGCTGAAGAACGGGAACAAAATCTTTACTTTCTTTGCCGCTAAGTTCGCTGAATATTATATTCTCTAATAGCAAACAAGCCATCGCAACTTATAATTGGGCTTAAAAATAACGTATCATTAAGAGAAGTAAAGGGAGCTTCTTTAATTATCGTCGTTTTCATTCGCCCCTTTTTTCGCGAAAAGATTCTTTCGCCGTCATTAGCTCCTGGTGTTTCTTTTTCCACGGAAGACTCGAGCCATCTTCGGAAGGTAAAAAAAAAGAACGAACTACATCCGATCCCGTTAATGGAACCCTTTTGAGTCGGCTCCATCTCAGACATCTCCCTTCTCCTTTGTTTTATAAAGATGCCGAAAATCCACCCCCTCATAACCATTTTCGCGTAGTTTTCCAGTTGCTCCTTCATTGTCACAGCCCCTCTTCCGTAAGGAAAAAATCTCGAGGAAACGAAATTCCTCCACCTGGCGGCGAACCTTTGAACTAATGCCACCCGCCTCGTCCTCCCTTTCTGAGAAACTCCAGACTAAACTACGTAAGTCCCTTCCTGAGCCCGCTGTATAAGGACGCCTTGAGACAAATTTGCGTTAAGGGGATGAAATTGGGTATTCCCTCTTCAAAGACCCGTTCCCCCACCCTATTTCGCGCTCCTCTTTCTCTGTTGTGCTTTGAATCACATCTTTTTCGATCTTCTCGCTTCGTCCCCAATTTCTCGTTGCTTTTGGAAAACGGATTAAAAACTTTGGAAGGGTGGGGGGTTTTTCTTCTCTGAGGTCTCTTTGAATTCCCTCCTTCGACCCTCCTCTCTCTCGAACCTCGGCTGGTCCTCTCTGAATGGGACTGCATCATTCCGTCGGGTCAAGGGATTTGGATTTAGCATGCGTGAAAGAGGATGGGAAAAGTCCTCGAAAAGTTTTTTTAAAAGCAGGGATGGATAATTGGAATATTGGAGGATGGCGCGATCGTTTCCCAGACTCGCACGCCTATTTCTTTCGCAGATACATGGCTTGACGCGACCTTCTTTCGCTCTAAAGTATGTGTATGGAGTTGGCCGAGAGTTATCTTCGGCGGATTCTCGGAAGAATTGGATAAAGGTGATGTAAAGTCGGGGAGTCATTTCTCGGATTCTGGTTCATTACTTTATGCAAAGCCGCATCTGAGGAATTTTCCGCTCCGTTCTTTTTAGTTCAAGGCCAGAAAGTATTGAGAGGTGTTATTCAAGGGAGAGAATTCTTCATCTAAAGAGTTAATGCCTCTGGTTTGCCATCGCATACTCAAAAGCAATGATACGGATGATAATAATAATAACAATATTATTATGCTCTGGGCACAATTACCCCTAAAAGCAACGAACAAAAATTACTTCATAGTGTATATGCACAATTTGAAGAAATATTATGTGGCAACAAAAAAAGAGAATTAAACAGAACATTACTGTTATATAACAGAACTGCATACAGAAAACAAAATACATTACATTGAATTAAATTTTTAAAAATAAAGACTATTAAACAAAATAAAGTACTATCGTATATATGGTACAGGTAAACCAACGTTTATTTATGCCGAACGATAGCTGTTACACAATGGCAGTTACCACAGCGTTTACGATCTGCTAATGTTTCGTAGATGAGAATTTTATTGGATGAGTATATAAAGCAGTGTTTCCCGAACTTTTTCATGCTACCGCCCTCTTCAATCCATACCACGCCCCCCCGCCGCCCCAAATATGAAAATCTTCGAAAATTAATATCTTTATGGCCATAGCTGAAGAGAGATAAAAAGGAAGTTAAACACTGCAAAGATAAAAATATGTACCAAATTACTGTATGACAAGTTTCTGATGTATTGATGTCATGAATCCAGTAAAACTATTATTATTATTATTATTATTATTATTTGTCAATACCGCCGCAGTTAGACATTTCGTCCGGTGGCGACGTTTAGTTATCGTGCATTACAGAACAATTACATACAATATGGCTTAGTTACACATAAACAAATACAGAAAGTTGGTATCTATCTACCCGTCAATTAACTACAATTGTTTAAAAACTACTCTAATCACAATTACA